>ML780600.1:541158-589958 GCA_009831015.1 Picea engelmannii
CTTGTAAGAGGCTATAAATGCCTATTTTTGATATGAAACAAAGGTTCGATTTTGGGTTCTACATGCTGCTACTGTAATCAAGAGACTTATTCTTAATATATGAAACATTGCAAGCTTCCTTCAGTTGTGTTGTCAGACTTTTTTCTTTTCTATTCTCTGATATCTTATGAGTGAATTTTTTCTTTATTGGAGCTTATTCAATTTACATGTGACTGTCATCTCACTAGATGATTGATTAAGTTAAGAATCATAAGTTATTTCCTTAGTTCTTAAACCCATTGTGCTTGTTTTATATGAGTATAATCTGGTTCATGAGCTATCTTCTCTTCCATTTAATCAAACCTTGTCTGATTGCATTCCTAGAAGGCCTTGTGATATTTGATATCTCTAGACAGTCTTAAACACACAGTCCAGTCCCTAGATATTCATCTTGATCCAAAACCCACATCAATTATTAAGAAAATATTTCCCAAAAAGAGTTAGTTACCAGGCATCTCTGACTTACAGCCTAGGAGAGTTTGTTGGAGTGATAACAAATTGGTGATGTTGTCGGGGAGAGGAGATCGAAGCTCAGCTTCTCTAAGAGACGACATAGATCTAGTTCTTGATGATAGACAAGAAGTAGACACTATCAGGTTGTATATTTTCTATCTGGCGACTCCATTGAAACGAAGTGGCTCCAAAAAGAGCTCACACCAGGGCGAACCAAGAAGGCCCATTGACAACACCAGTTTCTGATCCCGAGAAGATCATCAGTAAGGGAAAATCTTTGCAAAGACAGGCTTCCGGATCTGCAAGGGCAGTTGATTCAGGTATTCAAACTGATACTCATCCTTCCATATCTAAAAATCCTTTGGTTGAATCCCCTGCTGAAACTCAAAATTATCAGGAAATTGAAAATTCATCTCAAGTTTCTAAGGTAGAAGAACCTTCATTTTCTTCTAATATTACTGATTCTGTTCTTGAGATTGACATTTCATCCCATCCAAAAGAAGTGAATATAAAATCCTCCAAACAGAAAGAAAATTCTTCTTCATCTTCTTTTGATTCATCACCCATCAAACCTTCGAAAGGTGTCGTATACACTCACACCAATCTTCCTTTACTTGAAGAAATTCTCCATGATCTGTCCTCTAATGGTGAAGAGAATTTAGCGTTGTTGCTTGGTCAATTTTATAAAGCCTCTTATTTATCACCAATTTCTGAACCTTCCGCTCAAGACGAAGTAAGACAACCATTCTATTCTAATTCAAGCAACTCATCTCCTCCATCATCTCCTACAAGTTCCTCGTCTGTATCAATCACCAAGACTGCCATGGTTGCCCCTTTGACCAGGATGGAACAGATCTTGGCAAACAGATATGCCCCACTTGTATTTCCAAATCCCTTGTCTTCCATGACAACAGGTGACTATCAGAAATATATGCCAAAGTTTAGAAGAGCAGGGGAGTATACTGCTAAAGAACACATTGAAGTTTTTTATGCTTATGCAGAAAACATTAATATTTTAGAAGAAGATGTGTGGACTAGAGTTTTTTTTCAGAGTTTGGATGGCCAAGCTCGAAAGTGGTTCAAAGAGCTACCAACAAATTCGATCACTGGCATTGAACAATTAGATGAGGTATTCTTGAAGCATTGGGGATAAAGAAGAAATCTGTTATACTACATTTCTGAGTTTGGAAATTTTAAGAGGGATGATGGAGAGTCGGTCTCGGACTTCATCAAGAGATTTAATAAAATGTTTGGTAAGATCCCTGCAGAGATTAAACCAAGCGATGCATCGACAAAGATCACATTCTCTGTTTCCTTTGATTCAAAGTTTTGTCTTATCCTTAGAGAAAGACGATCATCCATGCTTGCTTTAATGCAAGATGCCACCCTCGAGGTTGAGTCTAACATTACAGCATCTCAGAATCTTAAAGGAAGGGCTGAGAGGAAGAAGTCTATTGTTGAGTCCTCTTCTTCTTCTAGCAGTAAAATGGAAAAGATGGTGAAGATGTTAGACAGTCTGGCGTCTGAAATGTCAAAGTTAAAGGTTCAGAATCAACAACTAGTAAGGGAAAAAGAGCCAAATGCTTTTGCCCCCATAAATCCAAATGCTTTTCCTTATAGAAGGAATAATCCACAAGTTCAGATCCTTCAAAGAGATAGAAATCTAGTTGATGATCAGAGGGTCAGACCACCTTTTCAAAATGCAGTATAAGATGAAGAGAAACAACCACCTCATGATGAAATCAAATATGCAGACGAGATAAACTGTTTTGGTGATGAAAATGGTTCTTCATTTTTGACACAGGTAGACTATGAAGAAGCCCTGATGGATCAACAAATTCAAGAGGTAGGTGCTGAAGGAGTTGTCTACTTGACAGATGATCAAAAAGGTTACAACTTAAGGTCCAAGAAGAATTTTGTTCCAAAAACACCCATTACTGCTCCTGTGGAGAACAAGGAAGATTATGCTCCTATGAAGAGTAAAGAGGTTGCTGCCAAGCAGCCTCCCGCTCCTGAAAAACAGACCCCCCTTCCAGAAAAACAATTGAAGAAACAAACTTAGCCCCCAGCCAAGGAGCAAGTCAGTCTCAAAGCTCCTTCCCATGAGGTAAAGGTTTCAGACAAGCCATCTTCCTCTTTCAATTTTGAATCAGAAATTCAAAATGTTAAGATACCAATGCCTTTAACTGAACTCATGAAGAATGAAATCTTTAAATCAGCCATCGTGAAGTCTCTTGAGTCAAAGACCTCTCCATCGGATGATTTCGTTAACCTACAAGATGATCAGCCTAAAGTGACCATAGGGCCTATGATAGAAGACCGAGACCATTATTTTCCACCATTTTACATATCCTTAAATGTCCATGACAAAATCCTTCACAATTGTTTGCTTGATTCTGGGGCATCACATAATCTTATGCCAAAGGCGGTGATGGATGAGCTTGGTCTCGAAGTCACCAAACCATATCAAGATCTTTTCTCCTTTGATTCTAGAAAGGTCAGATGTATCAGCCTCATCAAAGACATGGTTATTAACCTTGCTCAACTGCCAATGAGAAGCATGGTTATGGACATGGTGGTTGTTGATATTCCACCTAAGTTTGGGCTTCTTTTGTCTCGTTCATGGGGAAAAAGATTAGGAGGTACATTGCAGATGGATCTGTCATATGCTACGATTTCGGTGTTTGGGGGGGAGCTGAAAATACTTTACATGGAAAACCATCTTGCTTACATAATCAGCGATGGAAAGAATTTTGTCAATCATCCTATCTATGCTGTGGATACAGATTTTGGTTCATGCATCCTTCAGATTGATGATGGTCAATCAACTCCTATGCAGCTAGTGAAGCCTATGGAACAGCAGTCTGAAAGTGAAGATATTTCAGTTTGGACTATGTACTTTGATGGGGCCAGCACTAAGGATTCAACAGGTGGTGGAGTAGTTCTGATCTCTCCCTCAAAGGAGACCATATCTTTGTCTTTCAAGCTCGACTTCAGAGCTACTAACAACATAGCAGAGTATGAGGCTCTGCTATTGGGATTAAATTCATCCAAAGAGATGGGGATAAAAGGTTTGAAGGTTTTTGGAGATGCAGACCTCATTATACAACAGGTAAACAACACCTTTCAAGCTAAGCATGTCAGATTGAAGGCTTACAGGGACGAGGTATGGAAAGTGAGTGATTCTTTTTCTGTTTTTGAAATTTCATATATACCAAGAGATATAAATCAGCTCGTTGATTCTCTTGTTGTTTCAGCCAGCACATTCATTCCTCCCATGCCCCCTAAGCTCAGTTATGAGGTTCAAGTAAAATACTAACCATCCTTACCTGACAATATCAAATATTGGAAAGTTTTTGAAGATGATGATGAACTCAACAGATTTCTCCAAGTGGTGGACGAATTTTCTGATTTGCATATTGATCCGCAGAATCTAAATGAAGAAGAATCACAGAAACCTGAGCTGAGGAAAAAATTGGGTCAGCATGATATTGTTCAGCTACCCAACAATTATATACCTCGAGGTTTGGTGCCCTTAGAAAGGCTCTTTGATCAGAATGATGTTCCTTACAAGCCAGAGAAAAAGGATAAAGATCCAACTGTTCATGAGCATAACATAGGAGGTAAAAGCCAGCCCAAATTTATAAATTTGTCTTCCGAATTGACTGCTGAACAGAAATCCAAATACTGTAGTGTTTTGAAGGAGTTTTCTGATGTTTTTGCTTGGAAATATAGTGACCTAAAGACCTATGACCCTGATATTATTCAGCATAAGATACCTCTTGAAAAAGACACTATTTCATTCAAGCAAAAGCTCAATCCTATCAGCCCTCTTCTGCTGCCTGTGATTGAGAGAGAAATTCAAAAAATCCTCGATGCCAAGATCATAATTCCCTTGAGATACTCCAAATGGATTGCCAATCTGGTTATCGTAAGGAAGAAGAATGGTGAGGTCAGATTGTGTGTAGATTTCAAAAACCTAAACAAATGATCTAAGAAGGACAACTATCCCCTCCCTAAGATGGAACACTTGTTGCAGAGGATTTTAGGGGCCAAGGTCATGTCTTTCCTTGATGGATTTTCTGGTTACAATCATATTTTTTTCCACTCTGATGACCAGGAGAAGACAACATTTACCAATCCTTGGGGTACCTTTATGTACGCCAAGACGCCATTTGGGCTAATGAATTCCGGGGCCACATTCCAAAGGGCCATGGACATAGCCTTCGTGGGAGAAAAGGACAAGTTTGTTCTCATATACCTTGATGATATCATAGTGTATTCCAGCAGCCATGAGGAGCATCTGAAACATTTGAGAAGAGTATTCTTAAAATGCAGGCAGTTCAGGATCTCATTGAATCCCAAGAAATCCCAGTTTGCTCTAAGGAAGGGTAAGCTCTTAGGCCACATCGTCTCAGCAGAAGGTGTAATGATTGATCTAGCATGAGTGGAGGCAATTCAAAAGATGTCCTTGCCGAGGTCCAAAAAGGACATTCAATCACTACTCGGTAAGATAAATTTTGTTAGAAGGTTTGTGTTGAATTTTGCTGAATTAATCAAACACATAACATGCATGCTGAAAAAAGGGTCTGAGATAAAATGGACAGACAATGCGAGAAGCTCTTTTCAGGATATCAAGCAATCAATCATCAAATCACCGATTCTGATCAGCCCAGATTACAGTAAGACTTTCTATGTCTTTTCTTTTGCTTCTTATGACACAGTGGCAGTGGTCCTGCTTCAGAAAGACGATGAAAACTTTGATCATCCCATGGCTTTCTTCAGCAAAACACTCAGGGATGTTGAACTAAGGTATGACCCTATTGAGAAACAAGCTTACGCTCTCATAAAATCTTTAAAATCCTTCAGAATTTATATTCTTCACTCAAAGGTCATCGTATATGTTCCCTCATCTTCTGTAAAAGATGTTTTGACTCAGCCGGATATTGACGGAAAGAGGGCGAGATGGATTGCAAAGATGATTGAGTTCAATATTGAAGTAAATCCCACCAAATTGGTAAAAGGCCAGGGCCTTGCCAAGCTTTTAACGGAGGAAAATCATAAGCTACTGGATATTAATTTCATAGGAGAAAGTTCAGAAAATTTATAGACAGAGCTGGCAGCGGAAGGGTAGCATGACAGTCAGCAAGTGGCAGAGCACTTGTCTTCCAGTTAATGGTATTCTGGCATCATATATTTTCTGCAAAATCTTGAAGTTCCTCCTAAACTCAGTTTGACTCAAGATCGAGCTCTCAAGCTCAGAGCTATCAAATTCTGCATTTATAATAATCTGTTATATTGGAGAGACCCTGTTGGTTTGCTTCTCAGGTGTTTAGATAAAGAAGAGTCTATCGAAGTGACACATCAGTTTCATTCAGCCGTTTGCGGCGGTCATCATTACTAGAAGACTACTTCCCATAAGATCCTGAGGGCTGGATATTATTGGCCTTTCCTCTTCTCAGATGTGTGTGCATTCGTCAAATCTTGCGACAAATGCCAAAGATTTACCGGTAAGGAACAACTAAAATCTTTACCCCTGAGACCTATAGTGGTGAATGGTCCTTTTCAGCAGTGGGGTTTAGATTTTGTAGGTGAGATAAATCCTTCATCCAGTGGTCAGCACAAGTGGATTCTGGTAGCCACGGATTATTTCACAAAGTGGATAGAGGCGATCCCCACCCGAAATGCTACACACCAGGTAGTCATGAAGTTTCTCTATGAAAATATTTTGAGCAGATTTGGTTGTCCCAAGAGGCTGGTGGCAGATAATGCAGCAGCGTTTAAAGCAGAAGCATTGGTAGACATGTGTGAATCAATGGGAATCCAGCTTGTACACTCGACTCCCTACTATCCTCAAGGTAATGGCTTCGCTAAATCGTCAAATAAAAGCTTGATCAAAATTATAAGAAAACTGTTAGAGGAAAATAAAAATAATTGGGATTCCAAACTAAAATTTGCTCTGTGGGAAGACAGAGTAACTATTAAAAAATCCATAGGAACTTCCCCATTCAAGCTGGTTTATGGGACTGATGCGATTTTTCCTGTTCAGTTAGTTTTGTCTGTGGATAAGTTCTTTTAGGAAGAGTAGACCGAGCCAAATGACATGGTAAGAAGGATGCTTGATTTGGTGGAATTGCAACAAGCTCGCGAACAGTTAGTGGATAGATCAGAAGCTCATCAGATGAAGATCAAAAAGACTTTTGACAGAAAGGCGAAGGTGGACAGTTTTCAGATTGGTGATTGGGTTCTAAAGTGGGATGCTCTTAGACATGATAAAGGAAAGCATAACAAGTTCGATTCCTTGTGGACGAGACCTTTTATGATTACTCAGGTGCAAAACAACAACACTTTCATTCTGCAGAATCTGGAAGGTGAAGAAATGTTCAGTGGCCCGGTAAACATGTGATTTTTAAAACTCTATTTCGTCTAAGGCTATGAAGCCTAGACATTGTAATGTTAGTCTTAGTTTTTATTTTTGAATAACTCCATGCCCAATGGAAACACTAGAAGATAGTTTAGTTTTTAGGTTCTTTTTCAGGAAAGGCATTGATTCTATGATTCTTGAAACCTCACAGGGAGGTGTTCATCCCCAATAGGAGCCAGTGTTATCTCCTCAAATAAATTGGTGGATTTATTTGCTTTTTAGGTGATAGGTGGTGATCAAAATTTATTTTTGAGATTTTATAGCTGCAAAACTTGAGTTTTGGTTTTTGTCTTAGAAAATAATATGACCCATAAAAGTCTTCTTTTCAAAATTTTCATTATTCACTTTCAACAGCTAACATGTGTCCAAAACATGAGTGTTAGTTGTAGAAAGTGACGACTTTCAGTAGCTAAGGTGCGTCTCTCACAAGGTCGTGCGCTGTGGAAAGTATCGAATTCCAAAGTATCCAAAGAAGCAGGGTCGCAGGTCGTGCGCTGTTGAAAGTGAAGACTTTCCACAGCTATGGAGCGGTTTTTACAAGGTTGTGCGCTAGTGAAAGTGAAGACTTTCCGCAGCTAAGGAGCAGTTCTTAAAAGGTCACGCGCTGAGGAAAGTGAAGACTTTCAACAACTAACGAGGGTTTTCCATAGGGTCATGTGCTGGTGAAAGTGACAAGTATGAACAACTAATAGGGGCGTTTTCCACGTGCCGTTGGTTGAAGAAAGAAGGAATCACGTGCCTGATATCCACATCTAAAGGAAAATTATGATATGATCATCCCACGTCAAGTAAATACAAATCATGCACTGATGAAAGTGGGTAATGATGGAAACTCAATTCTGCACGTCAAAATAGGATTGTGGTGCGAATCCGGCTCAGAAACTCATGCTCCACAATCATGGCATCAGGGATGGCCAGTTCGAATTCAGTGGTATAGGTATAGAGGATGTACTGTCGGCCTGATAACATCAAATCAAATCGTTGTTTCCATATCACACCCTGTTTGCAGAGGTATGTCAAAGTTTCAAATGTTTTAAAACAGAGCCGACTCCCGAAGTACTTTCAACAGCGCGGAACCTCGACCCGACCAACAGTTACAGGGGTTACAAATTGTTGGGATCTTCAAGTTATAGAATGGTGAGGAAGCACAGCGGTGCTCTACTCAAGAGAGAGCTGGATAATCTGTCCTTTTTACAGACACACCCCGAAGTCTAGAGAGATTTTTCAAACGCAGGGTGTATTGAATTCGTTGAAAGATTGCAAATAGGTTGCCACCAGTCTACGACAGAAGCTTTTGCCAAGACTTTCGATGGGAACAAATCTCATGTTGGGTCCATGGAAATTAGAGTGGATGAAGCTGCTATTGATGCAGCAACAAGCCTACCAAGAACCGGTCATAGATGGTTTAAAACCACTGCTCCCAAAAATCTGGATTTCAGAGCTTATTTGAAAGAGGGGTACAAGCACAAGGCATGGAAAAAAGGTATGCTGGTTTCCTATCTAGAAGAAGAATGGCAGGAGTTGTTCAAAGGCATTCAATTGTACATTACTTCAGAGGGAAGATATGATAAAGTTATGATGTATCACATCAAACTCCTGGACCATTTCACAGGCAAGACTCCCATTAATTTACCTTTTTTACATAAAAATTTGACTAAGGTTTGCAAGAAGATTAGGGCTCAACCCTTGAGCACAAAAAGTACTCTATGCCACTTCAGCCTCATAAAATTAATCATCCCATAGGAATTGAAACAACAGGGAAGGAGCTGGGATCATTTTTTATTCTTGGAAGGTTTTGAAACACAGACCCAGTTGGAAAATGAACCAGGGAAAGCTTCAAAGAAACAGTCTTCTCCTCAAAGTAGTTCAAGAAAAAGAAGGACCTTTCCAAGACCTCCAGAAGACAGAATTTATGGAGTGAAGCCCAGCAGGTCGAAGAAAAGGTTAAACTTTGAGCAGACCACAGAGCAGACCACAGAGAAAATCACAGAGCGTCCTATAGAGAAGAGTACAGGGAAGAATATACTAAACTTACCCTATTCAGATTCAGAATCAGAGCAGAAAGATCAATGCCCTGTCACTGAGAATCCTGAGTAGACAACTGAGTGTGCACAAAACTATGAGACCTTCACTCATACAGAAGAGGGAGAAACATCAAAAAGCTCCAAATCAAAGAATTCTCAGAAGATTAAGCATCTCAAGGAGGTAATTTCCCAGCAAGAGGTTTTGGAAAGAGTAATTAAAGAAAGGTATAAGAAGTTGGCTGAGAACTTCAAGAAAAACAATACTGCATTTGAGAGATTGGCTAGGGAAAGTGTTAAAGAGAAGAAGAGAAAGAAAGAACTCACCAAAGATTACAATATCCTGTGGTGGCTTGCCAAATGCCTTAAAAGGCAGATAAGAAGGTTAAAACAAAAACAGAGGCAAAAATCTCATCCAGATCTGAAGGTTCTCGCTCAAGTCGTCGTTAGTATGCAAGGTGAGAAATCGGAAACACACTAAATTTTGATGAAATTGAAATTTTGGAGGTGAAAACTCATTTTGAGTGCAATCAGGGATTTCACCAGCACAAAGCTATATTTTATGACCCGTTAGCTGTGGAAAGTGACGGCTTTCAACAGCTAACCCGCGAAAAATTAAACGAGTTAGCTGTTGAAAGCTGGAAAAGTAATTTTTGAAGCCAAGGACAGGACAGTTCATTCCAAATAGGTTTTCAAGGAGCTCTAGTGTATCAATGGGCTATCAGATCGCATGAAAAGGGTTCAACATCATAGGTTCGAGAGAATTTTGGTAACATATGAAAAACCATATCCTAAAAAATCGACCATGAACGTTGGGAGATCCAACTGTCAAGACAGGTGTCCTGCTATTCTTCACCACATTGCAGATACCAGGAGCTGAAGGATGCAGATGGCAAATTTTGGAGTTTGAAGACAGTTCGAGTTCCAAGTTTGGTGGTTAAGACTTTATTTTCAAGTTGTTTAGATAGAATTGAATTGTTTTTATTAAATACAGATCCATGTTTTTAGGATCTGTGAAACTGCTTGTAAGAGGCTATAAATGCCGATTTTTGATATGAAACAAAGGTTCAATTTTGGGTTCTACATGATGCTACTGTAATCAAGAGACTTATTCTTAATATATGAAACATTGCAAGCTTCCTTCAGTTGTGTTGTCAGACTTTTTTCTTTTCTGTTCTCTGATATCTTATGAGTGAATGATTTCTTTATTGGAGCTTATTCAATTTACATGTGACTATCATCTCACTAGCTGATTGATTAAGTTAAGAATCATAAGTTATTTCCTTAGTTATTAAACCCATTGTGCTTGTTTTATATGAGTATAATCTGGTTCATGAGCTATCTTCTCTTCCATTTAATCAAACCTTGTCTGATTGCATTCCTAGAAGGCCTTGTTATATTTGATATCTCTAGACAGTCTTAAACACACAGTCCAATCCCTAGATATTCATCTTGATCCAAAAACCACATCAATTATTAAGAAAATATTTCCCCAAAAGAGTTAGTTACCAGGCATCTCCGACTTACAACCTAGGAGCGTTTCCTGGAGTGATAACAAGCACGACGAAGGATCGGGATTCGAGTGATCGGGAATCCCGTAGGCGTTTGCATCGTGACATTGCAAACCCCAAAACCCCGACGAGGGGTAAGGTAGCAGTTACGGGGTGATGGTCATGTGGACCAGGGGCTGAGCCAGGAGGGCTAGCTAAATAAAAGCGCGTCGAGAATAAGAGGATCATGGATCCAGGGGTCGATTGCATTTTGACACCGAAAACCCCGCAACTTCGACATACGCATATGATTGCGGTCATATAGGAACTAGTCACGTGGACTAGAGAGCCTAGCGAGAAGGGGATAAGGTTGGGTAAGGAGCTCATCGGTGATCGGGGAATCGAGAGGATAGTGACTCTCGACAACAGGAAGTGCGAAACCCCGAACCTCGATAGAGAGTCGGGAAAAAGTCACAGCCAAGGGCAGAAGGCCGTGAAGAGAGGTAAAGGACCTGTGGATCAAGTTTAAGCACAGAGATTCCAACAGGGAATCTAAAGAGCCGCTTCGGCTCAGACAAAGAGGGAATTTAGATCGATCCTGAGAGCGGGTGAGTTGGAGGAGTAGGAAAGCCTCTCGCCTACGTCAATAAGCATTCTCAATTCCTAATAACAAAGCTTCGAATTTAGTGACAGTGTTTGTGTAAGAAAACTCCAACCTATAAGAAAACTTATGGATTTTTCCTACAAGAGAAATCAAGATAATTCCATCTTCGTTACCTTCATTAGAGCATGAACCATCAAATTTCATGTGCCACATACCATCATCTAATTCAACCTATTCCAAGGGGATATTATCTTCCTCAGCAAAGATGTAATACACCGCTAGGTCCTCTTCAATATAGTTCACATTATGTTGTGGAACACTTTCTATGTAAGGTGAAATCCTTCCCTTTCTAAAGACTATAATGTTTTTTCCATTCTGAGGAACGGATAAGTGTGTCCCATCGAGTGAGAGGTATCTACCTATCAAAGCTTTCCAATATCTCCCCAAGATGATTGAGTAACTGCTTACTGGCATGTAAATTACCTGAATGTTAAGGGTTGTCCTTATTTCAGGGTTTGCACACAAAACTAAGGTCACATATTTAATCTCACCTATGGTTGTTTTTTGTAGACTATTATAAGAGGGCATGCTCTTGGAGTTTTCATTTGTTCAAGACAAGCCTAGCTCTTCGATAATAATATTCGACATCAAACTTGGGCATGAACCTCCATCAATGAGGCAACAATGGGCGATATTATCCATAATATTTATAGAAATATAAAAAGGGGGATTTTTTACAGAGTATATAAAGTTATGTACACCTACTTTATGTACATATGAATCCTCTTCATTCACCTCTTTGGAGATGTTGGCTACAATGAAACATTTTCCTTCCATGAATCGTTTTAGATGCCTCTGTTGTTCAGGGACGACAACCATGTCCATGAGGTTGGAATCTGCTTTGATGTTGGCCAACTGATTCAAAATATTTTACTTGGAGGAGGGGAGAGGGGGGATAATTCCTTGAGTGTCAGGAAATTTAGGAACCTGAAAAGTAGCAACTGGTGAGGATGAACTCGTGATAGAATAATTGCGGGGAGGATAATTTTTCCTTTGGGAGAATAGGATTTGTTCCTAGTATTAATGATCATGACATCTTTTGGCTCTGTAAAATATAGGACAATGATGGTATTTTATGGTCTTTTACCAAAGATCTGATCTCTGGAACTCTTCCTTACCTCACATGTGGCTTCCTCGTGGTGTTCCTCAAAAAAGTTACACCAACATCGAGGGAAGATAGCTTTAGGCTGAAAATTATTTTCAATTGGATTCCTAAAGAGGGTTGTAGAACAGGATGAAGCTCCAGGGGTGAGAGGGGAGACATTTCCCTTTTTCTCATACACTATCATACGATTATTCATATCTTGTACTAGATGTAAGAGGGTGGACATGTTTGTCTGTTTAACTGATTATCCCCGGGGAATAATTGTTTTTTCAATTTGTTCTTTATACTCTAAACAAGTATGCAGAGCAGAACTGAGGTTATCAATGGATTTTTCCTCAAGTTTGTGACGATAGGGGGGAGTTAATGCATGAAAGGGGCTTGGTTTATAGGTCAAATGAGTTCAAGGATTTGATTGTATAACTTAGTGAAACACAAGTTGAAGGACTTCATGGTTTCACCGTCCTTATAGGCGATGTTATTGTACTCTCATAGCTACTCATATGGGATTTTAGATTGGCCATAGGTCTACCTAAACCAATAGAATAACTCCTCCCAAGTAGATAAAATCTTAGGATGAAGGTCAAAGAAATCAACCGCAACCTTTCCTTCCAAGGAATTGACAAAAAAGTGCATGCAAGTATCATTGTCATTGGATCCTATGTTGTGATAAGCATTAGAAAATGCCACTAGGTGTTTGTTTGTAGTGACAATGTTATTTCATGAAAACCTAGGGAGATGCTCTTTGAATTTAGGAGGTGGATGAGTAGCAGGTGCTAGGTTAAGAGGAGAGGACACATGCGGTGTGGTTGTGGCACCTTCTTCAAACTGAAAAAATCCCATACCTTTTAATGACTTTGGTGGGATTTGTGGTAGATTGGACATGGATATGGTGGCTATATAAGCTACCAATCACTGAAGAAGCTAAAGACTAAGAAGAGGAAGCACTTCCAGTGCCACAAGAGCCACCACTAGATGCCATCTTATTGATGATAGGTGAGGGAGAGAAAGATGAAATGGATGAATCAGACAAAGTTCTCCTTAGATAACTTTGTTGGGTTGATAACACAATGTTCCTTATTCCTATTTCAGCAATAGGATTAATTTTAGGTGATAATCCTCTTCTTCTTCTAGAAACACGAGAGTCTAAGGACATGAAAGAAAGGCCAAAAATGAAGGAATAGGAATGTTACTTCTAATTTCTAGGTTGTATTCGTCTAACTTTCCAACATTCTTGGGAACTAATATATCGTCCAATTGCTTCTCATGAATGATTAAGATCAACACAAGTATTGGTAGTATCTAAAATAGTGTTGAACAAATTCAAAGAAATATTGGTCTAATCTTGAAGACTGGGCTAAATATTGGGGTGCCTTGGAATAGGTACAGGCATTAAGAAATAAAACAGTCAAAGAATCAATATCATATAGATGTATTTGATGCTAATAAAGCATAAAATTAACTGCAGAGATATTGAAGATCTCCCCAGTATGGTCACCAAATAAATGTTGAGGAAGAGATATCAAATAATCTTACTCGGGCGTTTTCAGATCTTACTTGGTTAAATAAAGATAGACGGGAATATCACCCTATGTTTATAGACAACAAAAATATTATCCTAATTCACAAGTATTGTTTACAGGTTCTTAGTATTTTTTTTTTTTAATAAATGAAAGCTTGCTGAAAAATTCATTATTTATGTAGTTTTCTGAATATATCATATGCTAAAATAAATATAGAGACAGAAGTAAAGACACCAAGTCAATAATCAGAATAGATGAGACATAAAGCAATCCTTTCTTTCATCCCAATTCATCAAAGAATCACTCTCTTTACAAAATTTCCTGAGGAATTTTTGGACCAAAATCAAACTTAGACATCCCCGATGAAACATACAAAAGGACATTTGACAGAAAATTAAAAACTGAACTTTAAAAGCTGGATCATCTTGCCACAGATTGTTTCCCACTCGACTCTGCACAATAGCCTTTGTCAGTCAGGAAATCTAATTCATAAATAAACAAGTCTACACAAACTATCAAAGATAGATCAACACCTCTGAAAAACAAGTGTTTGAATGATGTAATTCATCCCTGAATATTGTTGTCCAAAATAGGACCTTGCTACGATATAAGATAATTAGGCTTCTAATGAATTAAGGAATGAATGAAAATTGAACTTGTTAGCACTATGTAATTTTCCCAAGGTTGTGGAGGCAGTCACAGAAGCAACATCAAAACCTCTTTGGAGCTTAGGATCTAGCCCTCCTAAAATCAGAGAGGGATCTCTCTATCTGATATAAATTTGTTTGAGTATGGATGTTAGGCTAGTTATGATAGATTTGGGTTTGGTTTTTTAAATTCTTGGTTGGAACAACACGGGAAAACCATTGGGCTATGGAGTCAAAGAGGTCAAGGTGATCAATTTGCAGAAGTATAAATATCAAGTAAAATGGGGAAAGGTAGACATACTACTGGATCCAGTAAATTTGAATGAAGTGAAATAGAAGAAAAGCTAAAAGATCAATTTAGCAACAGAGCAATGAAGAATTCTGCCATTAAATATCAGAAGAAAACATTTATGTTATCCTCAACAAGAATCAGAGTATACCTTTCAAAAAATTCAGTTCTTAAAACTTCTGCAAGATAATAAGGAAAGGAAAAACATATGGAAATAGAGAGACAATTTATAGGAGAATCACTTCACCAATAGTCATGGAACATGAATCCTGAAACAATATGATCTTGTACCCCTGTAGATTTGAAAGAAGAGAGGCTCTATGCACTCATTACAATAATTGGGAAAGTATCCCTTCAACAAGTTCCTCAAAGTCCAACCCTTAACACTCTTGCCTCTCTGATCTTAAATAAGCTTTAAAAATTATTTTCAATATCCTCAAAAGATGGATCTGATAACCACTTTTCCTATCTCAAATCTGAATTTGTGAGGTGG
Organism: Picea engelmannii; assembly: GCA_009831015.1. Classification (NCBI taxonomy): domain Eukaryota; kingdom Viridiplantae; phylum Streptophyta; class Pinopsida; order Pinales; family Pinaceae; genus Picea; species Picea engelmannii. The sequence goes on from ML780600.1 coordinate 556,304, forward strand.
CTGGAAAAGACAGAAATTTCTGGAAATATGTTGATAAAATATTGACCTATATATCTCAAATCAAAACAAATTTTGGAAAAACAAGAGAGGGTTTTAAATAGGAGCTATTTCTTGTAAAAAACCTCTCTCACTTTCCAAAAATACCTTTCCATACGATCAGAATCTGTCTCCAAAGAAAGTTACTAAAACAGGAAAATCCATATTTCCAAATCTAGTCATATTCCTACATTTTAGAATTTGATCCCTAGAATGTTTCTATTGATGAAATGAAGTGCCACCTGCAAATTTAGACTCAGAGAGGGATCTGTCTGATATGCGATGGGTTGTATTGAGCGAAAAATGTTAAAATGAGGGGGAAAAGATCGCGATTACTGCTCACACACAACAAACAATCAAATGCAATGCAAACCAAAGAATATATCACTGTAATCCATCCCTGCGATCTTAAATTGTTACAATACAGAGTTTCATTTAGCTGTAATTACATTTTAGGAATAGGGAGTGGATAATGAATATGGGATGGAGAGGGGATTGTAATTAGCAAAAAGTGAAATAATGGTAGGGGAAAAGAGTGGATATTGTTCGAAAAATTAATTAAGTAATCCATAAAATAATTTTGTATTCAAAACAACTATCCCAACACCAATTAACAATTCCTATGGTCAATTTAACCATTACTATGTGTTAAAGTTGCTCACTGTCCACATTAACACAGTGTCATTATACTAAAAAACAATATACCCTCAAAACAACTTGTATAAGAATTATGTTTCTCTTATTTATTCCATTTAATATTAAAAAAAAAATCCCAATGAACACATAGTCAATTGCTTCAACTCTTTTCAGCATCAAAACCTTAACCACTATCCATAAATTAATTCCTCAAATCAAACACAAACACAAGATGTTTTAAAACATGCTTGATTCCATTCCTTGAATTAACTTTAACAATTAAATTGCAATAAAACCATATCACTAAAAATACCATGCCCATCTCTGATGGTGCAATAAAAATATACAATGCATGATATCCATAAATCCTACACAGTGGACAACCAAGCCATAACTATCGACACTTGAAATTTCAATAATCTCGATCGGGAAATTTAAACACATAGTAACAACAACCATCAATTCAATTTATACCATGCTGTATGAAACATACAAACCAATGCATAACATAAAGAATCATTTATCTGACTGTACATATATGCTTACTCCCAATCAAACCATAAAAGAATACAGAGTCAACAATCCAACTATTACAATGCAAGGAGGCAACAACTGTATAACCATTATCATTTTCGATTATAACTGTGTAATCAACTCTATCAACATAGATGAACCAATAATCAAAACCATTGTCGATGTTATTCCACCAACTCATAACATTCAACAAGATACCCAACATGATATAACTGTCTCAATTTATCAAAATCAGACTCTCAATAACAAAGAGTTTGCTCGGTGGAACCAACACAGGGAGAATGGAGTCGACCATATCAACAGTAGGTGAGAACCCTTCGACACAACACAATGGACATACATGAATTATAACCCCTAACTCGTATGATAGGGTGATAGTCTAGCCTCAGGCAGGAGAGACTATGAAAAAAGGAGCAGAGGTTCCTTACTGGCCACAAAACAATATTGATAACACACAGGGCATAACCCTCATGTTTTTTTCCCCAAAAAGCCAAACAATCTTGATAGAAATGCAAATCCCAGGTAATAACAACCCACCTTAAGGAAATCATCTTGGCATAATAGCCACCATAACCAACTGTGCAAACCAATAACATAAAATGAGCCCACAGTCAGGTGGAAAATGATATGCAGTGACCCAAAGTGGTTCAAATCAACACAACAACCCTATAACACCAAATATGACCAGGTATGGTTACAAGACTGTGATGAGATGTCCAGCAAGTCCAAACTAAATGAAACCCTCCAACAAAAACCCATATAGAAAACAAAGATACATCATGACTTCCTTTACACAGAACAATTAATGAAATTGTGACTTCAACCATCCAATTTCTATTTGCAATGAATAACACACAAACAACCATTCTAGAGAAACACTAAAGTTTACACAGTTTCCAACCTCAAGAAAAACACAGAAAAATACATCACCGAGCCAATATTTATTTGATAAATAGAGTGAGTTCAGGGATGGTGAAAAAAAAGCATACCTGTAACCAAATAGCCTTAAAAATGCAAGCTTGGTCGAGCAATTCCTTCCTCGCCTGAATATAGGAGCTTAACCACAACAAAAAAATAATTGAACAATATCCAAGATAGGCTGACGACTAGTGGGTAAGTATGGAGTGATGTGCAGTAAATGAACATCACTTCCATCCTCTCCTCATTCAATTTCATAGTACATGCCAGTCAGGCAACAATTAATCCATTCCATTAATCCATTGCATCGAAACTAACATCCATTTCTTTCCAAATGCGCCACCTGATATCACATTAACCATTTACAAACATACCATAATGTATATGAAATGCACTTTCAAATAACTCAATAACATCATATAGCTACTAACATTTCTAGTTCAAACTAATATCAACCCTTTTTAAAATGCATATAATATAGTATAACATAGTTTAGTTCATATTTCTTGGATTTTTTTCATATTGCTTTTATCTCTTGTTATGACTAACATGTGTCATGTGCAAGTGTAACATGTAGTAAATCATGGGGCCACTAACATTGTAATAAAAATTAACATAAGTCATCACGACATGGAATTTAGAGTTTAGAGCAACAGTACCAACACATAACATGCCTTATCCATCTCCCATTATGTATTTACTAAAACCAATATTTCACCATCAATCATGTAGAACCTTGTAAGCATCATCGAAGAACAACATAAATATCAAATAAGGACCTGATCTCATCCTCCAATCTACAAGGGGTTCCCACCCACTTGTATTATATATATCATTAGTTTATAAAAAATAGGCTTTAGCAATATTTTGCGGGCGAAATCCTCATTGCGATTTTTATCGTCAACACACTTCTTCTAGGAGATTCTAGAATAATTGACTTATTTGACCTTCTAGGGGATTCTATATAACTCATGAGGGTTCTCCAACTTCATATGGCCATATCTCTCTAAATGTGAAGAGTTATGTGATGTTCCACATATCACCAGAAATGGCATGACATATATTATCCATCTAGAATAGTCTTACCTGTAAATTAACTAATATTCATGCATTTACACCTCAAATAGAATTGGTTCCCTTACCCATGCCTTTGTTCTACGATAATTTTATACCATAATTCTCCAAGGTTTGACATCAATTACTAAGGGTTGACATCAATCTACAATATCACTCTACAAGGGTTGACATCAATGAAAACCAACAGTCCAAACCAATTGTCCATCAACCTAAGACAATTGTCTAACAATCTCTCCCTTTGGAATTTATGGCAACACTTAGTCATGATAAAATTCATGCTCATACTCCTCATCAATTTTTCTATCTCTCCCCCTTTGACATCAATGGGAAAGGGTATCCTTGTTTTGGGCTACTCCCTTTGACTGAGATTTCCTTGGGATAGCTCCCCTTGTCTAAATGATTTTTATATTTCTTTGTGTTTCTAAGCCTCTGGTTACTCTCTCTCCCTGCATATGAATAGTATCTCCCCCTTTGAAAAAGGGTATCACTGTGATGAAACACATAATTCATATCATTCATTCTTCCCTTGTGACAATCGCTCCCCTTGGAAACATGCCACTGTAATCTCTCTCCAAGCATTTAACTCTCTACCTTGCATATAATGAATATCTTCCCATAGGATCATACCTATATTCTTACCTCTTTGTCTCACAACTTATTTGAATGATATTTCTACCTATATTTTTGGTTATGTTTCTCTCTCTTGAATTCTCCAGAAGATGTTGTGTAAGAAAAAAAAAAAGTCTTCATGTACCTTCTAACTTTTGGATTTATTGTACATTGGTGCATCCTTGTGTAAACAAATGAAATATATGAAAATAATTCAAGAATAAGAATTCAAATATTCCTTTGTAATTATCATCCATTATGATATTGTTCCTTTGTCTTCGAACCACTCTTTGAACAAATTTATGAATCTATGTTCTCGTCCACTATCATATATTTGTCCAAACTTGCTAAGTGTTCTTACAAATCCATCTCTATCCAAACTATCCAAGACTTTGTTAAAAAACTTTCCATAATTCCAACTCATATGTCACTGTACTATCATGAAGTATTCACTACTACAACTGATTAATATATCATATTGTACATCTGCTAACTAACTGCTCGAAATATGTCTACTCAAACTTTGCAAGCTACTCAAGTAATGAATCCCTACTCTGTCTCAGCTATCGCATAGACTCCCCTTGTATAATATTCATAATACCTAGGAGTGTCTAAGTCGGATGGCTCAGAACAATTCCTTCTCTGATGAAGATTCATCATCATCTTCATCAATAGATTCATCATCTCTCTAAACTCTGACTTCTTTCTTTATGTATGTGGATTTATCTTTCACTACAATACCTGAAAGTACATTCTCTTAAACATGTTCCTTATTTACATGTCCTCATTTTCTTTCATTTATTTTTCAAACCTTTCTGTATATGACATATTACTTTTTCTTTGTATATTTTTCTTCATCTCGTTTTATTTTCAATATTGCGATCTTTGGGATCTAGTCTTTGTTCACATGTTCTCCCTGTTTTCTTATCCATACTTTCTTATATTTGATATCGATGTTCTATTTCATGGAAGTATCGATCATGTTTCTACAATAACAAGCTATGTGTCCATAGTTATAAAATTTGTAACATTCAATGTTACGTGGGGCTACATAAGAATTTCTTGCTTGAACATTTCTTTTATAATCCCTGCAATCTGCAACCTTATGTCCAAATTTAGTAAATTAAAAAATTGACCATAAAATAAATTTACATATCTGGGATTGAATAATCTTATTTGTGGTGTAGTCCTTATGAATTTCTTCATGAATGATCATGAATTTATTCCTTCACTGATCATGATCATGATTGAAGCTTCTTTGTGGCTTGAACATGGATGGTCTTCTTGAACATGTATATTTATTAGTTTTCTTAGTTTATGGTTGACCATGATTCCTTCCTTTGAGAAATTTTTCATAACTCTTTCTCTTTTATTCATTATTCTTTTCTAGCAAACTAAAGTGCTTCTCTTCATTCTCTATTGATGATGTAAATGTTTATGTCTCTGCAATGTTCTTATTGAGTTTGACGACTCTGACTCTTAGTGTTATAACTTCTTCTTCAATCTTCTCAACCTCTTCTTATTTCTTCATTATCTGAGACTTCATGACTTCTTCTATTCTCTTTGCTTCTTCAAGTTGGATTTTCAATGTAATTATTTCTTCTTCGAGTCTTCTCTCTTCTTGACCAAATTATTCCTCAAGATGGTTTAAGTCATCTTTTATTTCCTTGAGATGATATTTCAGTACCTTTTATCTCTTTTCTTTGTCTTCCTTTTCTGTTTCTATGTTGGCTTCTAAACACTTCTTTTGATATTATAAAGTTTCTTCAATTCTTATGACCTCTTCTAGATGATCTCTTAAATTCTTGATGACCTGTTGAGCTTCTTCGAAACCTTGAACATTTTCCCTTTTCTTCATCAATTCTTTCTTGAGTGACTTATTTTCTTCTCTTTCTTTATTTAGATATTCAATTTCACTGGTCAATTGTTCTTTGTAATCAACTTATGCTTCTTCATACTCTTCCTCTTCTGAATCTGTCTGACACGATGATCATATTTATTCTTGTTTTGTACCTACATCTTCTTTGGAATTTTCTAAATATGTGATGGGTGAAGAATAGATATTATGTAACTTATCCCAAAGTTATTTTTCTGATGAACATATACCAACCTTTTCTCTTACCAAATTATGTTGGATAACTGAGAGGGGGCAGGGGGCGGATGAATCAATTGTTACCGAGATTAAACAATTATGCTTATTTTAAACTCTTTGTAGAGAACTGAATGAAAATCACAATAATGTAGGGAAGTAAGCAATAGAACATTCAACATCATTCACACATACGAAATATACAGAGACAGATATTTCCTGAGGAAACCCACAAAGGGTAAAAACCTCTTCTTATTTATATGATAAGTAATCTTTACATTCTATACATTATCATACTTATGAGCACCAACTCGTAATGAGGCTAAAAACTCTGTTTTGCAAGCTGCAACATGCTGAGAGCACCAACTCTCTGTTTTCTCTAGCACCTACTAGAAGGAAGCACCAACTCCCTAGTTTCTCTAGCACCCACTAGAAGGAAGAACCAACTCCCTAATTGTTCTAGCACTAATTGGATGGAAGCACCAACTTCCAGTCACACAGGCACCGACCTGTATAACAAAGAACAATTCTCCCTTGCACCACCCTGCCAGCCTGGTTTCTCTGGCTGTAACCAGATGGAAGCTACAAATCCCTGTGTTCAAGCACCCACTTGAACCTCTGAGGACAACAGTCCTCCCTAGCACCTTCCTACCACCCTGAAATATAAATCTTTGCTATATATAAATTTATCACAGTGATACAATATTTATCATTGTCTTACCAGACTTATCACTTTTCTTCTATGCTTCTCTGCTCTCCTGTATCAGTGTCTCTCTGTCTGCATCTTCTTGTTCTTTTTGATCTTTTGTTTTTCTCTACAAGAGAACCTCAGCCTTCCTTTATTGTCTCACTGTCTTGCTGCACACAGCCTTGCGCTTTCTGTGTTTCTGCCTTTTATGCTCTGTGTGCCATGTCCATTCAATGCACCATTCCTCTTCTCTATATTTCATTTGTTGTACACTCCTCCTTCTACTGCTTGAATCCCTCTCAACAACAACAACCATATCTTCTTTCTTTTTCCTTCTTATAGTCTCTGTGCACCTTGTGCATCCCCTGTGTGCAATGCTTCTGCATGCTCTTCATGTCGAGTTCTCTGCATGATCATCATTGCAACTCTTCAACTTCTCTGGTTGTTAAACCCATGTGTCCATCATCACTGGGTGTTATGCTAAGATTCCTTAGCCTCTCCAATAGTCGAGACTCTTTGTCTTCTTTGTCACAGTCGAGCTCATCCTCTTTGTTGCAGTTACAGGCTTCAACACTCATCCATCTGTCAATTTCCTCTACGAACAATCTTCATTCCACTGGAATATTCCTTGAGACTCTTCATCTCCTCTGACAATCATACAGAAGTCTCTTCGAGTCCTCTGGCATAAACCATCAGTGGTTTCTACCAGTTACATTGTGAACCTCCAAAGACCGCTTCAGCAACTGAATCACCATTGATCGATTAACTGTGAAGAGAAATAGTATCCCTTCGATCATATTCCTGAATAACCTGCACCGTTGGATCATAAATGAATGGTATTGCGACTATTTTTCCATTTTGCAATTCGGCCTTTCGACATTTCGACATTCTGGCATTCGACTTTTCGGAATCCCTGTGGTGAGGCATCTTGACTCTCCAAGTTGTGATCTCCGAAATGGAGATTAGCTTCATGATACCTCTTCCCTTGAGCCTTCGTCGATGTGACCATGGGTAATGACCAAGGCCTTATTTGAAAATTCATTTCGACATTTTGTCATTTCGGCATTCCTGTTGCAAAGTGTTTCGACACTCCAACTCTCAGTATCCGAAACCAACACCAAAAGCTGTTTTTTTCATTTCAGCATTTTGACATTCTGTCATTCCTTATGATGAAGTGTTTTGACGCTCCATCTCCCAGTATCCGAAATCTACACAAAAATGTGTTTTGGCGTTTCGCATTTCATGACTTTGGGACTCCTGTGATGAAGAGTCTCAACTCTTGAGTCCTCCAATTCTTGGTTTCCGAAACTCCAGTTGATGTGCCTGTTTCGGGATTTTCGGCATTTTACATTTCGGCACTTTGAGACTTCTGTGTTGAAGAGTCTCGACTCTTGAATCCTCCAACTCCCGGTATCTAAACCTCAGGTCGATGTGCCTGTTTCGGGTTTTCAGGGTTTCGCATTTCACGATTTCAGGACTCCTGATGATGAAAAGTCTTGATTCTTCCAACTCCTGGTATCTGAAACTATCCTCCTTCTTTCGAGATTTCAGTGTTTCACATTTCGCGATTCTGGGACTCCTGATAATGAAGAGTCTTGACTCTTCCAACTCCCGGTATCCGAAACTATCCTCCTACCTTTGAGATTTCGTAACCCCACTTCACCTTGCTATTTAAAGAACGTTCAGGTTCTCTTGGATCCAACACCAGTCGGACCTCGGGCTCAGATCTGACGTTCATCAAGAATTCTCAATGGGATCCAAAGATCACTGTCGCTTCTCCTCTCAGGCTTACACATCCTCCTAACTTGGAATAATTTCTAAGTTTCAAAGGCCTCGAGCTTTGATCTGTCTAAGATCTTGAGTACGTTATCTCTCTTGAGCTTTGGTAATGAGTTAACCTCGTCCTTGGTGCACACCTACGCACTGTGTGTGACTCTATACTAATCCTCCTGAGCTTACGTTGTCCCTTTTTTTCCATCGCTGCATACTCTGATCTTGCCATCAATGACAAGCACACCTACCTGTAAACATGCCAATAAACTAGGTAATCCTTCCTAGATGAAATCCATTGCTACTTTGTTATTCTTCTTAAATTCCTTCTTGGATGTAGTCTTTTCCCTTTTTGAACTATCATATCTTGCAACAACTGATTGCAAAACATCATATCCCTGTGAATCCAAAAACACTTTCTTCCTTCCACTCCATATATCATACTTTAAACCATTCTAACCATTGAACAATGTTACTCCATTTTCAGAATAATCCATGATATCCTTCCAGTGGTTAAACTGTTTTCTGAAGGAACCTAGTCTAATACCAATTGTTGGATTACTGAGTGCGTAGGTGAATCAATAATGAGAAATTATACCAAATATTGATCCTTTAAACCATAATGTATATTTTTTTAATTATTCAACAATGTTCACATGTTCATCATCAATATCTTATTGTATCATAAGAATTAGCATTCACCGGTGCATAATAAACAATAACAAACACATCCATAGAATGCAAAATACACCAATATTTATGTGGAAACCCAATATAGGATAAAACCACAGAATAATTTTCTTATATATCAAGAATTACATTCAAGGAAGCACCAACATACAACTCTCCAACTACAACTAGAAAGCGGCTATGACCCCCTAGTTTCTCAGTCTACAACCTGAGGGAAGCTCCAACTCCCCAATTCTCTGACTACAACCAGAAGGAGGATACAACCCCCTATGTTCTTCATCTACAACTGGAAGGTGGATAAAACCACCTATCATTTCCCTGTTCACATACCTGAAATATAAGTAGAATGATGGAACCACTATCAAATTGTCACTGTGAGATATACTATTGTAAACCTATACCAATATGTGCCACTGACCTATAAACAACCTATGCCACTGTCCTATAAACAACCTGTACATATGGCTTTCCTATACCAAAAAAATTCAATACAACAAAAACATGTACCAATACTCTCCTCAATATATCAAATTTGATAACATAGATATCATACCCAAAATCACAAGAATATCACTAAAACCATGTGCCAATAATGCACATCAATCATGTACATCAACCATGTACATCAACACTATACAAAGATAACCAACAACATGTACCAATCATATATCAACAACAAACAAATATTTTCGTCAACAAGATGTATCAATATCACCATTTACTTCAAGTATGTATGTCATCCATGTACCCAATCATATACCTCTACCATATACCAATAAAGACACCAAGATATCCAACAAGATACCTCTAGAAATGCACCACACTCTCCATAAATCAAATACCATAAATCCTCACATGAACCATCTGCCACAACCTCAATGTTATACAACCTCTATATGTACCAATAACTCTAGCAACATACCTCAACCAAAATCCCTCAAACATGAACCAATACTAAACTTCAGTAGATCTGCCTCAGATCAACTCTACAACGAGCCCTAAACTTCCAAGAGGGAATCCAATAGATTTACAAAAAAAAACCTCAACCAAATTCATAGATTAAACACTACACATATGAAAACCATACCGTTTTCTTCTTGTAGTGTTCTTCTTCTACGGTTTTGCTACCGCAATTCTACTACTGCGAATATACTGCCATGATTTTGCCACCTCAATTTTCTACAACACTTTTTCTGTCGTGGTTTTTCTGTTGCATTTTTTCTACTATACTGTTTCTGCCACGGATTTTCTACCACATTTTTTTCCCGCACTTTCCTACCATGATTTTCCTGCCACAATTTTTCTACTGCAATTTGTCTGCCACACTTTTTCTACCACAATTTTTCTACCACACTTTTTTTGCCGCACTTTTTATCTATCAATAATACTTGCTCGAATAACCTTTCACAAAATAAATGTTCAATAATATTCGATAGGTGTTAATGGGAGACCCTTTCTCTCTTATTTATACTCTCCAAGTAGCTTCCTCTAGAAGTATCAACTTTTGTTCACTTAACCACTTTGTCCACTTAGCCACCTTTTCCACTTAACCACTTTGTCCACTTAACTTAACAACTTCGTGCACTTAACCACTTTCCACAAATAGTAAGTTCTCCACTCCTAGTTGCCACTAACTTTATTATTTAATTAATTTCTTTTGCAACCACTTTGACTTATCCATAAACAATAAACTCACCCCTTCTTGTTGCAACCACTTTATTATTTAAATAATTTATCTTTGCAACCACTTTGACTACTTTATTATTTAAATAATTTATCTTTACTCACAACTTCTTGTTGCAACTAAATTTTCTATAATTAGTCAAATCATAACTTCTTTTCCCTTATCTAACTTCTTGTTGCAACCACTTTATTATTTAATTTATTTCTTGGTCAACCACTATGACTATTCAATCTTCTCATCACAACTACTTTACCATAATTACCAAACTCACAACTTCTTGTTGCAACTAATTTATTTTTAATTATTTTTTTAATGCAAAAACTATACCCATGATTAACTCCTAGCTACAATCAATTTGACTAGTACACCTCTTATATGATATTCTAGAATAATTGACTTCTTTGACCTTCTAGGGGCTTCTAGATAACTCATGAGGGTTCTCCAACTTCATATGGCCCTAACTCTCTAACTGTGAGGAGTTATGTGACGTTCCACATATCATTGGAAATGGAATGGCATATATTATCCATCTAGAATATTCTTACCTATAAATTATATTCTTACCTCAAACAGACTCAGGTCCCTTACCCATTCGTTTGTGCTACTATAATTCACTACCAAACTTCTCCAAGGGTTTACATCAATCACTAAGGGTTGAAATCAATATACAATATCACTCTCCAAGGGTTGTCATCAATGAAAACCAACAGTATAGCCTAACTGTCCACCAACCTAAGCCAACTATCTAACAATCTCCCCCTTTGGCATTGATGGCAACAACAACATTGATGGAAACACTTAGTCATGATAAAATGCATTCCCATACTCATTAATTTTTCTCTCTCCCCTTTTGACATCAATGGAAAAGGGTATCTTCATATGGGGCTAATCCCACTGACTGAACTCTTCTTGGGGTTGCTCCCCCTGTCTAAATGCCTTTGATATTTCTCTGTGTTTCTAAGCCTCTGATTACTCTCTCTCCCTTCATATGAATAATATACCCCCCTTTGACAAAGGGTATCACTCTAATGTGACACTGAATTCATATCGTTCATTCTTCCCTTGTGACAATCACTCACCCTGGAAACATGCTTCTGTACTCTCTATCCAAGCATTTAACTCTCTATCCTTCAGATAATGAATCTCTTCCCTTGTAATCACACCTCTATTCTTACCTCTCTGTATGACAACTTATTTGAATGATATTTCTACCTATCTTTTTGGTTTTGTTTCTCTCTCTTGACTTCTCTAGAAGATGTTGTGTAGAAAAAATATAATTCTTCCTGTGTCTATTGCCTTTTGGATTTATTGTCCATTGGTGTTTCCTTGTGTAAACAACTAAAATATATGAAAATCATTCAAGAATAAACATTCAAATAGTCCTTTGTAATTATCATCCATTTTGATAATGTTCCTTTGTCTCTAAACCACTCTTTGAATCAATCTATGAATCCATGCTCTCATCCATTGTTATATATATTAATAAAACCTGCTAAGTGTTCTTACGAATCCATCTTTTTCCATACTATCCAAGACTCTGCCACACAATTTTCCATAATGTTGACCCATCTGTCACTATAATATCATGAAGTCTTCACTTCTACAACTCATTAATCTATCATACTGTACTTTTGCTAACTGACTACTCTAAATCTGTCTGCTCAAGCTCTACAAGATGCTCGAAGGATGGTTCTTTGGTCTATCTCAGCTATCACATAGAATCCCCCTGTTTAATATTAGTATTACCCAAGAGTCTCTAAGTTGGATCGCTCAGAAGAATTCATGCTCTGATACAAAGTCATCATCATCTTCATCGGTAGATTCATCATCTCTCTGAACTTTGACTTCCTTCTTTCTGTATGTGGATTCATATTTCACTACAATACCTAAAAGTACAATCTCTTGAACATGTTCCTTATTTACATGCCCTCATTTTCTTTCATTTCTTTTCCAAACCTTTATGTACATGACATCTACATTTTTCTTTGTAGATTCGTTTTCATCTCGTTTTATTTCCAATCTTACGATCTATGGGACCTGGTATTTGTTCACCTCATCTTGCTATTTTCTTATCCACACTTTTTTATATCTGATATCAGTTTTCTTTTTCATGGAAGTATCGATCATGCTTCTACAATCACGAGCTATGTGTCCATAGTTATGACAATTGTAACATTCAATGTTACATGGGGCCACATAAGTATTTCTTGCTTGAACATATCTTTTATAATCCCTGCAATCTGAAACCTTATGTCCAAAGTTAGTACAATAAAAACAATGACCATAAAATAAATTTCCATACCTGGGAGTGAATTATCTTCTCTATGGTGTAGTCCTTATTAATTTCTTCCTTGACTAATCATGATCATGATTGAATCTTCGTTGTGGCTTGAACATGTATGGTCTTCTTGAACATGTATCTTTATTAGTTTTCTTAGTTTCTGGTTGACCATGATTCCTTCCTTTGAGTACTTGTTCATAAATATTTATCTTTTCTTCAGTATTCTTGTCTAACAATCTAGAGTACCTCTCTCCATTCTCTATTGTTGATGTAAATGTTTTTGTCTCTTCAACGTTCTTATTGAGATTGACGAATTTGACTCTTAGTGTGATAACTTCTTCTTCAAGATTCTCAACCTATTCTTCTTTATTCATTATCTGAGACTTCATGACTTCTTCTATTCTCTTTGCTTCTTCAAGTTGGATTTTCAATGTAATTATTTCTTCTTCGAGTCTTCTTTCTTCTTGACCAAATTCTTACTCAAGCTAGTTTTAGTCATCGGTTATTTCCTTGAGATGACCTATCAATATATTTTCTCTCTTTTCTTCTTCTTCCTTTTGTGCTGCCATCTTGGCTTCTAAACACTGCTTTTGATATTATAGAGTTTCTTCAATTGTTTTGTCCTCTTCTAGATGAGCTATTAAATTTTTGATGACCTATTGAGATTCTTTGGAACCTTGAACACTTTCATTTTTCTTCATCAATTATTTCTTGAGTGACTTGTTTTCTTCTATTTCTTTCTTTATATATTCAATTGCACTGATCAAGTGTTCTTTGTAATCAACTTATGCTTCTTCATACTCTTCTTTTTCTGAATCTATCTGACATGATGAGCATATTTCTTCTTGTTTTGTACCTACATCTTCTTTCGAATTTTCTTAACTTGTGATGGGTGAAGAATAGATATTATGTAACTTATCCCAAAGCTCTTTGGATGATGAACATTTACGAACCTTTTATCTTACCAAATTAGGTAATCCTTCCTAGATGAAATCCATTTCTATTTTGTTATTCTTCTTCAACTCCTTCTTGGCTACAGTCTTTGCCCTTTTTGAGCTATCATATCTTATACAAATTAATTTCCAAATATCATATCCTCGTGAATCCAAAAATACTTTCTTCCCTCCACTCCATATCTCATACTTTAAACCATTGTGACCATTAAATAGTGATACTCCATTCTCAAAATAATCCATGATCTCCTTGCAATGGTTAAACAATTTCCTGAAGGAACCTGGTCTAATACAAATTGTTGGATTACTAAGGGGGGGGGGTGGGGGGTGGAGGGGGTGAATCAATAATGAAAAATTATACCAATTATTAATCCTTTAAACCATAATGTATATTATTTTAATTATTCAATCATGTTCATGTGTTCATCATCAATATCTTACTGTATCATAAGCATTAACATTCATCAATGCATAATAAACAATAACAAATAGATCCACATAATGCACAATACACCAATATTTACATAGAAACCCAATGCGAGGGAAAACCACAGAATAATTTTCTTATATATCAATAATTACAGTCAAGGAAGCACCAGCATCCAATTCTCTAGCTACAACTGGAAGGAGGCTTTGATCCCCTAGTTTCTCAGTCCACAACCTAAGGGAAGCTCCAACTCCCCAATTCTCTGGCTACAACGCAAAGGATTCTACAACCCCTTATGTTCTTTTTCTACAACCGGAAGGTGGCTACAACCACTAATCATTTCCCCATCCAACATCCCTGAAATATAAGTAGAATTATGGAACCACTGCCACACTGTCACTATGAGATATATTGTTGTAAACATGTACCAATATTTTCCACTAACCTATAATCGACTTATGCCACTATCTTATAACCAACCTGTACTTGCTCCTTTTCTGTACCAAGAAAACTAAATACACCAACAAAATGTACCAATACTCTCCTCAATATATCACATTTGGTAACATAGATCTCATACCCAAAATCACAAGAATATCACTTAAACCATGTGCCAACAATGCAAATCGATCATGTACATCAACATTATTCAAAGATAACCAACAACATGTACCAATCATGTATCAACACCAAACCAAACTATGCCTCAACAAGATGTACCAATATCACCATGTACTTCAAGTATGTATCTCATCCATGTACCCAATCATATACCTCTACCATATACCAATAGCATACACCAAGATAGCCAACAAGACACCTTTAGCAATGCACCACACTCCATAAATAAAATACCATAAATCATCACATCAACCATGTTCCACAACCTCATTTTTATACAACCTCTATATGTACCAATAACTTTAGCAACATACCTAAACCAAAAGCCCTCAAATATGAACCAATATTAAACTTCAGTGGATCTTCCTCATATCAACTCTACAGCAAGCCCTAAACTTCCAAGAGGGTATCCAACAGATTTACAAGGAAACCCTTAACCAGATTCATAGATTCAACACTACACATATGAAAACCATACCTTTTTCTTCTTGTAGCTTTCTGCTTCCACAATTTTGTTGTTGCGATTCTTCTTCCGTGAATCTACTGTCGTGATTTTTCTGCCATGATTTTTCTATCGCACTTTCTCTACCATGGTTTTTCTGCCATGGTTTTTTGGCCGCGATTTTTCTATCGTACTTTTTCTGCCGTGATTTTTCTACTGCAGTTTTTCTATTGTGGTTTTTCTGCCGCACTTTTTCTACCGCACTTTTCCTGCCGCAATTTTCCTGCTACGATTTTTTTATCATATTTTTTAAACCACACTTTTCCTACCATGATTTTTTTGCCGCACTTTTTCTCTATCAATAATACCTTCCCAAATAACCTTTCACAAAATAGATATTCAATCATATTCAATAGGTGCTAATGGGAGACCCTTGTTCTCTTATTTATAGTCTCCAAGTAGCTTCCTCTAGAAGTATCAACTTTTGTCCACTTAACCACCTTGTCCACTTAGCCAGTTTTTCCACTTTGTCCACTTAACTTAACCACTTTCCACAAATAGTAAGTTCTCCACTCTTAGTTGCAACTAACTTTATTATTTAATTAATTTTTTTTCAACCACTTTGAGTTATCCGTACATAGTAAACTCACCACTTCTTGTTGCAACCACTTTATTATTTAAATAATTGCTCTTTGCAACCACTTTGACTACTTTATTATTTAAATAATTTATCTTTACTCACAACTTCTTGTTGCAACTAAATTTTCTATAATTATTCAATTCATAACTTCTTTTCACTTAACTAACTTCTTGTTGCAACCACTTTATTATTTAATTAATTTCTTGGTCAACTACTTTGACTATTCAATCTTCTCATCACAACTACTTTACCATAATTACCAAACTCACAACTTCTTGTTGCAACTAATTTATTTTTAATTATTTTCTTAATGAAACAACTATACCCATAATTAACTCCCAGCTACCATCAATTTGACTAGTACACTTCTTCTAGGAGATTCTAGAATAATTGACTTCTTTGACCTTCTAAGGGCTTCTAGATAACTCATGAGGGTTATCCAAATTCATATGGACATAAATATATAACTGTGAGGATTTATATGGCATTCCACATATCACCAGAAATGGCATGACATATATTATCCATCTAGAATAGTCTTACCTAAAAATTCTTTGATCTTCATCCATTTATACCTCAAACAGACTTGGGTCCCTTACCCATGCCTTTGTGCTAATGGAATTTTCTACCGGACTTCTCCAAGGGTTGACATCAATCACTAAGGGTTGACATCAATCTACAATACCACTCTCTAATGGTTGAAATCAATGACAACCAACAATCCAAACAAACTGTCCATCAATCTAAGCCAACTTTATGACAATGTGAGGTCCTCCAAGGTGCCTCTTAAGTCTCCAAAGTCTATCATCATCCTTAGGTGTGTGGACCAAGTTATCCAACCTACAAGATTCATATCCCAAGGAATCTAAATATAGGCATGTTCCTCCAAAACTATCCACCAAGAAAGGTCCTGCAAAGACAATGAATACTACCTCCAAGGATCTCAATTGAAATGCATCATGATACGTAAATAAAATAAATAAAAGAGCCAACTTATCATGTGCATCGAAAACCACCTCATAAAACTAAACAAATTCTCAAAAACCCTATGCAATTTCCCAACTTTATGTATGGGATGGTTGACAAAGTGATCTATTGGGTGAATCATGCCTCAATTCAAGGAGTGTTTTGCAAGTGGAACCCCTCTCTAAATCATGTGAATAAGGTGACATGGATGAGGGAAATAATTTTGGCCATGGGGTTCATGAAATACAAGGGATGATAGTGTCTCATTTATGGGTGCCTTTGTAGAGGGTGTGTTTCATCTTCATTTCCAATGCATCCTTTTTTCAAGCCCATTTATTGTCTTTTGTTATTTTAAGATGTTTTCAGGTTGAAGCTAGGGTGGAGATTCTACCTAAGAATAAAAAAAAAATCCCCACCTTCATTCTACCTTGTTCACATTATGCTTCCCCAAGTTGAATAAAATGTGTGGGACTTCTACCTAATCATGAGAAACATTTCCCACACATGCTCTACCTTGGTTGGCATTTTTGCATTTGTTATTTTTCACGGGTCCCATCAATTTCTCATGATAGATATTTCATTGTCCTCAAGATCCATAGGCAAGAATCTATAAGATTCATTATTTCATTTTATCTTTTTCTAGCTACAAGCCTCTGGGCCTTCAACTCCTTCTTCCCATGAAATGAAGGACAATCCATTCTTTCATCAGTACACCCGAAAATCCTAAAAGATAAGGTGATGAGGGGATGTAGTGTGGAAAGTGGTAAGTGTGATCAGGAATGGAACAATGAATTTTCAAAGGGAACCCAAGTAGAAAACCTATCTCTAAGGGTGACCACTTACTAGCATGCAATGTCAACCACCAAAGTGAAACAAGGAAAAGAGAATAAATTCCAAGCAAACAGTATGTTAGCACCATGTCGTTTGTATTTAGAGTCAGAGGTTTGTCCAAAAAATTTCAGAGTCATGTCTTTATATTTATAAAAATCAAAAGTTTCCTAAATAAGTCGTAGTTGACATGTCAAAGTTTATGATGTCACTAACCAAATAAAGAATTGTTTGAAATTTCAAGTAGGGATTTTGGCCATCAATTGGTAAAAGGGTATAAGGTTCGTCACATTTAAATTGTAAAGGTCTAATTTACTAATTATCGAGTCATGTCAAAAAAGTGGAATTTAGGTACCAATGTCGAGTCAAGTGGTTAGGATAAACATCATGTCAACATTTATTATGGGTCATCATTACCTTATCATGAAGTCATAAAATTGAACAATCATAACACTCCATATCATTTGTACTATTTCACACTTCAAAGGAGTACCCGATGTGCGATGTCACTACATAAATATTTAACCTTATTTAATATATCTCATCACTATGGATTTTTTGTCCCTTTTCTTAATTGCATTCCTTATCTGTTCAATCATAAATATTGGCCACCCTTCATATTTCTCCATCACTTTCAAAATTTGTGCGTCGTACATAGTTTTTCTAGCAAGCTCCGAAGCCCTTTGGTGTGTAAATACTATCTGCTTCCAGTCACTCTGTAAATATGCTATTTTGGTTTTGTTGTGTATTATCCGTCGCTTTCAGTCATTGTTGAAGAGTTTTTCTTGGAGCCCGTTGCAAATGAGCTTCTGGAACGAGTTGTTTTTTTCTCATAGTCATATTTCTTTCTTCTGAGCTAAATTCTTATTACCTAATGTTGCACCAAGATTTTCACTACTCCAAGTTTTCCATTTTTGTTTGTTGTTGTGCCGAGTTTTCCGTTGCACCGAAATTTTCCGTCGCATTTTACTGTTGCGCCAAGTTTCTCATTGCATCGAATTTTCTGCCACTAATTTGTTTTCCACAAAAAGTTTCCTTTTGCTAATTTTTCTTTTGCATTGTGAAAAGGTTAGTATTCTTATTCAATCTGAAAAGAGGCTATTGCAATCTATTGTTGTGTGCTTGAAATTGACATATATCAACATCATAAAAAATTCTCAAAGTAAAAGAAATAATGCAAGAAGCGGTAAGGTCGTGAGGTTTGAACAACAAGATTTAAAGTTAATAAATGCAGAATCGATGATCAGGGTGTCTTTTGAATAATCCATATGCATATGTTTCTGTGAAAATATTCAAGGGTATAATGCGCAAATAACTAAGCAGTTCACCCTTAATATTATTGGTGTTAGTGCAACTATTGCAGGGATCACTTTCCAAGTGATGGAGGAAGCTATGTCAGCTGTGATGGAGATCCCTTTGCAGGGAGAAAAATGGTTTAAAGTTATGTCATTATATACTTCATGTTATATTGATTTCATCAAGACTGAATATCGAAATTGGAAAATTGGAGCCAACATTCCTAGTAAGTATATCCTGGAACCTTTTGAGAAAATTTTGAAGATAATTAGGATGTACTTTACCTATGAGGGAAGATTCGACAAGGTGAATCCATACCACACCAGAATATTGATGCATTTCACAGGGAGAAGTCACTTAAACTTACCTTTCTTCCTGTTTTAGAGCCTAAGAAAGATGGAAGACAGTGTACAAGCCAAAGATGACCAACTAGAGAACAATTTATTCCATTTTTCCTTGATTAATATGTTGGTGGTTGAGGAGATGGGAAATTTGAACAGGGACTGGAATTCCTTCGGCATTTTGGAAAACATTCCTAGAGACACTAATGGGGATATTCATTTATCTGCTGAGAAATCAACACTTCATAGGTCACATGTGAGAGTGGGAGATGTTGTTGAAAGAAGAAAAGGAAAATAAATGGAGGATTCATCACTCAGTCAACCAACATATAAGAAGAGAAAAAATATAGGATTTACTGATGAAACTGAGGAGACCCAAGCTCCCAGTAAACTGCACATCAGGTCCTCTTCGAGGAGATTTCCCATACCCACAATTTAGCCAGGGCTTATTGAATGTGCAAACCATGGAATTGACAAAAAGCAAGTGGCGGGGATGATTTTAGGGGCTAAGTTTCACTCATGGGATATTTTTCCATGGTTTTTCCCAAAAAACGTTTCACTATTGTAAAAATGATTCACCCAAATTCTATAGGATAAAATTATTTTACCTTAAAAATCACCAAAATTTTATACAAACTATATTAAATCCTTGGAAATTTGAATATTTTTACAAAAATATCACCAAACATTTTATAGTTGGCATATGAAGGATTAGTAAGATTCGTCAAGTTTTCGACATTTTAAAATAAATTTCCATCCTTAAAATCATCCCTATCAAGTGGAGCTAGGTGAGGAAGATGCAGATACTAAGGAGGTCAAACAAAAACTAAAGAAATCTCAGCATGTCATAGCCTAATTCTATCAAGAAAAAAAAGAATTAAGAAGGAAAATAGTAGAAATAATTTTTGAAACACCAACATCAGAAAGTCAAGCAGGTCAGAGATATCCTACCTCACCAACAGGGGGAGAAAATAATATAAATTTGTTGAAAAATAAGCTAAGACAGGCTCAAGATGCAATCATTGAGATCATGGAAGAAAATAAGATATCAGAGGAAAGATTCATGGAACATTCCAAGGAATGCAGATCGGTTATTGACGATGCATGTCCAACTCTCTCTAACACTCAATCAAAATTGAAAAGAAATGTGGCTTTGTTGAGACAGGTGAGGAGTTTGAAAAGACAATTTTTTTCATTAATAAGGACAAATAGGGCCTTATGACTACAAGTGATTTCGTACAAGGAAGCTACGAAAAAACTAAATGATGACATCCTTTTCTTCCAACTAGATTTACGCGTGCACCCTTAGCATGAAGATTCATCGTGTGAAATCACCGTGCAAATTTTGCAACCAACATTTGCGCAATAGAAACCAGAATTTATTGTGCAACGATCATAGTGTCGTTTAGCGATACACATGATGATTCATCACAACTGTATGGTTGGAATTTTCTTAAGAATTTATGATTGTAAATAACATCTCGGATAGGTTATGATTTACATATCGACTTTGCTATTTTTTGTAAATTTTGTAGAGGTTGTTCTTCTCTTTAAAAACAACCAGATTTGTAACTCTAAGAGATAGTAGTTCAACTCCTAGCAGCTAAGTGTAGCTTTATTTTCTATATATAGGGACATTTTGATGTAAAAAAGGGGGCATACGGGAAAAAGTATAGACATTTTGAACCTCTATGTAATTTCCTGAATCTAAAGAAATACAAATGTAGAAGTCTTTAGCTCCTTAAGGAAAAGATTCTAATGGTGATGATCTGAAGCTTGTACCTTTGTTTGTATGTATTTATTATGTACTCATATTCATTTTCACTTCTCTTCTCTTTAAATTGGTAAATTTTAAAGTCCATAATTCATCTAAATGGTGCTCTAGACTGGACCAATTTAAATTCTTTCTATCTTCTCAGCTAAGATCAAAATTCATCCATTGTGGTCCTTTGATTCTTTTGTATGTTTCTTTCCTTCTTTCACCCTACATGATTAAACTAAACAATGAATTACATCACCTTATTTATCCTTTGCTCCTCTGAGGAGTTATATCTACCAAGCATTGTTTTCTTTCTTTTTAGGGGTTGACTCCATAGCCCTAGAAGAACTGTATTTTGTGAGCAGACCTTAAAAAATTATCTTAAAGTTTTAAATCTAGCCATCATTTTAAAGAAACCTATCTAAGATGAAGTCTCAGAGAAATCCCTCTCTAGATTGGAAAAGATAGTTTCCAATATTAAAGTTGGTTTGTAGGTTACCTTTGTAGATTGTTTCTTCAGCCAAACAATTTACTCAACGTTAACACATTACATAATAAAAAACAACTTTTAAATGCAACAAACTCAAATGCCTGAAATATTGAAATGACACTTACCATAATACCTTGCTTTTTCTTCATGGAGAAAGACCCAATGTCTTCCAGAAGAAAGCCGGTGTGGCGGATACCATCGTGATGAACTTGAGGTCTTTGTCTATGCAAGTGGATTTTTTCAGTCATGTTTCTGTCGATACTCCATGTTTTCAACCTAAGTGCCTTGAGACATAATCTCCTTAGTTATCCCTAGAGAATGAGGATAACACATGGCTCCTACTCAGGGACATGTACTCACCGTAGAGTGCATGAGAACCTCAACATCTCCTGGTCTGACATGTCCTACAAAAACTGAAACAACAAATTGTCATGTGTAGGATGGCTCAATCATCCTTTGTCCATATAATCAAAACCAAATTGACAACTAATCTAGATTTTTTTATTTTTTTGTATTTTTCATATATATGATGAAAAAGAGAAGCATGTAAATAAAATAATGCAATTAAAGAAAAATGAAAATCAAATATGAAATGTGAATAAGCTACCATGAGCAATCAAGATGAAAATTCAAGAAAGCGATATGAATTACCTATTTACCTGGGACCCTAGGGCCTTGAAGATCAGGTGATAGGTGATGTCAGGTGAAGTCATACAACCAGTGCAACCACATGTCCATCATTTCATCAAGGTATCTCCCATTGTGCTTAATCATGTAATATCACACAGAAAAGTTGAGCACATAATAATCATGCGCATAAATATAAATATAATAAATCATGAAAAGAAAATCATGGAGATGGCTGAGAGGGGGGAGATCCCCTTGGAAAGAAAAACCGTAGGCCTGATCATCTAGTAAATCCTTCCAGATGTGATAGACACAAGCTCAATAAACCCATCCTTGAAGAGGAATATAGTATATAGATGATGGTTCATATTCATCTGTGAACAAAGGTCCACTACTTGTTGAATATTGAGAGGAGATGAGAGATCAAAAGAAGACTGCATGGATTCCTAGAGAAAAATATAAGAGGCAAAAGAAAACCTCATGTCCAGAGGAATAAATCTTCCTGATACTGAAAAATTGTTTCCCTTTGATTTTGTAAAATGCCTTAAGATGAGAATATTGTTTCTCTACAATGTGAATATTTTTTTTCTCTGGGATGACCATGAACTTGTATCTATCAAATTCTGAGAAAAAAGGTCACTGGAAACCTCCATAGAACAAATATGAATCCCCAAAAGGGTAAGAATGAAAACTATGAAGGGATGACTTAGAATCATCATGAGTATATGGTGACAGATCATCCTCAAATGGATGAAATAAATGCCTTATCATATCATCATCGAGTTGGTAAGAATATGAATCATGTACAAGTGAGGAGAAATTTCCTGGAGATGATAACTCAATCCATTTTGCACGAGAATCGCCCTCAATTTTTTAAATGGGGTCTCTATCAAAAATGAAATGACCAACATCCCATTTATGTCTCCCAGGTTGTATGAAAGTGTCTATATTATGATCAACCATATCTAAGGGTTCTTTCATAAGACAATCAATATGACTAAAAATGAGCATCTCTTTGTCTTTGTGTGCAGGAGCAATAGAGGTTAGGATGACTTCAACTGGATCTTCATATTATTCATCATTGAGACTAGTTTCTTCTTCAACTTTATGTGCAGATGGAAAAAAAGGTTAGACAACCTCACCTTCATCAAGAAGGAGAAAAGATAAGTATGTATCATGAGGTTTCTCAACATGTTGCACCTCATCAAGATTCTTCTTTCTCTTCATGGGCATGCCCCTCCATTGCCTCTTCATCACAAGGGGCTTGATCCTTAATAGAAAATGCTTTGTTTTCCTTTTCCAAAAAGGGTCTGTCGCATCCAAGGGTTATTCAAATACTTCTTCACTTACAAAATAATGGAATAAAGTATCATCAATATCTTCGAAAGGGTTACAACTCATCATATTCTCTTCTTGATGTGCAGGAAAAACATAGGCGTGGATGTATTCATCAAATGGAAGGGTAGATATAAGCTCTTCATCTTCATCAAGTGGGAGCATGGACACAAATGTCTCGTCTGGATCTTTAAGATGAGAAAATTCATCATGATATTCTTGGTAACTTATTTCATATATTTTTCCTTCAAGCATCTCTTCATACTCAAGGGCTAGTTCTTCGACATATTTTTGAGATAACATTTTTACAAGATTCATCCCTTGCTTAGAATCTTCACTAGCATATTTTCCCATTTCCATTTGTAAAATTTCCTTCCTCGAGACATCACAAGTTATGGGAAAGGTTTCATCCCATGGCGCCCTAATTCCATTGACTCAAAATACACCTCAATGGAGTCGCAAGATTAGATCAAGGCTCATCAAAGGATGGAAAGGGGAAAATAAGGGAAAGGTGGGATCCTAGATTATGGAGTTACCATATGAACCTAAAAATTGCATCAAAGAAAAGGGGAGAGGGAACTTCTCTCAGGTGGAGCCGTGAGGAAAACTAGGGAAAGGATTTGGTATAGCTTTCCAGAGTGTCATTAGGGCTCAAAAGTGGATTCAAAATCATCCCAAGAAACAACACCAAAATTTTATCGAAAACCCTTTAGGTTGGGAAAAGCTCGACGCAATCCATGAGACGGTGATAACTTTGGGAGAGTATACCCAACACAAGGGGGGAATCCTAGGTGACCCTAGGGGGAAATGAGATGGAAAGTGAGTTTATGGAAGTGAATCCCCTATAGTTAAAACTACTAAGTGAAGTATGGCTCGAGAACAAGTCTCAGAGATGGTCAATGGTTTCAAAATTCTTGAGTACCTATGGAGGAATGTTTTACCTGCTTGAAACACAAGAAAACACAAGATACGATCCCAATAATCTAATGGACAAGAAATTGAATATTTATATCCAAATTAGAAGCAATATATAGTGATATATATCATCAATGAAATGAATAAAAGAGTTTCTAAACAAGTCACTAAAATCCAATAAAATATGGAAGAGATTAGCTAGCAATTACTAGTGTAACTCAAGTATGATAACACAATAGTTTAGCAAAAATTAAAGGCTGTTAGGTACAAGTATTGAAGAGATATTATTGCATCCTTATCGCTGTAGCATACACTTTCCACACCAGAAAATTCCAACCACCTAAACTTGCAAGTAATCCACCCAAAATAAGCACAACAACTAGTAGATTAGTTTGGCAACGTTCTACAAAATTATGATGGTTACAAAATGATTAAATTTGAAAGTTGTGAAGTATTTTATTGTAGCCCTAATGGCTGTAGCATAAAATTATTATAGAAGCAATAAATACTTGGAGAAACAAGACACCCTAGTAGCCTTGTCTATCTTTAAGCATATAGAAAAGATTCCAATTTAAACAATTTAAATATCTCGTGATTCCACGTATCCCAATGGAAAGATTTTATTTCTCCAATGCAAGAGACTAGTTCCTTTAACTATTGGGTTATGGAGTCTTTTAAATGAGAGAATCGGTTGTGCTAATTCCTTGGGGGTGTAATCATAGATGATTTTAAGGAAGGAAATTTAACTCAAACAGTAGAAACTTTGGCGAATCTTACTAGCCTTTTATGCAAAGTATAAAATGTTTGACGATATTTTTGTAAAAAAATTCAAATTTATAAGGATTTTATATAGTTTTTATAAAATTTGGGCTATTTTTCAAGTAAAACAAATTATTTTATAAAATATAGGCAAATCATTTTTAGAAAAAATGGAAATTGGTGAATCTTTTTTTGTGAAAAAGAATGGAAAAATAT
Organism: Picea engelmannii; assembly: GCA_009831015.1. Lineage (NCBI taxonomy): Eukaryota > Viridiplantae > Streptophyta > Pinopsida > Pinales > Pinaceae > Picea > Picea engelmannii. The sequence goes on from ML780600.1 coordinate 581,931, forward strand.
CCCATGGGTGATATATAGCCCCTAAAGGTTTCTATGGGTGCAATCCCTTATACTCCCAAAGGAAAGTGAAACTAACTCGAAAAAACCTAGGAGGGTGTAACCCTTTACTTCTCCTAGTATTCCTTTGTGCAGTATTCCTTTGTGCAACAAATTATTCCAAAAAAAATTATGATGGGCTTACTAGGGTTCTATATACTTATACTCCCCAAAATATTAACAAATTAACCTTGCAACCAAGAAAAGAAGAAATAACAAGAGATATTCCTTACCTAGTCCAAACATTAACAAGATAAACTCATTTTAACCAAGAAAAATACACCATAAAAGAAAGAAATAGCCTCCAATAAATATAGCACCTTATTTATTCATCCAATATCCAGTACAAATCATCACAAGAGATAGCAACAAGAGAGATAGATAAAATTTCCCAAATAGGGTGCAAATTTCAACCAAGGATCCTTTCTCCATGTGAGAATTCTATGATCAAAATGAAATGAAATTATACGTATTTATATAAATCCTCTTAAAAGTGTATCTCCACTTATATTTAGGGTAAACCACAAAGTAAGGGGTAAAAAACCCTTACTTTTCCCCTTTACAATTTTAAATTTGACTTTGCACATAAGAAACCCTAAAACAAATATCACATCACCCCTTTAGGGCAACGTTTTTGCACTTTTAGCAAATCGTTGAGTTTGGAGATGAAAAATTGGGCCTAGAAAGGCCTCCCTCTAATTTTCTAGGGCCTCCTCCATTAATACAGGGCGTCTCTCCATCCATAATGTACCAAGCATCAAGTCAACCACACCAAACCCTAGCCCTAGGGTGACAACAAGCCCTCTCTATGTGATGTTTTGGCCTCCAAAGGTAAAATGTTGGGCTAGTAGGGGCAAGGTTCCTCTCAAGTCTCCAAAGGATATCATCATACTCAGGTGTGTGGGCCATGGTATCCAATATGTGGGCTTCATGCCCTAAGGATGTCCAATCTAGGCTCGTTCTTCCAAAATTGTCCACCAAGCAAGGTCCTAAAAATACAATGAATATGCCCTCCAAGGATCTCAATTAAAATGAATAATGATAAGTAAATCAAATCAATAAAATATCCATCTAAGCATGTGCATCAAAAACCACCTCATAAAACTAACAAAATTCTCAAAGACCCTATGCAATTTTCCATGTTTAGGTATGGGAGGGTTGACAAAGTGACCTATAGGGTGAATCATGCCTCAACTCAAGGAGTGTTTCCCAAGTGGAACCCCTCTCTAAGTCATGTGGAGAACGTGACATGGATGTGGGAAACAATTTTTGGCATGGGGTTTATGACATATAAGGGATTGTGTTGTCTCATTTATAGGTGTCTTTGTAGAGGTTGTGTTGCAGCTTCGTTTTCAATGCATCCTTTTTCCAAGCCCATTTATTGTATTTTATTCTTTTAATATTTTTCTAGGTTGAATCCAAGGTGGGGATTCTACCTATTTATAAAAAAAAAATTCCCACCTTGACTCTACGTTGGTCACATTACGCTTCCCCAAGTTTAAGACAATGTGTAAGACTTCTACCTAAGCATGAAAAAACAATCCCACACATGCTCTACCTTGGTTGGAATTTTTGCATTTGTTATTTTTCATGGTTCCCATCAGTTTCTTATGAGAGACATTTCAATTTCCTTGGGATCCCTGGGCGAGCATCTAGAAGGTTGATTATTGTATTTTATCTTTTTCCAGCTACAAGCCTATGTGCCTTCAATTCCTTATTCCATTGAAATGAGGGACAATCCCTTCTTGGGTGAATACACCCGAAAATCCCAAAAGATAAGGAGATGAAGGGATGAAGTATAGAAAGTGGTAAGTGTGACCGGGAATGGCATGATGACTTTTTAAGGGTACCCCCAGTAGAAAACATATCCCTAGGGGTGACCACTTACTAGGGCATAGTGTCAACCACCAAGGTGAAGTAGGGAAAAGAGAATAAATTCTAACCATAGGCTACATAATCAAAAACAACTTTTAAATTCATCAAAATAAAATTCCTCAAATATCAAAATGACACTTACCATAATACATGGCTTCTACCTCATGGAGCAAGACCCAATGTCTTCCGGAAGTAATCTGATGTGGAAGATACCATTGTGATGAAACTGAGATCTGTGGTGGTGAGGATGGACTCTATCTGGGCAAGTAGATGTTGTTAGTTGTGTGTCTCTTAGTAATCCATATATCCAACCTAAGGGACTTGATACATCATCCCCTTAGTTATCCCTAGGAAACGGGGATAACACATCCTATGTCCACGACCCTTTCCCCACCCATTTCACTGATGAAGTTCTATAAAATGTTGGCAGATGAGTGGTGTACTCTTTTATAGAAAACTTTTCAAGATATCACTAGGTTAAAAACATCGAGGACAATCAAGCCAAAGATAACTTTGCAAAAAATGGGGTTCTTTTTCTTATACGGTGATGCCATTTGGACTAAAGAATGCACCTTCAATTTTCTCCAAGATTGTGGTCACAACTTTCAAACAATTTATCCACAAGTTCCTTGAAGTTTACTTAGATGAATGGAAAATATTCAGTTTTCTAAAGGGGCACATGAATACTCTTCACTTAATGTTGTATCAATGTCTCCATATCCATATTTCTCTTAATTTTAAGAAATGCATCTTTTTTACACATTTTGGAACACTATTGGGGTATGTAGTTTCCAAGGATGGATTATTATTTGTCCAAGATAATATTTTATCCATACTAGATATGGTGCCCCCCACCTCAATTCGTGATCTTTGCGCAACATTGGGTTATACTAGATATTATCATCAATTCATTCAAAATGATGTGAAGATTGCATCTCCTTTCGAGAAGCTTCTCCACAAAGATACCAAGTATGTCTACACACAGGACTTCTAGGAATCCTTGGATACTTTAAAAGAGAAACTAATCACTACATCGATTTTTGTCTTTCTTGATTGGTCTAAACTCATTCATGTCCATGTAGATTCTTCGCCCATCGTTCTAGGAGTAATTATTACACAACTGGGCGAATGTAATATTGACCATCTGGTTCTTTTTTCCAGTCCCAAGTTGTCATATGAAAAAAAAAAAAAATTATACAACAACCAAGCGTGAGGGCCTCTCCATGGTATATTCCTTACAAAAGTTTCACCATTAGTTGTTGGGAACCCCTTTTAAATTCTTCCATAACCATTTCACACTCAAGTATTTGGTCAACAATCCAGTGTTGGGAGGAATAATATGTTGTTGGTTGTTTCTCTTTCAATAATTTGAGTTTGAATTAGTCGTCTAGAATGGGAAACATAATGTTGTACCATATCATTTATTGCGGATTGAGTCTCTTGAATATAGTTAGAGCCTCAATGATGAACTCCTCGATCTGAAAATATTTCATGATGAAGCCATTCCTAATTAGTTATTTGATATCATTCAATTCCTCACATCAGGACAAGCTCTGATGGGGTGTAATATGGCCTAGTTCCATCAACTAGTGACCTATAGCACATATTATCAATTGATTATCAAACAAATATATAAACTAGGAGGTAATGGCATTTTAAACAGATGTGCCTAGGAGCATGAACATGACCTCATTTTGTATGAAGCACATGAGGGTATTGTAGGGGGGCACAATATAGATAATTCCACTGCACAAAAAGTTATGCTTGCAGGGATTTGGTGGCCGTCACTTTTTTCTAATAACAAGGAGTATTCTAAACTCTATGACACATGCCAATGAATCAAAAAACCTTTCCAAAGAGTTGAGCTCCCTCTGGTTTTGTTTACAACATTAGAGCCATTTAATAAATAGGAAATTTATTTTATGGGCCCCATCAATCCTCTTGCATGTCTCATAGGTGCACTCTACATTATTGCAGATACTGAATATCTAAAAAAATGGGTCGAAGCCGCACCAGTTAAGGATTTCACAACAAACATGGTGGTGCGATTCATTTTTGAGAATGCGATCATTATATTTGGTTATCCAAGGGTGTTGATGAATGATGAATGATCGCATTTTTTGAACAAGGCCATTCAAGAACTCATTCATGATTTCATGATCCACAACCAAAATAGCACTCCCTATCATCCTCAAGCTAATGGTATGATTAAAGATTTCAATAAAATTTTAGAACATGATTTAACAAAAGTTCGGAATGTGCAACGTGATGACTGGTATCATAGGATTCTTGTAGTATTATGCGCATATCGAACCAACTGCAAGAGGATGATGAAGAACACACCATTCAAATTGGTATATGGTAAAGAAGAATCCATGTTGTTTGAATTTGTTGTTCCCAGCGTACATGTTTCCCTCGCAACTCAGATGAAAGATGAATAATATCTTCAACAAAGTTTAGATGAACTCATGGATCTAGAAGAGGACTACATTCTAGTAGGATTCAATCGTGTGTTCGAGAATAAAATACAAAAGTCATGGCATGATCACAACATCCACCAAAAAATCCTCCATCTGGGATCTTTCATCTTGTTATATGAAAAAAATTATTTACAGCATATGGCAAGTTACTTATGTGTTGGTTAGGTCCTTTTTTATTGTTCTACATCAATGAAGTGGGTTCCACCAGGATGGCTACATTACAGAGACAACTTCTCAAGGGACTTATTAATGGCAACGGGTTGAAGGTATATTATGGCCCGTAGGGTTCACCCGCCACTTAGCTCCCTTTCTCATCCCTCAATTCTTGTAGAGTAGAGTTAGCATAGGATGTAAAATATCTATAAGAGTACATAGTTGGCATAATTTTCCCTTTTGGAAGTGAAACATACACTCTAGTCACACATGAGGATTAGATTAGATTGATAGTTTTAAATTTTTATAAGATTTCCAATTCAACTCGAAGTTATGTCCTACGTCCAAAGTACATGTTCTGGTAGGGGATTCCCATGGGACTGGGTTGGGCTACTTGGAAATACATGAAATTAAAGGGTCAAGCAATAAGATTCGGATAGATCGCCAATCTCCTTGGCATGTAATTAATGATGACACCACATGCCTAGAGGAATATAACCAATACGACGGATCCAAACCATTATCTCCTCACGTGTGTGTTGAGTAAAAGATATGAAATGATCTTACTCAAGCATTTTTATATTTTGCTTGGGTAAATACAAATGCACAGGAATATCACCCTATGTTTATAGCCAAAAAAATAACATCCTAACTCACAAGTATTAATTACCAGTGCTTAGGCTAGTCTTTTCTCAATAAAAATCTTGTTGGAAATTTATTTTTTATGTAATTTTTTGAATATAACAGTTGCTGAAATAAATGTAAAGATAGAAGTAAAGACACCAAGATGATAATAAAGATAGATGGGACATAAAGAAATCCTTTATTTCATTCAAATTCACCAAAGAGTCGTTCTTTTACAAAATCGCATGCATAAATTTAGGACCAATGTCAAACTTAGACATCCCGGATGGAACATACAACATGACCTCCGACAAAAAATAAAAAAATAAAGTCTAATAGCTGGATCATCTTGCCACAAACTGTTGCCCACTAGACTATGCACAATAGCCTTTGCTAGTCATGAAATCTAATTCACAAACATACAAGCCTACACAGACTATGAAAGATAGATCAACACCTCTAAAAAACAAGTGTCTGAATGATGTAATTCAGCCCCGAATCTTGTTGTCTACAATAAGACCCTGCTTTCATAAAAAGAATTAGGCTTGTGATAAATTAAGGAATGAATGAAAAATGAACTATCTCTGCATAAACTCAAAGATAAAACCGTAGTATGTTTCTCCTTCCCTCTCTCTTGTTCCTCCTTTTCTTTTCCTGTAAGCAAATTGGAATTGGTTGAAGTAGTTGAACCAACTCATTAGTTAAGTTAATTAAAAGACTCAACCAAATTTTAGTTAGAAGGGTAATTAATAATCATAATAAGGGTTATAAATAAATAATAACTAGTAGGTGGGACCCCTTATGACTCCCTTTGGTTCTTAACAATCATAACATACTAGTCAATTAAGCAAAACATTCCTCGTGAATGCCATCATAATATAATCATTTGGCAAGTTATCTCAATAATGTTTGCAATTATTTACAAAATATATTACCAACATATCCAAAAGCGTGCTATACGAAAATCTGAATTCAACTGTCATCAACAATATATAAATTTAAAATCCATATTTTCAAGTTTGTGAGGAAATATTTCCCTTGTTGATTCTATCATCTTTTAGTTCTTTTGAACCTACTTTAGGCTGTGTGGAATCTTTAATACTCATATTGTTGATCATATGAGAGTGATCGTCCTTCCAATGCATGTGGGAGGACACAAATTTACTAGAATTATCTAAAGATGCGGACGGGGCAGTAGCAACTTTCTCTTTGACGGAGGCATGGTGGGCCTCAAATTTCTTCCTTTTGTTCGAATAGCTCATCCCTGTATGTGTGATTGATTAGAAAATAGTATTTTAAATAACCATACATGATCACTCTTTAAAAATATGAAATAGATTTTGGCTCAGCAATATATCAGACCCATGCAATCAAATCCATACAAATTGTTTAACCATTCATCAATGAGCAGGGGGTGAAAAACGGGTTTTGGGATATGCGAGGGGATTATATTGAGAAAAACATGATATAATGAGGGGGAAAAGAATGCAATTATTTCTCAAAGAAAACAACAATCAACTATTATGCAAACGAAAGAAAACATCATTGTGATACAACCAAGGAACCGTGACTTCCAGCTGTATTAATACAAAATTCTTCTTGACTGTAATCATTTTTAGAACAGGGAGTGAAAAATGAATGTGGGAAGGTGATGGGCTTGTAATTAGTGAAAAATACAAAATAATGGTGGGAAAGGGAGAGGTTATCGTTCATAAAATTAATTAAGTAATCCATAAAACCATTATGTAGGAAGAAATACACGAACCAAATGACCTATGTAGCCCAATAAACAACTATTGTGTATAATTCAAACAACCATGTGCATTAGCTAGCTCGTTGTTCATGCTCAAATATTTAGCACAATTTCATAAAACAAGATAGTATGCATTCCACATCAATCTGTAGGGGAGCTATGTTCCTCTTATTTATCCATTCAATAAAAAATAAAAAATTCCTAGATGCATAAAGAGTCACTTATTTCCACTCTGCCCAACATCTAAATTCAATCACTGCTCGCAAATTACTTCAATCATCAAATACAACTCAAAATTTGTGCCTGATTCTGTCCTTAAACCAATTGAATGGCAATGAGGTTATATTTTTACAACAATCACGTCTGTCACTATTTAAAATGCATGACATTCATTTAACATACAGACAACAATTACCACTCCAACTCATGCTACATTGTAGAAACCACAAAACAATCCAATCAAGCAAGTGTATTTCTAAGACTGTGCAAGCCCAATTTTTTTCGACTCTAAACAATCAAAATGTTGGGCTATCCATCTAATTCAACGAGGCATCAACACCAAGCCTAGTTTTACAAACAAATCGAACAAATTGCAACAAGCCATGCTCAACACCCTATGACTTCCTCCAATGGCGCAATCAATTAATATTGATATCAGCACAGTGGATAACCATGCCATAGTTACCATGATTTCAATGTTCCAATTTGACCATTTTAAAACATACAGTCACAACATTTTATTTTGACTCCTCATGTCGAGCTATCAATCCAACACAAGAAGGCATCAACAATATCTCTCAAATCAATAAAATTGCAACCAAAACCATATTGTGTAACAACTTGTGCCCATTCTTGATAACACATTTAAATAACCAAACATACATAGTGTATGGAACTGTGATAAACACCTCAATTGCAATGATCATTAGGCCATTAAAAACACATAGTTACAGTAATCATCGATTCATGAAAACAATGTCGAGTCATCCATTCAATAAACACAAGGAAGCAACAACTGTGTATTTGATTAATCAACTCACCCAATTAGCCATGCTTGGTTTAACCACTCAATCATATAATAATGCAGTAACCATACACCAAAACCAA
>ML780600.1:595838-650128 GCA_009831015.1 Picea engelmannii
TGTACTCATATTCATTTTCACTTCTCTTCTCTTTAAATTGGTAAATTTTAAAGTCCATAATTCATCTAAATGGTGCTCTAGACTGGACCAATTTAAATTCTTTCTATCTTCTCAGCTAAGATCAAAATTCATCCATTGTGGTCCTTTGATTCTTTTGTATGTTTCTTTCCTTCTTTCACCCTACATGATTAAACTAAACAATGAATTACATCACCTTATTTATCCTTTGCTCCTCTGAGGAGTTATATCTACCAAGCATTGTTTTCTTTCTTTTTAGGGGTTGACTCCATAGCCCTAGAAGAACTGTATTTTGTGAGCAGACCTTAAAAAATTATCTTAAAGTTTTAAATCTAGCCATCATTTTAAAGAAACCTATCTAAGATGAAGTCTCAGAGAAATCCCTCTCTAGATTGGAAAAGATAGTTTCCAATATTAAAGTTGGTTTGTAGGTTACCTTTGTAGATTGTTTCTTCAGCCAAACAATTTACTCAACGTTAACACATTACATAATAAAAAACAACTTTTAAATGCAACAAACTCAAATGCCTGAAATATTGAAATGACACTTACCATAATACCTTGCTTTTTCTTCATGGAGAAAGACCCAATGTCTTCCAGAAGAAAGCCGGTGTGGCGGATACCATCGTGATGAACTTGAGGTCTTTGTCTATGCAAGTGGATTTTTTCAGTCATGTTTCTGTCGATACTCCATGTTTTCAACCTAAGTGCCTTGAGACATAATCTCCTTAGTTATCCCTAGAGAATGAGGATAACACATGGCTCCTACTCAGGGACATGTACTCACCGTAGAGTGCATGAGAACCTCAACATCTCCTGGTCTGACATGTCCTACAAAAACTGAAACAACAAATTGTCATGTGTAGGATGGCTCAATCATCCTTTGTCCATATAATCAAAACCAAATTGACAACTAATCTAGATTTTTTTATTTTTTTGTATTTTTCATATATATGATGAAAAAGAGAAGCATGTAAATAAAATAATGCAATTAAAGAAAAATGAAAATCAAATATGAAATGTGAATAAGCTACCATGAGCAATCAAGATGAAAATTCAAGAAAGCGATATGAATTACCTATTTACCTGGGACCCTAGGGCCTTGAAGATCAGGTGATAGGTGATGTCAGGTGAAGTCATACAACCAGTGCAACCACATGTCCATCATTTCATCAAGGTATCTCCCATTGTGCTTAATCATGTAATATCACACAGAAAAGTTGAGCACATAATAATCATGCGCATAAATATAAATATAATAAATCATGAAAAGAAAATCATGGAGATGGCTGAGAGGGGGGAGATCCCCTTGGAAAGAAAAACCGTAGGCCTGATCATCTAGTAAATCCTTCCAGATGTGATAGACACAAGCTCAATAAACCCATCCTTGAAGAGGAATATAGTATATAGATGATGGTTCATATTCATCTGTGAACAAAGGTCCACTACTTGTTGAATATTGAGAGGAGATGAGAGATCAAAAGAAGACTGCATGGATTCCTAGAGAAAAATATAAGAGGCAAAAGAAAACCTCATGTCCAGAGGAATAAATCTTCCTGATACTGAAAAATTGTTTCCCTTTGATTTTGTAAAATGCCTTAAGATGAGAATATTGTTTCTCTACAATGTGAATATTTTTTTTCTCTGGGATGACCATGAACTTGTATCTATCAAATTCTGAGAAAAAAGGTCACTGGAAACCTCCATAGAACAAATATGAATCCCCAAAAGGGTAAGAATGAAAACTATGAAGGGATGACTTAGAATCATCATGAGTATATGGTGACAGATCATCCTCAAATGGATGAAATAAATGCCTTATCATATCATCATCGAGTTGGTAAGAATATGAATCATGTACAAGTGAGGAGAAATTTCCTGGAGATGATAACTCAATCCATTTTGCACGAGAATCGCCCTCAATTTTTTAAATGGGGTCTCTATCAAAAATGAAATGACCAACATCCCATTTATGTCTCCCAGGTTGTATGAAAGTGTCTATATTATGATCAACCATATCTAAGGGTTCTTTCATAAGACAATCAATATGACTAAAAATGAGCATCTCTTTGTCTTTGTGTGCAGGAGCAATAGAGGTTAGGATGACTTCAACTGGATCTTCATATTATTCATCATTGAGACTAGTTTCTTCTTCAACTTTATGTGCAGATGGAAAAAAAGGTTAGACAACCTCACCTTCATCAAGAAGGAGAAAAGATAAGTATGTATCATGAGGTTTCTCAACATGTTGCACCTCATCAAGATTCTTCTTTCTCTTCATGGGCATGCCCCTCCATTGCCTCTTCATCACAAGGGGCTTGATCCTTAATAGAAAATGCTTTGTTTTCCTTTTCCAAAAAGGGTCTGTCGCATCCAAGGGTTATTCAAATACTTCTTCACTTACAAAATAATGGAATAAAGTATCATCAATATCTTCGAAAGGGTTACAACTCATCATATTCTCTTCTTGATGTGCAGGAAAAACATAGGCGTGGATGTATTCATCAAATGGAAGGGTAGATATAAGCTCTTCATCTTCATCAAGTGGGAGCATGGACACAAATGTCTCGTCTGGATCTTTAAGATGAGAAAATTCATCATGATATTCTTGGTAACTTATTTCATATATTTTTCCTTCAAGCATCTCTTCATACTCAAGGGCTAGTTCTTCGACATATTTTTGAGATAACATTTTTACAAGATTCATCCCTTGCTTAGAATCTTCACTAGCATATTTTCCCATTTCCATTTGTAAAATTTCCTTCCTCGAGACATCACAAGTTATGGGAAAGGTTTCATCCCATGGCGCCCTAATTCCATTGACTCAAAATACACCTCAATGGAGTCGCAAGATTAGATCAAGGCTCATCAAAGGATGGAAAGGGGAAAATAAGGGAAAGGTGGGATCCTAGATTATGGAGTTACCATATGAACCTAAAAATTGCATCAAAGAAAAGGGGAGAGGGAACTTCTCTCAGGTGGAGCCGTGAGGAAAACTAGGGAAAGGATTTGGTATAGCTTTCCAGAGTGTCATTAGGGCTCAAAAGTGGATTCAAAATCATCCCAAGAAACAACACCAAAATTTTATCGAAAACCCTTTAGGTTGGGAAAAGCTCGACGCAATCCATGAGACGGTGATAACTTTGGGAGAGTATACCCAACACAAGGGGGGAATCCTAGGTGACCCTAGGGGGAAATGAGATGGAAAGTGAGTTTATGGAAGTGAATCCCCTATAGTTAAAACTACTAAGTGAAGTATGGCTCGAGAACAAGTCTCAGAGATGGTCAATGGTTTCAAAATTCTTGAGTACCTATGGAGGAATGTTTTACCTGCTTGAAACACAAGAAAACACAAGATACGATCCCAATAATCTAATGGACAAGAAATTGAATATTTATATCCAAATTAGAAGCAATATATAGTGATATATATCATCAATGAAATGAATAAAAGAGTTTCTAAACAAGTCACTAAAATCCAATAAAATATGGAAGAGATTAGCTAGCAATTACTAGTGTAACTCAAGTATGATAACACAATAGTTTAGCAAAAATTAAAGGCTGTTAGGTACAAGTATTGAAGAGATATTATTGCATCCTTATCGCTGTAGCATACACTTTCCACACCAGAAAATTCCAACCACCTAAACTTGCAAGTAATCCACCCAAAATAAGCACAACAACTAGTAGATTAGTTTGGCAACGTTCTACAAAATTATGATGGTTACAAAATGATTAAATTTGAAAGTTGTGAAGTATTTTATTGTAGCCCTAATGGCTGTAGCATAAAATTATTATAGAAGCAATAAATACTTGGAGAAACAAGACACCCTAGTAGCCTTGTCTATCTTTAAGCATATAGAAAAGATTCCAATTTAAACAATTTAAATATCTCGTGATTCCACGTATCCCAATGGAAAGATTTTATTTCTCCAATGCAAGAGACTAGTTCCTTTAACTATTGGGTTATGGAGTCTTTTAAATGAGAGAATCGGTTGTGCTAATTCCTTGGGGGTGTAATCATAGATGATTTTAAGGAAGGAAATTTAACTCAAACAGTAGAAACTTTGGCGAATCTTACTAGCCTTTTATGCAAAGTATAAAATGTTTGACGATATTTTTGTAAAAAAATTCAAATTTATAAGGATTTTATATAGTTTTTATAAAATTTGGGCTATTTTTCAAGTAAAACAAATTATTTTATAAAATATAGGCAAATCATTTTTAGAAAAAATGGAAATTGGTGAATCTTTTTTTGTGAAAAAGAATGGAAAAATATCCCATGGGTGATATATAGCCCCTAAAGGTTTCTATGGGTGCAATCCCTTATACTCCCAAAGGAAAGTGAAACTAACTCGAAAAAACCTAGGAGGGTGTAACCCTTTACTTCTCCTAGTATTCCTTTGTGCAGTATTCCTTTGTGCAACAAATTATTCCAAAAAAAATTATGATGGGCTTACTAGGGTTCTATATACTTATACTCCCCAAAATATTAACAAATTAACCTTGCAACCAAGAAAAGAAGAAATAACAAGAGATATTCCTTACCTAGTCCAAACATTAACAAGATAAACTCATTTTAACCAAGAAAAATACACCATAAAAGAAAGAAATAGCCTCCAATAAATATAGCACCTTATTTATTCATCCAATATCCAGTACAAATCATCACAAGAGATAGCAACAAGAGAGATAGATAAAATTTCCCAAATAGGGTGCAAATTTCAACCAAGGATCCTTTCTCCATGTGAGAATTCTATGATCAAAATGAAATGAAATTATACGTATTTATATAAATCCTCTTAAAAGTGTATCTCCACTTATATTTAGGGTAAACCACAAAGTAAGGGGTAAAAAACCCTTACTTTTCCCCTTTACAATTTTAAATTTGACTTTGCACATAAGAAACCCTAAAACAAATATCACATCACCCCTTTAGGGCAACGTTTTTGCACTTTTAGCAAATCGTTGAGTTTGGAGATGAAAAATTGGGCCTAGAAAGGCCTCCCTCTAATTTTCTAGGGCCTCCTCCATTAATACAGGGCGTCTCTCCATCCATAATGTACCAAGCATCAAGTCAACCACACCAAACCCTAGCCCTAGGGTGACAACAAGCCCTCTCTATGTGATGTTTTGGCCTCCAAAGGTAAAATGTTGGGCTAGTAGGGGCAAGGTTCCTCTCAAGTCTCCAAAGGATATCATCATACTCAGGTGTGTGGGCCATGGTATCCAATATGTGGGCTTCATGCCCTAAGGATGTCCAATCTAGGCTCGTTCTTCCAAAATTGTCCACCAAGCAAGGTCCTAAAAATACAATGAATATGCCCTCCAAGGATCTCAATTAAAATGAATAATGATAAGTAAATCAAATCAATAAAATATCCATCTAAGCATGTGCATCAAAAACCACCTCATAAAACTAACAAAATTCTCAAAGACCCTATGCAATTTTCCATGTTTAGGTATGGGAGGGTTGACAAAGTGACCTATAGGGTGAATCATGCCTCAACTCAAGGAGTGTTTCCCAAGTGGAACCCCTCTCTAAGTCATGTGGAGAACGTGACATGGATGTGGGAAACAATTTTTGGCATGGGGTTTATGACATATAAGGGATTGTGTTGTCTCATTTATAGGTGTCTTTGTAGAGGTTGTGTTGCAGCTTCGTTTTCAATGCATCCTTTTTCCAAGCCCATTTATTGTATTTTATTCTTTTAATATTTTTCTAGGTTGAATCCAAGGTGGGGATTCTACCTATTTATAAAAAAAAAATTCCCACCTTGACTCTACGTTGGTCACATTACGCTTCCCCAAGTTTAAGACAATGTGTAAGACTTCTACCTAAGCATGAAAAAACAATCCCACACATGCTCTACCTTGGTTGGAATTTTTGCATTTGTTATTTTTCATGGTTCCCATCAGTTTCTTATGAGAGACATTTCAATTTCCTTGGGATCCCTGGGCGAGCATCTAGAAGGTTGATTATTGTATTTTATCTTTTTCCAGCTACAAGCCTATGTGCCTTCAATTCCTTATTCCATTGAAATGAGGGACAATCCCTTCTTGGGTGAATACACCCGAAAATCCCAAAAGATAAGGAGATGAAGGGATGAAGTATAGAAAGTGGTAAGTGTGACCGGGAATGGCATGATGACTTTTTAAGGGTACCCCCAGTAGAAAACATATCCCTAGGGGTGACCACTTACTAGGGCATAGTGTCAACCACCAAGGTGAAGTAGGGAAAAGAGAATAAATTCTAACCATAGGCTACATAATCAAAAACAACTTTTAAATTCATCAAAATAAAATTCCTCAAATATCAAAATGACACTTACCATAATACATGGCTTCTACCTCATGGAGCAAGACCCAATGTCTTCCGGAAGTAATCTGATGTGGAAGATACCATTGTGATGAAACTGAGATCTGTGGTGGTGAGGATGGACTCTATCTGGGCAAGTAGATGTTGTTAGTTGTGTGTCTCTTAGTAATCCATATATCCAACCTAAGGGACTTGATACATCATCCCCTTAGTTATCCCTAGGAAACGGGGATAACACATCCTATGTCCACGACCCTTTCCCCACCCATTTCACTGATGAAGTTCTATAAAATGTTGGCAGATGAGTGGTGTACTCTTTTATAGAAAACTTTTCAAGATATCACTAGGTTAAAAACATCGAGGACAATCAAGCCAAAGATAACTTTGCAAAAAATGGGGTTCTTTTTCTTATACGGTGATGCCATTTGGACTAAAGAATGCACCTTCAATTTTCTCCAAGATTGTGGTCACAACTTTCAAACAATTTATCCACAAGTTCCTTGAAGTTTACTTAGATGAATGGAAAATATTCAGTTTTCTAAAGGGGCACATGAATACTCTTCACTTAATGTTGTATCAATGTCTCCATATCCATATTTCTCTTAATTTTAAGAAATGCATCTTTTTTACACATTTTGGAACACTATTGGGGTATGTAGTTTCCAAGGATGGATTATTATTTGTCCAAGATAATATTTTATCCATACTAGATATGGTGCCCCCCACCTCAATTCGTGATCTTTGCGCAACATTGGGTTATACTAGATATTATCATCAATTCATTCAAAATGATGTGAAGATTGCATCTCCTTTCGAGAAGCTTCTCCACAAAGATACCAAGTATGTCTACACACAGGACTTCTAGGAATCCTTGGATACTTTAAAAGAGAAACTAATCACTACATCGATTTTTGTCTTTCTTGATTGGTCTAAACTCATTCATGTCCATGTAGATTCTTCGCCCATCGTTCTAGGAGTAATTATTACACAACTGGGCGAATGTAATATTGACCATCTGGTTCTTTTTTCCAGTCCCAAGTTGTCATATGAAAAAAAAAAAAAATTATACAACAACCAAGCGTGAGGGCCTCTCCATGGTATATTCCTTACAAAAGTTTCACCATTAGTTGTTGGGAACCCCTTTTAAATTCTTCCATAACCATTTCACACTCAAGTATTTGGTCAACAATCCAGTGTTGGGAGGAATAATATGTTGTTGGTTGTTTCTCTTTCAATAATTTGAGTTTGAATTAGTCGTCTAGAATGGGAAACATAATGTTGTACCATATCATTTATTGCGGATTGAGTCTCTTGAATATAGTTAGAGCCTCAATGATGAACTCCTCGATCTGAAAATATTTCATGATGAAGCCATTCCTAATTAGTTATTTGATATCATTCAATTCCTCACATCAGGACAAGCTCTGATGGGGTGTAATATGGCCTAGTTCCATCAACTAGTGACCTATAGCACATATTATCAATTGATTATCAAACAAATATATAAACTAGGAGGTAATGGCATTTTAAACAGATGTGCCTAGGAGCATGAACATGACCTCATTTTGTATGAAGCACATGAGGGTATTGTAGGGGGGCACAATATAGATAATTCCACTGCACAAAAAGTTATGCTTGCAGGGATTTGGTGGCCGTCACTTTTTTCTAATAACAAGGAGTATTCTAAACTCTATGACACATGCCAATGAATCAAAAAACCTTTCCAAAGAGTTGAGCTCCCTCTGGTTTTGTTTACAACATTAGAGCCATTTAATAAATAGGAAATTTATTTTATGGGCCCCATCAATCCTCTTGCATGTCTCATAGGTGCACTCTACATTATTGCAGATACTGAATATCTAAAAAAATGGGTCGAAGCCGCACCAGTTAAGGATTTCACAACAAACATGGTGGTGCGATTCATTTTTGAGAATGCGATCATTATATTTGGTTATCCAAGGGTGTTGATGAATGATGAATGATCGCATTTTTTGAACAAGGCCATTCAAGAACTCATTCATGATTTCATGATCCACAACCAAAATAGCACTCCCTATCATCCTCAAGCTAATGGTATGATTAAAGATTTCAATAAAATTTTAGAACATGATTTAACAAAAGTTCGGAATGTGCAACGTGATGACTGGTATCATAGGATTCTTGTAGTATTATGCGCATATCGAACCAACTGCAAGAGGATGATGAAGAACACACCATTCAAATTGGTATATGGTAAAGAAGAATCCATGTTGTTTGAATTTGTTGTTCCCAGCGTACATGTTTCCCTCGCAACTCAGATGAAAGATGAATAATATCTTCAACAAAGTTTAGATGAACTCATGGATCTAGAAGAGGACTACATTCTAGTAGGATTCAATCGTGTGTTCGAGAATAAAATACAAAAGTCATGGCATGATCACAACATCCACCAAAAAATCCTCCATCTGGGATCTTTCATCTTGTTATATGAAAAAAATTATTTACAGCATATGGCAAGTTACTTATGTGTTGGTTAGGTCCTTTTTTATTGTTCTACATCAATGAAGTGGGTTCCACCAGGATGGCTACATTACAGAGACAACTTCTCAAGGGACTTATTAATGGCAACGGGTTGAAGGTATATTATGGCCCGTAGGGTTCACCCGCCACTTAGCTCCCTTTCTCATCCCTCAATTCTTGTAGAGTAGAGTTAGCATAGGATGTAAAATATCTATAAGAGTACATAGTTGGCATAATTTTCCCTTTTGGAAGTGAAACATACACTCTAGTCACACATGAGGATTAGATTAGATTGATAGTTTTAAATTTTTATAAGATTTCCAATTCAACTCGAAGTTATGTCCTACGTCCAAAGTACATGTTCTGGTAGGGGATTCCCATGGGACTGGGTTGGGCTACTTGGAAATACATGAAATTAAAGGGTCAAGCAATAAGATTCGGATAGATCGCCAATCTCCTTGGCATGTAATTAATGATGACACCACATGCCTAGAGGAATATAACCAATACGACGGATCCAAACCATTATCTCCTCACGTGTGTGTTGAGTAAAAGATATGAAATGATCTTACTCAAGCATTTTTATATTTTGCTTGGGTAAATACAAATGCACAGGAATATCACCCTATGTTTATAGCCAAAAAAATAACATCCTAACTCACAAGTATTAATTACCAGTGCTTAGGCTAGTCTTTTCTCAATAAAAATCTTGTTGGAAATTTATTTTTTATGTAATTTTTTGAATATAACAGTTGCTGAAATAAATGTAAAGATAGAAGTAAAGACACCAAGATGATAATAAAGATAGATGGGACATAAAGAAATCCTTTATTTCATTCAAATTCACCAAAGAGTCGTTCTTTTACAAAATCGCATGCATAAATTTAGGACCAATGTCAAACTTAGACATCCCGGATGGAACATACAACATGACCTCCGACAAAAAATAAAAAAATAAAGTCTAATAGCTGGATCATCTTGCCACAAACTGTTGCCCACTAGACTATGCACAATAGCCTTTGCTAGTCATGAAATCTAATTCACAAACATACAAGCCTACACAGACTATGAAAGATAGATCAACACCTCTAAAAAACAAGTGTCTGAATGATGTAATTCAGCCCCGAATCTTGTTGTCTACAATAAGACCCTGCTTTCATAAAAAGAATTAGGCTTGTGATAAATTAAGGAATGAATGAAAAATGAACTATCTCTGCATAAACTCAAAGATAAAACCGTAGTATGTTTCTCCTTCCCTCTCTCTTGTTCCTCCTTTTCTTTTCCTGTAAGCAAATTGGAATTGGTTGAAGTAGTTGAACCAACTCATTAGTTAAGTTAATTAAAAGACTCAACCAAATTTTAGTTAGAAGGGTAATTAATAATCATAATAAGGGTTATAAATAAATAATAACTAGTAGGTGGGACCCCTTATGACTCCCTTTGGTTCTTAACAATCATAACATACTAGTCAATTAAGCAAAACATTCCTCGTGAATGCCATCATAATATAATCATTTGGCAAGTTATCTCAATAATGTTTGCAATTATTTACAAAATATATTACCAACATATCCAAAAGCGTGCTATACGAAAATCTGAATTCAACTGTCATCAACAATATATAAATTTAAAATCCATATTTTCAAGTTTGTGAGGAAATATTTCCCTTGTTGATTCTATCATCTTTTAGTTCTTTTGAACCTACTTTAGGCTGTGTGGAATCTTTAATACTCATATTGTTGATCATATGAGAGTGATCGTCCTTCCAATGCATGTGGGAGGACACAAATTTACTAGAATTATCTAAAGATGCGGACGGGGCAGTAGCAACTTTCTCTTTGACGGAGGCATGGTGGGCCTCAAATTTCTTCCTTTTGTTCGAATAGCTCATCCCTGTATGTGTGATTGATTAGAAAATAGTATTTTAAATAACCATACATGATCACTCTTTAAAAATATGAAATAGATTTTGGCTCAGCAATATATCAGACCCATGCAATCAAATCCATACAAATTGTTTAACCATTCATCAATGAGCAGGGGGTGAAAAACGGGTTTTGGGATATGCGAGGGGATTATATTGAGAAAAACATGATATAATGAGGGGGAAAAGAATGCAATTATTTCTCAAAGAAAACAACAATCAACTATTATGCAAACGAAAGAAAACATCATTGTGATACAACCAAGGAACCGTGACTTCCAGCTGTATTAATACAAAATTCTTCTTGACTGTAATCATTTTTAGAACAGGGAGTGAAAAATGAATGTGGGAAGGTGATGGGCTTGTAATTAGTGAAAAATACAAAATAATGGTGGGAAAGGGAGAGGTTATCGTTCATAAAATTAATTAAGTAATCCATAAAACCATTATGTAGGAAGAAATACACGAACCAAATGACCTATGTAGCCCAATAAACAACTATTGTGTATAATTCAAACAACCATGTGCATTAGCTAGCTCGTTGTTCATGCTCAAATATTTAGCACAATTTCATAAAACAAGATAGTATGCATTCCACATCAATCTGTAGGGGAGCTATGTTCCTCTTATTTATCCATTCAATAAAAAATAAAAAATTCCTAGATGCATAAAGAGTCACTTATTTCCACTCTGCCCAACATCTAAATTCAATCACTGCTCGCAAATTACTTCAATCATCAAATACAACTCAAAATTTGTGCCTGATTCTGTCCTTAAACCAATTGAATGGCAATGAGGTTATATTTTTACAACAATCACGTCTGTCACTATTTAAAATGCATGACATTCATTTAACATACAGACAACAATTACCACTCCAACTCATGCTACATTGTAGAAACCACAAAACAATCCAATCAAGCAAGTGTATTTCTAAGACTGTGCAAGCCCAATTTTTTTCGACTCTAAACAATCAAAATGTTGGGCTATCCATCTAATTCAACGAGGCATCAACACCAAGCCTAGTTTTACAAACAAATCGAACAAATTGCAACAAGCCATGCTCAACACCCTATGACTTCCTCCAATGGCGCAATCAATTAATATTGATATCAGCACAGTGGATAACCATGCCATAGTTACCATGATTTCAATGTTCCAATTTGACCATTTTAAAACATACAGTCACAACATTTTATTTTGACTCCTCATGTCGAGCTATCAATCCAACACAAGAAGGCATCAACAATATCTCTCAAATCAATAAAATTGCAACCAAAACCATATTGTGTAACAACTTGTGCCCATTCTTGATAACACATTTAAATAACCAAACATACATAGTGTATGGAACTGTGATAAACACCTCAATTGCAATGATCATTAGGCCATTAAAAACACATAGTTACAGTAATCATCGATTCATGAAAACAATGTCGAGTCATCCATTCAATAAACACAAGGAAGCAACAACTGTGTATTTGATTAATCAACTCACCCAATTAGCCATGCTTGGTTTAACCACTCAATCATATAATAATGCAGTAACCATACACCAAAACCAACACCAACACCAACACCAAATGACGGGGTGAGATGGTAATCAACTCTGTTGGCAATACACATTAATCCATAACGACCAACAGTAAACCCGACAGGCCGCAAAGGTCTTCTCTAGCAATATTCAGACTCGAGGAGTCAAGGGTTTACTCTGTGAACCAACCTATGGAGGATAGATTTGACTCCTCTCAATGGTGAAAACCTTGGAGACCGACGGTGTACCCACAAAGAAAACCACAATTCACTTGGTGGACAGGGTGATGAATACTGTGAAAGGAGAGGCTATGAACAGAGGAGAAGGGCTCCACTTTTTCCTTGTAATGATACTTTAGCACATGAAGGGTATAGCCCTTGTGTCTTCCCAGTCAACCAACTACAGTGCTAAAGTGAAAATAGAGCCGAGAAGAGGCAATATAACCCATTGCGCAACCATCCAAAAACAAAACAACCCAACATCTAAGTGAACAATGTGCAGTGACACAGGGTGCTTCCAACCCATTAAACCCCATAAAAGCCAAAGATGGGTTACAGTGATACAAAATGAGTGAAGACAACCAACCACTCAAAAATAAAAGAAACCCTCCAACTAAAACCAATAAGGATGGCATAGAGCCTATATGGCTGCTAATGCTCAGCATGATCAATAACCTTGTGACTTAAAACATTATCATAGAGAAGCCATCAATGATTCATTCCAAACAATTTCACACGGTTTCCATACTTAAGGAAAGCACACACCAATACATCTGAGCCAATATCCATTTCATAACCAGAGAAGACTCATGGATGGTAAAAAAAAAACATACATGTAATCAAGACACCTTAAAACGCGAGTTGGTCGAATGATTCCTCTCTGCTTGAAAGTCGGAGCCTAACCAAAACAAAAACCAGATGAACAATAACCTGACTAGGGTGGCGGCCAATGGAAGGAATAGGTGTGACATGCAATGAATGCACGTCACCTCCACACTCAAGTTCATTCAATTTCTTAGTACATGCCAGCCACTAATCCAACAAATCATCCAATTGAACCATGCATTGGAAACCACAACCCTTAATTTCCTAGGGTGCCATCCACATCACATATTATTATTTCCAATTATACAGTAATGCATAACAATTATATTTCTAGTAGCTCAATAAATCGCATAACCATTAGATTATTGCTAGGTTTAATAATGGCCATTTAAATTCCAATGCATGTATAGTAGTATGTTGGCATAACTTATTTCCTTTGTATTTTATTTCTTTCTTTCATTTCTTTCCAATTGCTTGTATGTGTTGTTTCTAACATGTTTATTGTGTAGGTCTCCTAGTAATATCTCTTATAATAGATAATAATGATAACAAAGGATAACACGGGCTGTTGTAAAATAAAACTTGAGCCTAGAGCAGCAAAAAAACCACACAATATGCCTTATCCATTGCTAATAAGCCAAGATATTATCACCATAAAAGTAGTGTCGAACAATAGCACAACATCAAATAAGAAACGGACCTGATCTCCAATCGACAAGGGGGTCCCACCTACTAGTATTATTTAGCTTTTATAATAATAGGCTTTAACAACACTTTGCGGGAAAAACTTCGTTGCAATTTTAATCGTCAACAAACTGGTGAATCCATGGGGAAATTTGTTTTCAAAATATTTAGAACTCAGAAGTAATGATTTCGTAGACCAAGAATAGTAGGTTAAGAAGATATAACTAGGAAGATTATGCAACAGGGGGAAGTGAGCAGATTTAATGGAAAAATGACTGGGAATTTGGGAATAACTCATGGAAAGTGTTAAGTATGAGGGGTTTTACCACTGTATGCATAATCATTCAACCAGAATCTTCTCTTAACTTTAAGCAGAAAAGTTTTGGGATTTCTCTTAAAATTCTCAATGGATGAAGAAATGGCAAGAAGAAGTGAGAAATAACCAATTCTTTATAAGACAGCAGTGGGAATATATAACAATTTCAAGGGTAATTCATATAAAACATCATAACAGTTGTGTAAGATTGATTGTTATTGACTAACAATGCTTTGCAGGAGTGTCACTATGGCAGAACTGATCCAACATCTTATTCTTTGACCGAAATCCATTTAAAAAAAAGACAAAACAAATAACAATTCTATCAGAATAAAGCTGCAGAAAATCAAAATAGTAGAAATAAAAAAAATTGAAAAATCAGTAGGAAATGCTTAAAACAAATAATGGAAATCAACTACTGTAAGTAGAAAATGAAAAATAGTGAAACTGAAAAACAGAGCTAGACTACTAAAATACAGAAAATACAAACAACGTTAGAGCTTTCAAGTTGGTTCCACATAATGCTTTAAGTGAGAACCATTAGTGTTGTAGGAAAAGTATCTCTCTTGTAAGTCTTTTAGAATGTAAGAATTTGTACCTAAGACAAAAGAGATCTTGAAAGGACCCAACCATAATTTATGAAATTTTGAATGTCTCCCCCTATCAGCGTGAGTTGAATCCCATAGAAAAACCTTTTCATTAACCTTAAACTTGACAGTCTTGACCTTCTTGTTGAAATACTTCTTAACAGTTTGTTGCCTCCTTTTAATATTATCAAAAGAAAACATCCTTTGTTCCTCTGAAGCTAGTAGTGCATTTATCCTTTGTGAAACATATGAAGAATTTAATTATTTGAACTGTAGCATCAACCTTAAGGAAGAAAGTTCCAGCTCAGTTGGCAAGAGGGATTCTTGACCATAAAAAAGTTGAAAAGGAGTAAAACCAGTACTTACCTTGGTGGTAGTTCAATCATCCTAGAGGGCATAAGTGAGGAGAGTGTGCCACTAACGAGGCTTATCTTCTATGAGCCTTTTGACGATTCTTACCAGATTTTTGTTGTTAGACTCAGCCTGCCCATTTCCTTGGGGATAACAAGTTGATGAGATGAAATGTTTAACCCCCAACTTGGATAGAAATTGATTCAACTTAGCAGAAATGAAAGTGGGACCATTGTTTGTAATAATTTCCAATGGAAGACCAAATCTGGAAAAAATATTATTTTCAAGGAAAGAAATTACATGATCATCTGTGGAATTCTTGAGTGGGATAGCTTCAGCCCATTTTGTAAAATAGTCTGTGGCTGTCAAAATAAAAAATTGTCCAGATGAAGAAGGAGGATTAAGAGGACCAATAAAATCCAATCCCCACTTTGAAAAGGGAAAATCTGGTAGGACAAGTTATAAAGGCATGGTTGAAAGGCGTTCTTTCCCAACAAAGTTTTTTCACCTGTCACAAGATCTCGAAAAAACATAAGAGTCACGAAAGATTAAAGGCCAATAGTAACCTTTTCTAATAATATTGAAAGAAATGGTTTTTGCAGAGAAATGAAATCCTACATGAATTATGGAGCTTGAATGCGCATGAGCTTCTTGCAACAAATTCTGTGCATCTTCATTGTTTACACAACCAAGCAACACACCATCAGTAGATCTTCAAAATAAGAATTCTCCTATAATGTCGTATCCTACAGATTCAAGAAAGAGTCTTCTCCTTTGATGAGTGTATAAGTTGTCTGGACATTTTTGGTTCTGCAAATAATAAACTAGATTCTTGTACCGGGGATGTTCAGACACAGGGAGCATCTGATCGTCAATGTAAAAGAGAGTTGAAAGGGAACTATCCTCTTCATCAATTTCTTCACCATTCTCAGCATGTTGAGCCAAGTAAAGGGCCATGTCACATCCCTTGATAATGGTGGAAGTCATGATATTTAAATCATGCTCTTGGATCTTGGCAAGCCAATGTGCAAGATTCCCTAAAAGATAAGTTTGTGAGAGAAAAAACTTGACAACAGGTAAAGGGACTTTTACCAACGTATGATTACCTAAGATGTAATGACGAAACTTTTCATCGGCCTTAATAAGAGAGAAATCATGTTTCTCAATCAAAGAATATTTAAATTTGTCACTAGACAAACTTTGACTCATGTAAGCCACTGGTTTTTCATTTCCTTGGTCATCGTTTTGCATGAGGACATCATAAACTACCTACTCAGTGTCATTAGTAGATATCGTGAATTCATTCTCAAAATTCGGCTTTTCCAAAACCGGTGCAGAACTGATTTCTTTCTTAATCCCTTCAAAAGCATTTTCAACATCATTTGTCCAAGAAAAAGAATGTTCTTTCTTAAGAAGATTATGAATTGGCTTGAACATCACAGCAAAATCTGGAACAAGCCTACGGACAAAGTTAATCACCCCCATAAAATCTTGAACTTCTTTCTTGGGAGTTGGATGTGGGAAGATTAAGGATAGAAGCAATCCTTTCAGGATAAAATATTCTTGAATCGGAGATGATGTGTCCAAGGAGATTTCCCTCAGTAACGCCAAAAATGGACCTTGAAGGATTTAGAGAAATGCTAAATTTCCTACATCGCATGAGAAATTTTCTCAGATGAACAAATGATCTGATCGGATTTTAGATTATACTGTTAAGTCATCAAGGTAGATTTGAATGATCTTACCGATCAAATCATCAAAATCTATTTGCATATCTCTTTGAAAGGTGGCACCTGCATTAAACAAGCCGAAGGGCATACGTTCATAAGCAAAGGTACCCCAATGAGTAATAAAGGTGGTTTTATATTTATCTTCCCTTTTTACCTTGATTTGATTGTAACCAGAAAACCCTTCAAGTAAGGACATTATTGTGACCCTCGCACTTGTAGAAAAATCATTTCCATGTTAGCGAGAGGGAAGTGATATTTTATACTAGCTCGATTTAATGCACGAAAATCAACGCACAATCTAATCTGACCAGTTGTTTTCCAAATAGGAACCATATTCAAAACCCATTCAGAATACTTGACCAGAAAGATAATTCCAGCCTTCAAGAGTTTTTCGAACTCCTTCTGAATAGTTTCTTCAAGTACAGGGTTGATAGGTATTTGATTCTCCCTGGCTGTTTTTACGCCTTCCTGAATGGGGATGGCATGCTTTATAAGACCGGGATCAAAACCACGAAGATCCTTATAAAACTAAGAAAAAACATATTGAAATTCACCAAGTAGCTTGGAAAAATTCACTTTCTCTTTATCTGAACAATTGGCACCTATTTTAACATTCTTTGGAGTCTCAGGTGCCCCAATGTTCAAGGAGATAGTTTCACCCACCTTCCTTTTTGACTCCTCTTCTTTCAGTTTCTCCTTGTTGCCTACATCACTCGAAGAAAACGAACTCTCTAGAGAAGTCAAGACTTTAGGAATCTTGTTATATTCTATGGATATAATCTCCTTAGGCTTAAAAGGTTCATTTTGGATAAAAGCACAAATTCTCTCATCGTTAGGGAAGACCTGCCAAGATTCTATATTCTCAGGAATATGTGGAAGATACAATATTGGAAAGTGAAATCATGTATGTGTGGTAGAAGTTTTTGATTAAGAGAGGCTACGAAAAGAACTAACCGATCAGCCATTGAGTTTAACTCCCTCTTAACATGAGTAATGTTGAAAGATAAAAGTTTCAATATTAGCACCCAAATAGTTTCGGTGTATCATTTCATCAACTTGTTGCTAGGTAAGTAAATTTTACATACAAGATTCACAAGAAGTTTGAAATCCCCAAAAACTGAAAGGTGACCATAACCAAGATTATAGGTGTTCTCAATGACTAATAAAAAAACTTTGAATTCAGTGACATTATTTCTACGAGAGAACTCCAACTGGTAATAAAGGTTATGGATTTTTTCTACAGGAGAAATCAAGATAATACAAGCTCTGTTACCTTCATTAGAGAATGAACCATCAAAGTGCATGTTCCATATGCCATTGTCTAAATCGATTTGTCCCATGGAGATGTTATATTCCTCAGAAAATATGGAATACAATCCTAGCTATTCTTCGATGTAATCTATGTTAGGTTGTGGGACACTCTCTATGTAAGGTGATATCCTTCCTTCTCTAAGGACTATAATGTTTTTTTTCATTCCAAGGAACGAATAAATGTGTTCCGTCGAGTGGGAGGTATCCACCTGTTAAGTCCTACCAATCTCTTCCTAAGATGATTGAGTAATTTCTTACTGGCATATTGATTACCTAAATGTTGAGGGTTGTTTTATTTCAGGATGAGCACACGAAACTAAAGTCACATCTTTAATCTCACCTATGGTATTTTGTTGTAGACTATTATAGGAGAGCATGCTTCTGGCGTTTTCACTTGTACAAGACAAGCCTATATCTTCCATAATAATATGCAACATCACACTTGGGCCCGAACTGCCATAAATAAGGCAACAATGGGCGATCTTATCCATAATCTTTACATAAATCTAAAAAGGGGGATTTTTTACAGGGTATCTAAAGTTATGTACACCTACTTTATTTATAGAATAATACTCTTCATGT
Source organism: Picea engelmannii (assembly GCA_009831015.1). Taxonomy (NCBI): domain Eukaryota; kingdom Viridiplantae; phylum Streptophyta; class Pinopsida; order Pinales; family Pinaceae; genus Picea; species Picea engelmannii. The sequence goes on from ML780600.1 coordinate 614,518, forward strand.
ACCTCTTCGGAAATACTGGCTACAATGGAATATTTTCCTTCCATGAATTGTTTCAGATGCATATGTTGTTCAAAGACGACAACCATGTCTAGAAGGGTTTCATTTGCTTTGATGTTGTCCAACTGATTCAAGATATTGTATTTGGAAGAGGGGATAAGGGGGGTTATTCCTTGACTCTTAGGAACCCTAGGAACCTAGAGAGTAGTGACAGTTGAGGATAAGCTCAGGCTAGAAGAACTGCGGGGAGGATCAAATTTTCCCTTGGGAGCATAGGCTTTGTTCCTACTATTGATGACCATGACATCTTCTGGATCTGCAAAATCTAGAACAACAATAGTAGCTTCTAGTATTTTACCAAAGATATTATCTCTGGTACTCTTCTTTACCTCACATGTGGTTTCCTTGTGGTGTTCCTCACAGAAGCTACACCAACTTCCAGGAAAGATAGCTTTAGGGTGAAAATTATTTTCAACAGGATTTCCTAAAGAGGGTGCAGAAGAGGATGAAGCTCCAAGGGTGAGAGGGGAGACAGTTCCTTTTCATTCGAATGCTATCATATGATTATTCATATCTTGTACTAGTTGTAAGAGAGAAGACATGTATGTTTGTCTAACTGATTCCCCCTGGGGAAGACTTGCTCTTTCAAGATATTCCTCATACTCTGAGAAAGTATGCAGAGCAGAACTAAGGTTATCAATGGCTTTTTCTTCAGTACTATAACGATAGGGGGAAGGAAACGCATTGCAGTAATGCATGAAGGCGACTTGGTTCTGAGGGCGAATGAGTTTGGGGATTTGATTGTATAACTTGGTGAAACGTAAGTTGAAATACTTGATGGTCTCACCATCCTTATAGGTGACATTGTTATATTCCCTTAACTTCTCGGCTGGGATTTTAGATCTCCCATAAGTGGATCGGAACCAATAGATTAACTCCTCCCAAGTAGACATGATCTTACGAATAAGGTCAAAGAAATCGGTTGTGGCCTTTCCTTCCAAGGAATTGATGGATAAGCACATGCAATTATCATTGTCATTGGCCCCTATGTTATGACAAGCATTAGAAAATTCCACCAAGTGCTCGTTTGTACTCATAGTGTTATTTCCTGAAAACCTAGGAAGATGCTCTTTAAATTTATGAAGTGGATGAGTAACAGGTGCTAGGTTACGAGGAGAGGAAACCTGCCACGATGTGATCATAGCATGTTCTTCAAACTGAAAAGTCCATACTTTTTAATGACTTTGGTGGGATTTGTGGTAGATTGGACAGGGATATGGTGACTATATAAGCTACCAATCACTTATGATGATGAAGATTGAGAATATGGAGGACTTGCAGTGCCACCAGAACCACCACTAGATGCCATCTTGTGGATGATAGATGAGGGAAAGAAATATGAACTGGATGAATCAGAGAAATTCCTCCTTAGATCACTTTGTGGGGTAGACAACACAATGTTTCTTCTTCCTATTTCAGCAATATGATTGATTTTAGGTGACACGCCTCTTCTTCTTCTAGAAGAACGAGAGTCTAAAGACATGAAAGAAAGGTCAAACTTGAAGAAACAAAAGGGTTACTGTTGATTTCTAGGTTGTCTACGTCTAGCTTCCAATTTTTCTTAAGAACTAATATCTCGTTCAATTCCTGCCCAAGAATGGTTAAGATCGGCATGGGCATTGGCAGTGTCTAAGATGGTACTAAAAAAATTCAAAGCAATTATAGTTTGATCTTGAAGACCAGGATCAATATTGGGATGCCTTGCAATAGGAACAATCATTAAGAAATAAAACAATCAAGGAATCAATATCAGAAAAAGAAAGATGTATCGATGAAAATCGAGTATAAAAATTAACCAGAGAGATATCAAAGATCTCCCCAGTATGGTTGCCAAATAAATGTTGAGGAAAATATATGAAATGATCTTACTCAATCATTTTCAGATTCTGCTTGGCTAAAGAAAAATAGACATAAATATCACCCTATGTTTATAGCCAACAAAATAACATCCTAACTCACAAGTATTAATTACCAGTGCTTAGGCTAGTCTTTTCTCAATAAAAAGCTTGCTGTAAATTTACTTTTTATGTAATTTTCTGAATATAACAGTTGCTGAAATAAATGTAAAGACATAAGTAAAGACACCAAGATGATAATCAATACACATGATACATAAATCAATCCTTTATTTCATTCCAACTCACCAAAGAGTCATTCTTTTATAAAATTTCATGCAGAAATTTATGACCTAAGTCAAACTTAGAAATCCCCGATGGAACATACAAAAGGACCTCCCATAGACAATAAAAAACTGAAGTCTAAAAGTTGGATCAACTTGCCACAGACTGTTGTCCACTGAACTTTGCACAATAGCCTTTGTTAGTCATGAAAACTAATTCACAAATAGATAAGCCTACACAGACTATCAAAACTAGATCAACACCTCTAAAAAACAAGTGTCTGAATGATGTAATTCAGCCCTGAATCTTGTTGTCTACAATAAGACCCTGCTATCATACAAAGATTTAGGCTTGTGAAAAATTAAGGAATGAATGAAACTGAACTATCTCATCAAAAACTCAAAGAGAAAACCTTAGTATGCTTCTCCTTCCCTCTCTCTTGTTCATCCATTTATTTTCCTTTAAGCAATTTGGAATTGGTTGAAGTCATTGAACCAACTCATTAGTTAAGTAAATTACAAGACTCAACCAACTTTTAGTTTGGGGGGGAAGTAATAATCATAATACGGGTTATTAAAAAATAATAACTAGTAGGTGGGACCCCCTGTGACTCCCTTTGGTTCTTAACAATCATAGCATACTAGTCAATTAAGCAAAACACACCTCCTTATGAATCCCATAATCATATAATCAATTGGCAAGTTATCTCAATAATGTTTGCAATTATTTCCGAAATGTATTACCAACATATCCAAAAGCGTGCTATACAAAAATCTAAAGTCAACTGTCATCAACAATATATAAATTTAAAATCCATATTTCCTAGTTTGTGACGCAATCTTTCCCTTGTTGATGCTATCATCTTTTAGTTCTTTTGAACCTGCTTTAGGCTATGTGGAATCTTTAAGCCTCATCTTTCTGATCATATGAGAGAGATTTTCCTTCCAATGCATGTGGGAGGACACACATTTACTAGAATTATCCAAAGATGCAGATGGGGCAGTAGCAGCTTTCTCTTTGATAGAGGCATGGTGGTCCTCGGTTTTATGCCTTTTATTTGAATATATCATCCCTGTATGTGTGATTGATTATTAAATAGTCTTTTCAATAACCATACATGATAACTCTTTAAAAATATGAAATAGATTTTGGCTCAACATTATATCAGACCCATGCAATCCAATCCATACAAATTGTTTAATTGTTCAGCCATGAGTAAGGGGCAAAAAAATGTTTTTGGGATATGTGAGGGGATTATATTGAGCGAAACATGATACAATGAGGGGAAAATAACATGATTAATTCTCAAAGACAACAACAATCAACTGCTATAAAAACCAAAGAAACCATCATTGTGATACAACTAAGGAACTGCGACTTCCAACTGTATTAATACAAAATTCTTCTTGACTGTAATCAATTTTAGAATGGGGAGTGAAAAATGAATGTGGGAAGGTGATGGGGTTGTAATTAGCGAAAAAGAGAAATAATGGTGGGAAAGAGAGTGGGTATTGTTCATAAGATTAATTAAGTAATCTATAAGACCATTCTGTAAAAAGAAATACACCAACCAAATGACCATTGTGGCCCAATAAACAACTATTGTGTATAATTCAAACAACCTTGTGCATTAGCTAGCTCGTTGTTCTTTCTCAAACATTTAACAAAGTGTCATCAAACAAGACAGTATGAATTCCACATCAATCTATAGGGGAGCTCTGTTCCTCTTATTTATCCATTCGATAAAAAAATAAAAATTCCCAAATGCATAAACAATCACTTATTTCCACTCTATGCAACATCTAAAATCAATCACTGCTCATGAATTACTTCAATCATCAAATATAACTCAAAAGTGGTGCTCGATTATGTCCTTAAACCAATTGAATTGCAATGAGGTTATACTATTTCAACACTCGTTCCTGCCACTGTTTAAAATGGATGACATTCATTTAACACACATACAACAATTACCACTCCAACTCATGCTACAATGTAGAAACCAAAAAACAATTCAATCAAGCAAGTGTATTTATGAGACTATGCAAGCCCAATTTTCTTCGACTCTAAACAATCAAAATGTTGGGCTATCCATCTAATTCAACGAGGCATCAACAACAGGCCTGATTTTACAAAAAACTCGAACAAATTGCAACAAGCCATGCTCAAAAACCTATGACTTCCTCCAATCGTGAAATCGATTAATATTGAAATAAGCACAATGGATAACCATGCCATAGTTACCATGATTTCAATGTTCCAATTTGACCATTTTAAAACACACAGTCACATCATTTTATTTTGACTCCTCGTGTCGAGCTATCAATCCAACACAAGGAGGTAGCAACAATATTTCTCAAATCAATAAAACTGCAACCAAAACCACAATGTGTAACAACTCGTGCCCATTCTTGATAGAGAATTTAAATAAACAAACAGACACAGTGGATGGAACTGTCATAAACACCCTGATTGCAATGATCATTAGGCCATTAAAAAAACATAGTTACAATAATCATTGATTCATGAAAACAGTGTCGGGTCATCCATTCAATAAACACAAGGAGACATCAATTGTGTATTTGATTAATCAACTAACCCAATTAGCCATGTTGGTTTTAACCACTCAATTATATAACAATGCAGTAACCAGACACCAAAACCAACACCAACACCAAAACTAAATGACAGGGTGAGCCAATAATCAACTCTGTTGACAATACACATTAATCCATAACAACCAATAGTAAACCCGACAGGCCACAATGATCTTCTCTAAAAATATTCAAACTCAAGGAGTCAAGGGTTTAATCTATGAACCAACCCAAGGAGGCTAGAGTCGACTCCTCTCAATGGTGAAAGCCTCCAAGCCGACGGTGTACCAACAAAGAAAACCACAATTAACTTGGTTTACAGGGTGACGAATATTGTGACAGGAGAGGCTATGAACAGAGGAGTAGGGCTCCACTTTGGCCTTGTAATGATACTTTATCACATGAAGGGTATATCCCTTATGGCTTCATATTTGACCAACTACAACGCTGAAGTGAAAAGAGAGTCGAGAAGAGGCAATATAACCCACTACGCGACCATCCAAAAAAACAACCCAACATCTAAGTGAACAATGCGCAATGGAAAAGGGCGCTTCCAACCCATTAAACCCCATAAAATCCAAAGATTGGGTACGGTGATATGAAATGCATGAAGATAGCTAGCCACTCAAAAACAAAATAAACTGTAACGTCCCTGGCCATCAACCCCACGATCGAGCAACGCTACTACACGAAAACATTCTCATACTTGTATATATAACATGCATTTAATCAAATTAACAAATTTAACTAAACAATACAGAGTAATCATAGGATTACTGCTAACATACAAAAATAATGGAATTGACAACAATTCATAATTGCAACGGAACACATGATAATATTGCAAGGATCACAAACATGCATTTTAATTGAAATTAAACACATGCATATACTTATCTTTGAAATTGTAGTAACTCCACAAAATATGTTCATACCTTCCATGAACCTCCCATCCTTAGACTACGCTGCTCATCACACTCAACAGTGGTTCATCCCTGAGCTGGGACTAAGTTCCACCCAAAGCAAGGGAATCCTAGACTAGGCTGAGGTTACAGGAAAATTGCACATAGCAACCGAAAGGATTCTCTCTAGGAGCCTTCTTACACCCACTACTCATGGAATCTCTTTCCTCACTTGCATGTTCCACCCAGGAGTATACACCTTCACAAGAACAATCCATCAATGCTTCACCTCCCTCTATGGGTCTCGGCAATAGGTCAAATCAATAATTCTCAGAGCTCCGTAGCTGGCGCTGGACTCTCTCTAGGAGAAAACCACTTCCCAACAGACTCTTTCACCTAGAGAGAGATTCTCATAGGCCTAACAAAGTGGCTCTTCTACCACGAGCCTGACAACCTGGTTATTCAACCATTTTTCAAATCAATTCCCACAATTTCAGGATAAAAACAACAACATCATCTTTCGGTTAACTCATGGGTGAGAGAAACAGCAAGAAAATTGGGTGTGGATGTCCAAAAATGGAAACAGACCACTAAGACACAACATGGTTCAGGTAACACCAGTTTCATGATGCATGACAAGAAATCCATGCAGAGGTCGAACGTAGACTCAACAGTTCAAACAGAGGTTGCGTCGACTTCTCAGGAAAACATCATAGGCTTCGAGTTTCATAACTACGTGCATGAATATTTCAAAGGTCCAATACAGAGGCCACGAGATTCTTGGAAATACACTGGTCAACTTTCGAGTTCTTGTTTTCAGTGTGCATGAAAAGAAAATTAAGAAGAGGTCGATGATCAAGGCCAAACACAGAAACCAGACGAAATTCGTGGCTTCAAACAACCGATGACAGAATGGAGGACGAACCCCCATCACGGCTCAATTATTGGGTTAAATTGCATGTTCCTGGGCTGACACATGTTTCCCATGAAGTTGCATGCCCTCCATCAAGTATGTGTTCCCTTTTGCACACCTTGGAGCTACATGCGTTGCCTTTCCTAGGACTTATGATAAAAACATGTTTTTCACATAGCTTTGGAATAATAATAAAATATTATTCTCAAGGACTTAAGCCCCTAATATTAGCCCCTTTTTCCAACCTTTCAGCCCCTTTTTCCCTTACCCACCCTGTGGAAGCTTATTCCCCCATCAGTGTTTCTTTGTGGTCGGTCTGCACGCAACGATGTTTAACCTGTATTAATGTTATGCATATTACATATACAAAACAAGCTCCTGGCCTTTAACACTTAGGATTTTCGGCCTAATAAACACATAATCCCACTATCTTATCAATACTCGGCTCACCAACCTACAAAACATGATTACAATTCATAATATCACCAGGGCACTACCGGGGGATATTACAATCCCTTCCCCTTATTTTTGCACTGTCCTCAGTGAAAATTTTACACAGCATCAACAAGATTTTCAAAATATTGAAAAAGATGCAGGTATTCTACCCACATACCATCCTCATTCTCCCATGTCGCATCCTCAGGACCGTACTAGGATCACTAGACCTTTACAATCCCTATGGGTCAATTCCAAAGTTGTTTTCTTTTCTGGTCCAATATGCGCATAAGATGCACTTGCAGGACACCTTCTTGCTCAACCTGAATCACACTCCAATCGATTACATGATTAACATCAGGTATATATTTCTTAAGAAATGAAATATTAAATACATTATGTACAGTCACAGATGCAGGTAATGCAAGCATATATGCAACTAGCCCAATCCTTTCGACAATTTCAAATGGCCCACAAAATCTGGTTGCCAACTTGGCGCAGTTTCCCAACTTCATGGAACTTCTATTGGCTTTTAGTTTTAGGAAAACATGATCTTCCACGTTAAACTCTTTGTGGGTTCTATTTTTATCAGCAAAACTTTTCTGCCTATCTTGGGCATCCTTTAAATTCTTCTTAATTTTTAGCATATGTTCTTCCATTTCCTTGATAAACTTTGGCCCAACTACTTCCCTATCAGATGGATTATCCCATCTTACTGGAGTATTGCACTTTCTTCCATAAAATTCTTCAAATGGGATCATCTTCAACGATGCTTGATACCCATTATTGTAGGTAAATTCTACCAAATGTAGGTATTCTTCCCATTTCGATGGTTTATCCATCACATACATCCTCAATATGTATTATATTACTCGATTCACCCACTCTGTACGGCCATCCGACTCAGGATGATAGGTTATATTGAAGTTCAGGTTTGTTTTGAACCCCTTGAATAACCCTTTCCAGAAATTTGAGGTAAATTTTGGGTCTCTGTCAGACACAATTGTCTTGGGAATTTCGTGCAATCGTGTTATTTCCCTCATAAAGATATCAACAATGTTAGTTTCCTTGTGAGTAGTCTTTAATGGAATAAAATGGGCATCTTTCGTAAGCTTGTCCACTACCACCATGATTGAATCACACTACTTGCCTGTTCTGGATAATCCCGTGATGAAATCCATTGTCATCACTTCCCACTTCCACTCAGGAATGGGTAAAGGTTGCAACAACCCTGCTGGGTGTCTGTGCTCATATTTAACCTTCTAACACTCCATACATCTGGCGATGTATTCTTCATTCTCTTTCTTCATACCTAGACAAAACTAATGGCTCTTGACTATTTCCATAGTTTTCAGATATCCAGGGTGCCCTGCATAAGGCACATTATGCATTTCATGCAAAATCGCAAGTTTCAAATCCTGGACATTACGTAAATAAATTTTGTTCTTGTACAGAAGTATTCCATCCATTTCCAATTTATAAATCTCCACTTTCTGTGGCATATTACCTTGTTGTAGCTTTGCTACCAAATCTATGTATTGAAAATATGTATTTGCAGCCTCCAAAATTCTTCCCTTAATATCAGTTCGGTACATGCTAATGACTGTACCATGTAATTCATGCACTCTCCTACTAAGTGCATCAACCACTTTATTCTCCTTCCCTTTGATATGCTTGATATCAAAATCATATTCACAAACAAACCCCAGCCACCTACTTTGTCTAGCTTTCAAGGTTGGTTGATCAAACAAATACTTTAGACCATTATGGTCTATCCTCAATTTGAACCTCCTTCCCATGACGTAATGCATCCATTTCATTAGAGCATGTACTATGGCTGTCAACTCCAAATCATGAGTGGCATAGTTCTTTTCGTGCTCTTTCAATTTTTTGGATTCATAACAAATTACAAATCCATTCTAGATGATGACTCCTCCTAGTCCTTCTTTGCGTGCATCTATACACACTACAAATTCTTCATTCAGATCTGGAATCCTCAGGATTGGAGCACTGGTTAACATTTTCTTCAATTGGTGGAAGCTTTTCTCACATTCCTCTGTCCAAAATTTCTTCTCCTTCCTTTGCAAAGAAGTGATAGGGTAAGCTATCCTCAAGAACCCTGTGATAAACCTTATGTAATAACCAGTTAGACCCATAAAGGATCTAACTTTCATCATGTTATTTGGCACTGACCATTCTTTAATGGCCTCAATATTCTCAAGATCTACAACTATCCCATCCTTCGAAATAATATGCCCCAAGTAATGGATCTTCTCCTGATAAAACAAGCACTTGCTCAACTTGGCATATAGTTGGTGCTCTCTTAGTACCTGCAACACCATCCTCAGATTTTGTTCATTCTCTTCCTCCAACTTGGAATACACCATAATATCATCCAGGAATACTATGACAAACTTGTCTAGATAGTCCCTAAATACACCATTCATCAGGCACATAAAAACAATGGGTGTGTTCGACAGACCAAACGGTACCACTGTGAACTTGTAATGACCATACCTTGTTCTAAAGGTGGTGTTGTTGATGTATTCATCCTTTATCCTTACCTGGTGATATCTCGACCTGAGGTTTATCTTCGAAAATATCTTCGCATCCTTCAACTGATCGAAGAGGTCATCGATCCTTGGCAGAGGATATTTGTTCTTTACAGTTACTTTATTCAATTGTTTGAAATTGATACATAATCTCAACGTCCCATCCTTCTTCTTCACGAATAGGATTGGGGAACCCCAAGGTGACACACTTGGGCGTATATACCCCTTCTTCAAAATCTGTTCAAGCTGCATTTGTAGTTCTTTCAGCTCCGACGTACTCATTCTGTAAGTATCTTTTGAGAGTGGAGCTTCTCTAGGCATCAAGTTTACAGAGAAATCAATATCTCTCTTTGGGGGTAGTCCAGGTACCTCCTGAAATACATCTTCAAACTCTTTTAGTATCGCATGATCTCCAATATTTGAGACCTGATCCTTAGATGATTCCTCCACATGGGCTGCAAATAGTTTATATCCTTTCCTGTAGCACTTCTTCAACTGCGTTGCTTAGATTTCTCTGATATCAATAGCTTTGGGAATTCCTTGGACTGTTTTCCAATTTCCTTCCTCTTCCAGGCAAGTGAATTCCTTATTACGACAGTCCAAGATGGCATGGTGCTAGTCCAACTAGTCCATCCCAATTAGACAGTCATAAGAACCTAAAGGAAAAATGTCCAATTCATCCTTCGTGCTCAGTCCCTTCATGTCCACTGGACAGGACTTAACTAACTCATTGAATTTCCTCTTACTTCTTGTAGCTAGCTGCACTAACCAAGACTTTTCATGTTTGCTTCTTGACAATTGCGAACTTTCCACCACTCTAGGATCTATATAACTATGTCTATCCCCTGAATCAATTAAAATAGTGAAGGGATGGTTATTGATCATACCTTCCACTTCAATCATGTCTGACTAATATTTTACTTGCTTGTTTTCCAGGGCTGTGTAGATTCTTGGAATTCTACTACCCATGTCCTCCACTGTTTCAGTTTGTTGAACATTATGGACAGCTCTCACTTTTCCATTTTTGTGGGGACAATCTCTGTACTTATGGTTTCCTTGACAGCCCCGACACTAAATGAGCATCTACCTTGGCCTTTGTCCCCCTATGTTAGCCATTCTCGACTCTCTAAACAATGGTTGTCCTTGAGGACTGTTTCTAAAAAAGAAAGGCGTGTTTCCCTTCTGCCTCTTCTCTTTCTTAAACTTCTTCTGGTCATCCCAAGCCTTCTGAAAGGTAGGCTTCTCTCTTTGCTATTCATATAAGAATTTCCCTCTTCTTATAATTTATTCCATAGTTTTAGGATCATCATATTGAATCTTGTCACCAATGGAAGGTGGAAATCCACTTAGATACCTCTTAATATTGACAGTCTCATCTTTGAGGAATGGGACATACTTCAGCAATTCAAAAATCTTTGTTCATATTCATTAATGGTCATATTGGCCAACTTGAGTTCAAATAACTCTTTCATATTTCTGTCATAGTATCTTTTAGTCAAGTATTTCTTCTTGAAACACCTCTTGAATTCTTTCCAAGTGATATCTTTCTCTCTAATGTGTTGCACCTGCACAAGTTGATCCCACCACATGGATGATTTTCCTTTCAATTGATACATTGCAATTCTTCCTTCTGCATGAGAGTAATAATTCTATAGTTGGAAATATTTCCTCATGCCAAGCAACCATGTTTCGACATCTTCCTCCTTCTTGTGTTCTCCATCAAATGTAGGAGTCTTAATATTGTTCATTTCTCCCTTCAGTTCATCCACTCGAGATCTCCTATGCTTTATGGTAGGAGATGGGCGGTTGCGATCTACTTCAGGACTTTAGAAGTTTGTGCCTCAGTGCATTCCACTTCTCCGAATTGCTGAAATCCGAAAGGCTTCCACTATAAACTTCCTGCACCTTCTCTGAATCTGACGGTCGTAAAGGACTCTCCTTTTTCCCAAACAAATCCTATGGCTCCAACACCCCAAGTGTTGAGCGCTCTCTCTCTGTGGTCAAATACCACACTGGCTGTGGTTTTATTCTACCACTACTCCTCCTGAGCTTCGTAACACGACCAAGTAACCCGTTGGCACTTAGAAACATTCTAAGGTTTGAAATTGGTTGCATCTGAACACCATTTCCACTCAAAACCTTGGGTCCAAAGACCACTTATCCGTCCCATCCAGGCTCAGCGTTGAAACTATGGCTCTTATACCATATTGTAACGTCCCCGACCATCAACCCCGCGACCAGGAAATGCTACTATGTGAAAAAATTCTCATACTTATATATATAACATGCATCAAATAAAATTAACACATTTAACTAAACAATACAGAGTAATCACATGATTACTGCTAACATACAGAAATAATGGAATTAACAGTAATTCATAATTGCAATAGAACACATGATAATATTGCAAGCATCACAGACATGCATTTTAATTGAAATTAAACACATGCATATAGTTATCTTTGAAACTGTAGTAACTCCACCAACTACGTCCAGACCTTCCATGAACCCCCCAGCCTTATACCACACTGCTCATCATGCTCAGCAGTGGTTCACCCCCGAGCTGGGACTAAGCTCCACCCAAGGAAAGGGAATCCTAGACTAGGTTGAGGTTACAAGAAAATTGCACAGAGCAACCGAAAGGATTCTCTCCAAGAGCCTTCTTATGCCCACTACTCATGGAATCTCATTCCCACACATGTTTGTTCCACCCGGGAGTATACACCTTCACAAGAACATTCCATCGGTGCTTCACCTCCCTCTCTGGGTCTCGACAATAGGCCGGATCAAGAATTCTTAGAGCTTAGTAGCTAGTGTTGGACTCTCTCTGAGAGAAAACCACTTCCCAACAGACTCTCTCACTTGGAGAGAGTTGATCACAGGCCTGACAAGCTGCCTGTTATACCATGGGCCTGAAAACCCAGTTCTTCAACCCGTTTTCAACTCAATTCCCACAAGTTTAGGAAAACAACAACAACATCATCTTTCGGTTAACTCACGGGTGACAACAGCAACAGGAAAATTGGGTATAGACGTCCAAAAATGACAACAGACCACTAAGACACAACACGTTTCAGGTAACACCGATTTCAGGATGTGTGACAAGAAATCCATGCAAATGTCGAACGCAAACTCAACAGTTCAAACAGAGGTTGCATAGACTTCTCAGGAAAACATCACATGCTTTGGGTTTTAGAGTTGCGTGCATGAATATTGAAAAGGTCCAATACAGAGTCCACGAGATTCATGGAAATACATCGGTCAACTTTTGGGTTCTTGTTTTCAGGGTGCGGGACAAGAAAATTAAGTAGAGGTCGATGATGGAGCCCAAACGCAGAGACTAGATGGAATTCACGGTTTCAGACAACCGACGGTAGAATGGAGGATGAACCCCCATCACAGCTCAATTATTGGGTTAAATTGTATGTTCCTGGGCCGACACATGTCGCCCATGAAGCTGCATGCTCTCCATCAAGTATGTGTTCCCTTTTTCATGCGTTGGATCTACATGTGTTGCCTCTCCCAAGACTTAGGATAAAAGCATGTTTGTCACACAACTTTGGAATAATAATAAAATATTATTCTCAAGGACTTAAGCCCTTAAGCTTAGCCCCTCTTTCCAAACTTTCAACCCCTTTTTCCCTTACCCACCCTGTGGAATCTTAGTCCCCCATCACTCTTTCTTCATGGTCGGTCTGTACGCAACGATGTTTAACCTTTATTAATGTTTTTCATATTACACATACAAAACTGGCTCTTGTCCTTTAACACTTAGGCTCTCAAGCCTAATAAACACATAATCCCACCACCTTATCAATATTTGGCTCACTAGCCTACAAAACATGATTTACAATTCATAAACATGATTTACATTTCATAAACATGATTACAACAGGGCTCTTCCTTGGGTATATTACATAAACCCTCCAATTAAAACTAGTAAGGATGACAGAGAGACTCTATGGCTTCTAACGTTGAGCATGATCAATAACCCTGTGACTTCAAACATTATCATAGAGAAGCCATCAATGATTCATTCCAAACAATTTCACATAGTTGCCATACTTAAGGAAATCACACACCAATACACCTGAGCCAATATCCATTTCATAATCAGAGCAGACTCATGGATGGTAAAAAAAAAAAAATACCTGTAATCAACACACCTTAAAACATGACTTGACCGAACGGTTCCTCTTTTCTTGAAAGTCGGAGCCTAACCACAGCAAAACCCAGTTGAACAATAGCCTGAATGGGGTGGCGGCCAGTGGAAGGAATACGGGTGACGTGCAGTAAATGCACATCACCTCCACACTCAAGTTCATTCAATTTCTTAGTTTGTGCCAACCACTAATCCAACAAATCAGCCAATTGAACAATCCATTGGAAACCACAACCCTTAATTTCCAAGAGCGCCATCCACATCATATATTACTATTTCCAGCTATACATTAATGCATAACAATTATATTTCTAGTCCACATCATCCAATTGAGCCATTAGCTTATTGCTAGGTTTAATAACGACCATATAAATTCCAATTCATGTATAGTAGTATGTTTGCATAACTTAATTCCTTTGTATTTTGTTGCTTTCTTTCATTTCTTTCCAATTTCTTGTATGTGTTGTTTCTAACATGTTTATTGTGCAGGTCTCCTAGTAATAGATCCTATAACATATAGTAGTGATAACAAAGGATAACACAAGCTGTTGTAAAATAAAACTTGAGCCTAGAGCAGCAGAAAAAACATAGAACATGCCTTATCCATTGCCAATCAACAAAGATATTATCACCATGAAAGTAGTGTCGAACAGTAGCACAACATCAAATAAGAACCAGACCTAATCTCCAATCTACAGGGGGTCCCACCTACTAGTATTATTTAGCTTTTATAATAATAGGCTTTAGCAACACTTTGCAGGTAAAACTTCATTGTGATTTTAATCATCAACAATGTGTGACTTCCCCGGGATTGTATTGTTATTCTCTCACCAATCACATTATTTGGTCTCTTATCTCATTCCATCTACCACCACCAATTATTTTACACTCTATATATATCCACTTTATCCCATGTAGTCGTTGGATAAATTCTCCACATCCCATTCTCTCTTAGCCCCACCCGTCCCCCACGTCCCTATCCCCCCTGCTCACTGTTATCTTTCCACTTTCCACTAGTATTAACATATCTTAGTTTAGGTCACTTTTCATGGCCCAACTTCATAGACATTTTGGGATGTGCAATTCCCAATTCAACCAAGCAGCTCGGGAACCCACAGTTCAGTTTTCATGAAGATTGACCCTGCATCATCATGTACTAGGAAAAGGTCCCTATATCTTATTTTCTAGAAATACATAGCCCAATTCCACACAATTCCCTGAACTAGAGAGAGAGAGAGAGAGAGAGAGAGAGAGAGAGAGAGAGGGGTATAGAGGGAGGGAGAAAGAGAGGGGAAGAGGGAGAACGCAGGGGGGGGAGAGAGAGAGAGGGAAGAGGGTGAGAGTGGCGGAGAAGGGAGAGAGAAATAAAGTGTGTGTGTGTGTGTGTGTGTGTTTGTGTGTGTGTGTGAGAAAGAGAGAGAGAGAGGAATATGGAGAGAGAAAAAATGAGTAGAGATATATAGAGATGGAAGGAGAGAGAGGGAGGTAAAGAAAGAGATGGGGGACCTTCTTAACTAACTAAGACCTCATTATTGTTTTACTATTATTATTATTACTACTAAAATTTTTACTTATTATTATTTAATACATGTTATTTATGAACTTATCTTTATTTATTATTGATAATTTTTTTATTTTTTTTAATATGATTGGTTTGGAAATTTATTTGTGCTAGACATAAAATTTAACGTTATATTAAATAGTTCTCCTATTGTTTTTATCCATAAATACATATATTTAGAGGTTGTGATAAATGTGGCTTTAGCCCTTATGAAAGGATTATTTTAGTCATTCCAAAAGATTTTCCTACAAATTATGTAATGCCCATTGTTAAGATATTTAGTCACAAAATCAACCATGTTAATGAGATATTAAAGTAGAAATATCCCTTGAATGTTTTTAAGGTGAAAATGACCCAAAATTTTGAAACTATGAATATGTATAACAACTTGTAATAACAAATTTATGATAAGCTTCATAATTATTAACATTTTATGTTAAGGAAGAATTTGTTCTTTGTAAAAATATTTCATATAAATATGTATGTAATTATCTTAATCTAATGAAATATTATAATAAAATTCACAACTACTTAATTAATATCTTATATACCAACTTATGAATCAATATATCATATAATATTGTAATAAGGAATTGGAGCACCCAAACCTCAGTCACTGGTTCCACGATGAATTTGTACACTGGGAGGAAGATGAAGATTCTAGCAAGTGGAATTTGGTTTGATTTTCCTCTCTAAGATTAGAGGAAGCACAAATGAACTAGAGGTAATGCATCAAGAATTAATCCAATGCACTGATAGAACCAAGCATTGGATTAAGTGGTGGTGCTACGAATTCGATGGCTCCAAATTGTGGGTATGGGTGAGGTTATTATCGAGAGAGTGGTGCTCGAGTAGAGAGACCCACCAGGTGATTAGATGAAGAGTCTCCTCGCACACGAGTACAATGGAATGCCTAGGACGCTGCAACAACTTTTCATATGGTTACCCCGCCTCGTATCCATGCCCACCTGGAGGAAGTGGAAGCTAGAATCCATCGGGAATGCAACTAACACCAAACTGGGACGTGTATGCAGAGATAAACAATTGGGTTCTGTACGGATTCTTTTTTATTATTTAAAAAAAAAAATTATGGATTATCAGATTTTTGTGAAGTGTTATCATTTATTTCTATCGCTCAGACTCGGGCCACTGCAATTGAATTATGGTCGGGTATACACCCACTTTGTATGGATTGAGGTGGAGGGGACTTTCTAGGCCTTTGTATATATATTAAGGACGATGGAAACATATAACATGGCAGGGGACCATATTTGTGGATCGTAATTAATTGTATCTTTGTATTTTTTGACCACCTATTTAAATAATTATTATTTCATATTTATATTTCAAATTTTTTGTTTTAAGAAAATCGAAAATATGTCTTTATTAAAATCTAAATCTATATGATTGTGTTTTTATATTATATTTCAAAGATTAAGGAATTACAATTAATTATTCCCATGGTTATGGTTGTGTATTTGTATTTGTATTTCAAATTTATCATTATAAGAAAACGGAAATTATATTTTTTTCAAATAACTTTCAAAATATATTTTTATTTAATATAAGTATTTAATTACATGTTTGTGTTTTTTGAAATGGATAAATAATTAAAAGTTATATTAGAAGATATTTACAATATGAATAAATTGTGATTATAAAATGGAAATCAAAATTAATATTTATGTTTGAATAAATTGTGACTACAAAGTAGAAATGAAAATGAAAATAGAAAATCTATGATTTTTTAATGTTATTTTTCATAATTATTTGGAAAGAAATTATATACTTCATGATATATTCATTGACATTTAGCTTTATGAAATGTGTGTTCATTCAATCCCTTTTCAATGCAATAAAAATCATTGTCATAAAATCAAGAGACCACTTTGATTAAATCAAAATCCTTTAAATTGAAGCAAAATATATTATAACTTTGAAACATTATCATCTCTACTAGAGTATTTGATTTATTGATATCTATATTTACTTTGTATATTAATATTTTATTTTTATTTTATATGTATTTTTTTTTATTAGTTTGCATATGTTTTTGTAGTTTATTTTTATTGTGTTGTATGTGGTTGATGTCATTCATATATATAAATATATGCGATCACATTTTCTTTTACTTATAGTTATTATGTTTTTTTCTTTACATAAATTTTAAATTTTCCTTTAGTTATAGTTATTATGTCTTTTATAGAGGTTTTTTTTAGGCATTTAATTTTTTTATCATTTTATGTAATTTTGTTTTACTTATCCTTAAACTTGTTGTGTAATTTTTAGAAGTTATTTTGTATCTTTACTAATATTATCATCCATTAGAAACTCCACTAAATCCATAGCCTTTTATAGGTTCTTGAATAATGAAAAAAATTCATAATTACATGTCATTTTCCATGATTTTGTAGATGATTGGAAAAGTTGAATTCCAATTTATTGTCCAACTTGTGGCATATTGATTGCCAAAATTGAATACAAAAATGAGTGTCCTTATAGCTTATAATTACTTTGGTAATTTCATGTAAGTTTGAAAAATGATTCAATTTTGTTAATATCCTCATTTCTCTTCTTGTTACGAATAAAATGGGCCATTTTTTGAAATTTATCAATAATATAAAATATAAATTCATTACCTAAAGTGTTAAAGGAAATTGTAAGAAAAAGTATATACAAGGTATTTTTGTCGAATGCCATGTAATTGTCACATTTTCAGAGAGAAAGAGGATGAGAATTGTACTCTCCTTAAATGGAACAATGTCCATAGGAGGGAGAACATGCTCTAGAAAACATGCAGTCTTTTGTTGGGTAAGAAAATGAGGTGGGCACAATGCCCTGACTCATTTATTTCTTCTCACAAAAGTGAAGGAAAACTCTTGATGCAACATGAAAAAAATGGTTGTATGGCTCATGTAACCTTAGGAATAAAGATGTGGAGGGGCTTGGGGAAACTAGGGGATGTGGATTTAGGATTGAAAGTGATTTGAGGCATGTGGTAGTGGTTAGTGCAATAAGATGAAGGTGAAAAGGTTGTGGGGCCCTTAGGAAGACGTATAGGAATAGGGATCTGAGGGCATGGGTGTGGAGGGGGATAAGGATTGGGAATAGGTGGGGGCCTAATGAAATATGGGGCTAGGGACTAAGTAGAAGTTTTTTCCAAGAAATACAAAGGGATAATAATCAAGAAGAGGTAGGGTACCAAGCATAGATAGGTTATTCACTCCTTACGAAGAGTATATTCCAAAACTCCATAAAAGAATGAGGAGCACTTAAGATAGGTTTTTCAATGCTTGAGAGAAAATAATCTCTATGCAAAAATGTCCAAATGTTCTTTCTTCCAATCAGAAATCCATTATATTGGACATATTCTTTCTAGTGAAGGCATAGTGGTAGACTAAACAAATATAGATGCAATTTCAGAATGGACAGTACCCTCTAATGTACATGAAGTGCGTGGTTTCATGGGTATGGCAGGATACTATAGAATATTTGTGGAATAATTTTCTAAAATAGCAAACCCAATTACTTCATTTCTTAGTAAGGGAGCAAGATTTAAGTGGAAAAATGAGTGTGATCAAGATTTTTCCAAACTCAAGCAATGTTTAACTTCAACTCCAACACTAAAGGTACCAGATATGGATAGACTATTTATAATATGCATCGATGCATCAAAGCAGGGATTGGGTGTAGCATTATCCCAAGATGGAAGAGTGAATTCTTATGTCTCTCATAAATTAAGGTCGTGTGAATAAATCTATGCAAGTCATGATTTGGAACTAACAACCATAGTTCATGCTTTGCATCTTTGGCATCATTATCTGGTGAGTAGGAAATTTGAATTAAGGAAGGATCATAGAGGATTGCAACATATATTTTCTTAAAGTGATCTTAATTCTAGACAAAAACGATGGTCAAAGATCTTAAGTGAGTATGATTTTGACATAAATTACATCAAGGGTACTTTAAATAAAGTAGTTGATGCACTCAATCGAAGACCACGCATCTTCTTGGTAATTTTGTTGAAGGTTGATTCACGAGATACAAGTTTGAGGGAACAAGATGAAGATGACTGGTGTAGGGAATTTAGATTTGTCATGTATGGGAAAAATATTTGCAAAAACAAGATGGAGGGGTATTCTTGTGATGATGATGGAATGGTGAGATTCATGAAGAAAATTGTAGTTCCAAAAAAATATGGACTACGTGATCTTATTATGAAAGAAGCCCATCGTTCTTTATATATGTCCCACCTTGGTGTTCAAAAGATGTCTGCAAATTTAAAGAAAATTTTCTTTTGGAATGGAATGAGGAAGGATATAGCCATTTTTGTGGCAAGGTGTTTAGAATTCTAGCTAGTCAAGGAAGAACATGGTCATCCAACATGATTGTTTCAATCACATAACATTCCAGAGTCCAAATGGGAGGAAACATATATAGATTTTATTGTTGAATTACCTGAAACAGTCAGGAGGCACAAATCTATTTTGGTGGTGGTGGACAAACTTACTAAGAGTGCTCATTTTACAACTGTTAGAGATACTTACAAATCCCCTGAGATAACACAAGTATTTTTCAAGGATATTGTTAGACTTTGTGGTTTTCCTAAGAAAATCATATCAGATAGGGATTTGTTTTTATGGGTATATTCTGGAATAGTTTTCATGCAATCTTTCAAACTCAGTTAAATTTTAGTACAACTTATCATCCAAAAACATATGGTCAAACTGAAAGAGTGAATCAAGTCTTAGAAAATCTGCTCTAAACGTATGTCATTGTTGGAGATATGTGTAGTTGTAATACCCTAGGTTCAAGTTTATGTTGACCAAAAAAACCATTCAGACACTAGCCTTTTTGACATCACCTGCATGCAGATGAAGTCTCACCCAAGGTATATATTGGGGTTGCAGGAACTGAATTTCTAAGATACCGAGGGAATGCGAATTTATCATTCTATTCATTCTTACTTGTTGGTTTTGTGCACATTGGTCTGTCTTCTTTCTCCATTAACTACTTAGTGAGTTCAGATTCATATTACCATTATATTCCATATCACAACATAAACCCATTTCTGCAACAGTCGTAACTACCTTGCAATGATTACACATAAGAAAAATCTATTCTAATAGCCATCCTGACATAATCCATGAACAATCACACAAAATACATTCAACAAAGTAGTTAATGTGGTTCACCCAACTCTAGGCT
Organism: Picea engelmannii; assembly: GCA_009831015.1. Taxonomy (NCBI): domain Eukaryota; kingdom Viridiplantae; phylum Streptophyta; class Pinopsida; order Pinales; family Pinaceae; genus Picea; species Picea engelmannii. The sequence continues at coordinate 635,025 of ML780600.1, forward strand.
ACGTCCACAATGGTTGGCTTCTTTATTATGTTTTTGGGTGATTGTCTTAGGCTTGTGTATTGCGCTTACAAAGATACATCATGGTTATCTATTCCTTCTCCTATCCTAGCCATTATGCAGTGCAATCATTGTCTCTCTATGCATCATCTCCTTAGCATTCATACATAGACTCTCTCCTTCTCATCATATCCTATTACTCTTCTCACTAATGGGAACTCTCGACAGATTGGAACAGAATCCACAATACCACTCAAGAAGAACCCACAATGAGGAACTAAGTAGAACTAAGAAGAACCAAGTAGAACTCTTATTCTCCCAACCCATTACATATTTATACATAAATTCTAGGGATTAAAACCCTTATTTTTTCATACCCAAAACCCTATTACAATACATGATAACTCAAGTTAACTTATTGTTCAGGTTGTTTTCACCTACTTTTCCATATGCATGTTTCTTTCACACTCTTACTATTGTTCTTCCTTATTTTTGGCATCCTTAAAAATGCACCATATGGAGATGTCATCCTTCCTTGTCACCCTCTTTCTTCTCCTACTTTATTCTCTTATTTTATTCCTTTTCCTTATTATTCTTCTTTATTCTTCTACTTTTATTCCTCTGCCTTATCCTTATTTCTCCATACTATACTCTTGGTTGTGCCTCAACTGTGAACTCTCGAGTCTTCCTTATTCTTTTGCACACATCCTCTACACTTAGTATTTATATGTATATTATTTCCAAAATTCCTGTCCAGCAAGCCCCCAACACTCACACGTGGCTCGTGCCGAGCCTCTTAGGCCCGTTTCCTACTCCTCGATGCTTCGATAAAATTTTGAGAGGATTCCTTAGCTACCTCAACTTCCATGATTATTGTTGCTTCTATTTCAACAATCTAGGACACATCTTTCCTAATCAAGGACGTAATCTTGTCCTCTATTTCAAGTGATACTTGTTTCACCTTCCCTCTGCAATGGCCAGTTTTCCTATCACCCTCAATGCTTCTTCCTAAAATGGTCCTAAGCAGTACTGAAGGATCTTATATGAATCCCTCCTTTGTTCCACTTCCACATAAGACTGCCTCTGTGCCAAAATGGTCATCATCCATTATGTCGGTGGAAGGGTGTTTATAGTCTCTGATGATTTATGGGCCTTTTCCTATGCTTCCCTTAATTTGGCCTCCATGGGCTTCATCTCTGGATATTCTACCAGATCCATCCATATTTTCATGCTTTCCTCACATACTTGCATGTATTCTTCCTCCACTTTCTTAACGTTGGATATGACTTCCATCATCATTCTTTCTCATATTTATCATACCTCATGTGGTGTTCTCGGCGTATTTTGTAACTGTAAGTTATTAATAGTCGATCGGAAGCATCATGTTTTTATTTCTAGGATTTGCAAAAGGGGACTTCAAGTCTGCATAGGGAAATGGAAAAAGGCCCTCTATGTAAGATTCCATAAGGTGGGAAAAATTGCACATGGGATATTTTTGGAACCCTAGAGCTCTGCAACGCCTCTTCTGTAATCGTTGCATGCACTGACTTACCTACTATAGATCCTACCGTCTGCACCACATGGGTACGGTTAGATACTGTAGACTGAGAAGAAGCGATGAGTCTGGAGGAGGGCGCGGGAACCCCCTCGTACAACAACATTACCTCGAATGAGAGGGCCGAGACAAGAGCCAAGTGACCTACCTTTGAGCCATCACTGCATCTATGAGAGTAGATCATCTCCAAAGAATGGGGACTAAAAAAAGAAATGGATGTGGAACCAAGCTCATCCCATCCAAAAGAACCTCGTGGATGGGAACCTAGAAAATGCATTCCACAGTCAAAAAAACCACCTCGATACCTGATCGGTATGACCAAGGTCGGTGAGCATACCCATTTTATGATGGAACATGCCCTAATTGACAATTTCCTAGGGCTCTGGCCCTCGGAGCGGGACCTGACACGGTGGATCAAGCACTTGTGGAACCCTAAAGGAGACTATGAGGTTCAACTAAGCTCCAAAGTGTTTTTCATGATCATCCTCTACAACCTAGAAGATAAGGACGAGATATTTGATAATGGGCCATATTTCTACAAATCATCTAGGTTATTCATGTGGTTCTGGACAAACCACTTTAGCCCAGAAAAGGATGACTTCACAATGGCTCCAGTGTGGATCAGACTATACTCCCTACCCCAAGAATGATGGCCAGAAGAGATACTCATGGGAATAGGGAATACAGCGGGGAGATATGTCAAATCATCAAAAGATACAAAGCAAAGAAAATACACCTCCTATGCACGAATATGTGTTTACATGGACATATCAAGAGATCTACATGGATATGTCATCCTGGAATACCAAGATGAGGATTGGATCCAAACAATAGACTATGAACACATACCCTGTCATTGCAGAAAATGCCACAAGCATGGCCATCTCTTTAGAGATTTCCCCCTTAATACCCAAGGCCCTAAAGCTCAAGAAACTAAGCAAAAATATGGATTCACCACAGTTACAAGCCGAAAGAAAAACCTACCAAGGAAACAGAATCCTGGCACTACTCCAAAGATCTCTACAAAAAACTCTTATGACCTTCTAAACTAGTTGTCGGAAGACGAGGACATACAAGATCCACACAAAGAAAAAAATCAAGAGAAAGGAAAAGGCTAGGCTGACCCTTTCCCCACACAGAACCAAGAGGTTACCCTAGGGCACAAACCTGGGACCAATGGGGACATCCAGATGCAGCTAAATGACCAAGATATAGAGGACATAGATCTAGAAAAACTCAAAGAAGCACTTAATCCCAAGGATCTGCAAACCATCCCTGTAGAACAACTCTGAAAAGTCTACAAAGTATTCATCGACACCACAGTTGGATAATATCTTGATTGGGCATAGACTCAAAGCAGGCACCATGGGAAAACAAAAGGAGGGGACACAAATCAACCCAATAGTTAATAAAAGAAGTAGGAAATCTCATGCTCAACTCAAGAAAGATCTAAAGGCTCTCGGAGGGATAGCTCCACCCACCTCCCCATTCCTCATGATGAATATACTCACCTAGAATATAAGAGGACTCAACGGAAAATCCAAACAGAGGATCCTCCCAGACTGCATTAGGGCAGAAAACCGAGATATCCTCCTGCTACAGGAAACTAAATGCACTGGAACAGAAGTTGAAACCATCTTTCACCAAATCTGGCATGGATGCAACTTCATTCACTCTGAGTCCATGGGTGCTTCTGGAGGACTATCCATCCTATGGAACTATAACATTGTCACACTAAGTCAGCCCTTATCCACCATAGGCACACTCACGATGCATTTTATGGTCACAAGGTCAACCAAGGAAGGAGCCATCACTAATGTCTATGGGATGCAAAGACCACATGACAAATAAATCTTCTTGGAAAGAATTGATCACATCAAGATGCTCTTTAACATGCGCAACTGGGTCCTAGGAGGTGAATTCAATATGATCCTAACACTGCAGGAGAAAACCGGAGGAATCAAGAGGCTGGAGCAAGACAGTGGTAATTTCAAATCACTTATTGATCAGTTAAACCTAGTTGATATTGAAACTCGAAATGGGATATTTACCTGGTCCAATTGTATATCGGGTCACCAACAATTCGCTTGCCATCTAGACCACTTCCTTATAAAGGAATCCCTTTTAGAGGAGGATTCTACCATGGAAGCCAATATCCTACCAAAAGCGGGCTCGGATCACTGACCCATTTCTTTATGTCTGGACACAGGGGACACCCCCAAGCCCAAACCCTTCCTCTTTCAGAAATTATGGCTTTCTCACCTTGATTTCCACCAACTCACAAAGAACTGGTGGGATGAGGCAGAAATAGATCATGGGACCTGCATGTATAGATTCCAACAGTGCCTTAAAAACTTCAATCAACACCTAAAGCTCTAGAAAAAAACTACCTTTGGAAACATATTCCAATGCATGCAGGAAATTGAACACAGACTGGCAGCCCTACAACAAATTTTCATCTTTGGATTCAGGTCCCCAGCTCTAATGAAAGAAGAGGAGGAACTCCAAGTGGAATTGGACGACTAGAAAAAGTAAGAAGAAATTCTATGGCACCAGAAATCCAGAGTACAATGGATCAAAGAGGGCAAGAGGAACACAAAGTTCCTCCACCACACTCTGGTGCACCACAGATACATCAATCGGATAACCCAAATGGAGGATGCTCAAGGAAATCCTATAAGAGAACACAACCTTATAGATGAGGAGCTAAACACCTACTACAAAGACCTTCTCATAGAAACCAACAAGAATAAGGAGGACGCAATACATAAAATAGACATGCATATACCCTCATTGGTTACTCAAGAGAAGAATGAGGCATTAATGAGACCCATTACCCAAGAAGAGGTGGACCATGCCCTGACCACTCGAGTTGATCAGTTAATCCAATTCAATGACCAAATCAAGGGCTCCAACATCTGGAACATGGTCTGGCAAAATCGCCTTCTAGTGCAGAAGCATGCCTTCTGGGAAATCAGGAGTGGGGAAGGTGCACTATTCTAGAAGGACTCCTGGCAACAAAAAACACCCCTAGTCAATCTGGAAGCACTTAGCCCCCTTAGGAAAGAAATACAACAGGAAGCCTTCCAATGGGTCAAATATCTATGGAGAAAAACGGAAAGGAACATGACCTGGTAGCAATGGAGGACATAAAATGAGGAACTTTAGCTCTCAGGGGAGGTGGATCTCCAGGCCTGGAAAGCCTGCATAAGCCATAGGAAAATCACAATTCGGGAAGGTAAAAACATTCTTATATGGGGGTACTCTACAATAGGTAACTTCTAAGTGAAGGAAGCTTACCATCTATAGGGGAACTACGAGCATCATGCTAAGGAGATCATCTGGAGAAGAATTTGGAACTCCGCCCTCTAGCCCAAAGTTTCAATATTTCTCTGGCTCACTGTAGAAAACTGCATCCTCACTTGGGACAACCTCAGAAAAAGGGGTTTTATAGGCCCTTCAATCTACACCCTCTGCCAAAAACAAGAGGAGACAATGGAACACCTTCTCAATAGATGTCACTACAACCAGTGGATTTGGGACCGAGGATCCCAAACAATGCGTAGCTCTAACCGAAACAAAAACAGTGTCAGGAATACCTTAGATAATTGGGACTCGATCTATTTTCACAATCCAATTCTTGAGCATATTTGGGAGCTTCTCCCAGGCTTCACTCTTTGGCAGGTTTGGAAGGAAAGAAACAAAAGGATTTTCCACTCAAACGCTTCTCCTCCTGCCTCAGTTTGGGAGAGAATAACGACATTTATTCGTGAAACAATCAAAAGTAAGTTGTGTACCCCTGAAGATCTGATATGAAATCCAGAGGAGAGGGGAATATTTCAAAATTGGAATATTAGCATGCATAATTAGGCCACCATGACTACGGTCAGACGCCCTACTTGTATCCCAAGCACTTGGTCCCCGCCTCCAACGGTCTTCATAAAGATCAATTTTGATGGCACCTCAAAAGGAAACCCAGGACCAGTGGGTTATGGGACAATTATGAGAAACTCAAATGGAAAGATCCTTCACCTCGTAGCAGGCTTCCTAGGCGATAATACAAACAATGAAGCTAAATTTCTAAGTCTACTAAGAGGCCTCAAGGTAGCAGTTGATAATCATTACCAAAGGTTCATTGTGTAGGGGGACTCTTAGATTATCATTTAGCTCATAACCAAAATTCTCCATGGTGAACATCCTTCAGAAATCTCGCCCAGCTGGTGTCTCTCGGGAATTCTAGAAGAATTTGGATCACTCCTCTTTCCCAACCTTATCATTATCCCTTCTCATGTCAGGAGGGAAGCAAACAAAGTAGTGGACTGCGTAGAAAATGAAGGGATCAACACCGATATGGAACATACTTACTGGAAGGCTCAAACTTCCACCTGCAATCATCTCTCGAAACATTTCCAAGACCTCGCCAACATTGACTTACTACCCCCGGATGGGGTTCCATGCAGACCAAAGGAGACACCTGGAGAAAAGCCAGTCCTGGCCATAAATGAGGCCAACCGACTCCCATCCCCTCAGCATTAAGGATGGGAACTGGCTCCCACTGCCTCTCACCTAAAAGAGGACTCACCCCTTGCATGAGAAATGCATTGATGTAGTTCATTTACGAGGGGGACTTAATGGAGTTCGACATCTCGTCGTCCCTCCCTTTTTTGTTGTGTTTGAGCCATGATTTCCTCCATTTTATCCTTACCATGCACCAGCTCTGCAATGGTGATCTTTGCAGCAGTTAATACTCCATCCTATGCATAGTTTCTACCTACTTTCTCACCTTGATTCCACGCGAAAGGGGGAAGACACATCGTGGCACCACTTGGTATGCCTTTGCTTCCTGATGGAGGGGGATCCAAAGGATGGAACAAGTGCTCTCCATGGCTAGGACCCAAATCGCATGTAGAAGGATTATGCTCAGAATGCCTCCCAAGGCGTCTGTTGAAGAATCTATCTCAAAGGGGCCAATGGCCTATGTTGAAGAAGTTATCCCAGAGGAGCCATTTCAAGTGCCCCCAGAGCATTTCCTCTTGATGGTGCCTGACAATTGGAACCCACCAAGTGATTTTTTAGAGGAGGCCCCTATGCCTGCCATTGCAAAACAACAAGGTCACGAACAGGAAAATGAAGAATTACCCACTTGTTTCATAGGGGAAGAGATACCGGAAGAGGTGGCCTCTTAAAAAACAATCCCAGTAGCTGGTAACATCTTGGATGATAGCATGGAAGGTGAACGGGGGGGGGGACGTTGCCAGGGAAGCTTCCATGGAACAACATAGATAAGCGGCTCCAAGCGAGGCCAAGGAAATGCATCAGGGAGACATGATGAAGGAGGGTGGCATGGTATTCACGCCACCTTCCATCTCTTCCATGTAGAATGAGTGGTGCGTCCCACCACATTTCTTCCACCCGAAGCACCTTGAATTGTTTTTTGATCTGCGGGGCCAGATGGTAGACCAAATCCACCATGGCATCCTCATGGGTCAGCATTTGGATATGCTCTACGATGCCTTCTCCAACATGCCAACAGGGCGGAGATGCCCAAATTGTGAGCAAATTTTTGTAATGCCAACTAAGAAAAATGTTGAGGATGGGGATGCCACCTATGACACCATAGGGTAACTTCCATGGTCTTGATTAATATTTTAGTCTCAACTTTTAGAGTTATGTGCATGTTTTCAATTATTTTCTGCAAGACAATAGCCATAGTTTAGACAATGAAATCCCATCAGTCATGATTTCCTTCGGGCAGGACTAAGGGAAAACTATCTATTTTGAACAAGCGATGACACCATTTCAGTTTCCTCTTCAAGGGTGGAATGTATGACAATCTAAGTACAACTGCAATTTTTTCCAATTAATATAGCAGGAACTTTCTTTTTTACTTAAAAAATAAAAATATTCGATCGGAATCCTTTGATTACTTATGCAATATTCAATACCTTCTCTTTCATAGTATCCTCTACTACTATCGAGACTTATCTAATTTCCTTGTATAACTTCTAAATGAACTCTTGTGTCTTCTGTGCCATAATATCAACTTCGTCCTTTTCCTTTAGATCTTTCCTTAACCTTTCCTTATCTTCATTCTTGTCTTCCATTGCTTCCTCCACTCTGCCTTTAAATTCTCTCTTTTGTTGGAGCGCAATGTCATATTGTTGATGCAAATAAGTGCTTTCATTTATTACTTTGGTCAGTTCCCAGTGTTCTTCATCTCCTCAGATCTTGATCTCATGAAAAATGCCTATTTTCAAGATTTGTAATAAGTGTATGGGAATCCATGATACCAATATGTTCAAGTGGCTCACTTTCTTCATCTTTTCCTTTGGGCATTGGTAACTCAATTGGATATATCCCTATTTGTAACATATGATGCCCCTCTTCTAGATCAAACAAGACTGGATGAACAATATGTTCTTCCTCTACCAAACTTGTGCTCGATTCTCCACCCACTCTGTGCTCTGATTTTCTTCTAGCTATATTCAAAATTTGTTGTAGTGTCACAAACTGATCATGCACCTTCTAGACTGAGGGTGTCTTATGCACTTTGATCTTCTTGCATGCATCTCTTGTTGGATCCTTCCCCTTATCCTTTCGTTTCACTCCTTCCGTGCGAAAATTTGTTTGTGCCTTCGTTGTTGATGGGCCAAGTGTGTTTCCCTCTCCATTGTTCTAGTCATTCCCCTGCCCCTCACCCAATTATTCATCCCCCTTGTCTTGTTCTTCTTCATCTTTCGAGTGTCTCATTTTTTCTATCATGGATTTCCACCCATATTCTCAATCATTTGAAATCAGGCATACATCCTTTGTTGTCAACCTGTATTTGGTTGGAAGCCACTAGTGCGCATGATCCTTCTTTTCTTGAATGTACATGTGTTTCATACCTTCTTTGAACTGCACAATATCCTTGTAGATTTCTACTGTCTCAGCTATGATGCATGCTATATGTTCTATTATATACTCGGTGTTATCAAATTATACAAAATATGTAAAATTATTGTCCTATTGTCTCCTTTTGTTTGTCATATTCCATAAGTTGGCATACCTCACAGCCATATTACCTATACCTTTTTTCCCATATGTTGTTAATAGCCTGGTTCCTTCCATCCTACCAGTGCAATCAAAATCAAAATCCAATCATAATGAAATTTTGTACCCTTCTCCTGGGCCTCGATACAGTCTGTCAAAAATGTATTGAACAATAAGGTGGCCCAATTCATTTGGACCCCTTCTAATCATTTTTTTGTAGTTGTGATCACTCTGGCCTATACTTTGTCCTTGTGACACTTATGCAACAATTTGCAAGCCAATACCTACATCACAAACCAAACATTGTCATCATTGATGTTCATGACATCCAATCCCCCTTTCCCCCTAAAGGTGTGAAACTTCTCCTCAATGGATTTTGATAGGCCTCTCTCCCCTGGTTTGTTGAACAAGGTGGTGAGATCCTCTCCTTCTTTCTGTATCCCTTTGATCTGCGCAATCAATGTAGTATCAATTGACACCGGTGGGTCAAGTCATAGTCTACCCCCATGGATGCAACTAAGGAGTAACTTAACACAATCATTGGTTTCTAGGCTGCATCTAAAGTGTGGAACCTCCAATAGGTTCAATATTCCCAATTTCTTGGGTCCTATTTCCCACAACTGCATTTCCAACACTATATCTCATGTTCCCAACATGCTCTTAGTGCACAAGTGTTTTTCCCTAGCCGGCTCAGGAAGCTTCTTCTTGTCTATGATATCTTGGTATACAATTTTGAAGGTGGTAAAATTTCCGAGAATGTCCCCTTCACTACTTACAACAGGCGGGATTGACAATGTTTCCATCAAGTATTTCCCATCTCCTAATACTTTGACTTGTGGTGCATTGTATTTCCTTGGTGGGATATAATCCTTGTGGAAGCTTGCTTGTTAAGACAAAGCTCCAGGTGTTTCCTAGACCTATGGTGAAACTAATGGTCATTTCAATTTCTTATGTGCCATTGTTGATGGCACTCCGACCTTCGGCGGTGCCATTGCTTCATGTGATAGGTTTATTTAGTTTCTTTGTGTGTGTGTTGGAGTGGGTGTAGTTTGGCTTTGAGTCACTTTGGTTCACTATAATTTGCTATGGCTCACTCTATCTTGCATGAAACTCTTAGTAACAATGATTCTCACTTTCTGACTCTCAACTTCTTTTGCGCCTTCTTTCCAGCTGTCCATGTATCTTCATGCCTTAACTCACTTGTCCAATATACCAATGCGGTTGATGAATGGTTAAATAAACGTGACTTTATTACCAAATCCTTTGTTGTATTTTGTCCTCGTACTACCAATCTGTCATAAGTTTTGGTGAATTTTACCATTTAATATTATATGGCATCTTTATGACCTGTCACTACCACTTTCTAGCCATCGTTTTCTTTTTTTAATGCCTTTTAACGGTCCTGCCAGTAGCATATTGCGCAATTATTCTCGCTTCAACATTTTCTTCTTCATCATATTTAGCTTTTGTTTATTATTGTCTTAATTGGTGCATTTCCATCCTGATGTGAAATAATCGTTCCTTCTAATCAAGTTTTTATTCCTTGGTACTCTATAATATTTTTCTTTTTCTATATCCAACTTTTATTGGTTTTTCTTCTTTCTTCTACTTTTTCTATGTTTTGTGTGTTTTTTCTTCCTACTATAGTACAGTTGCTATGATACATGTGTTCTAGCGTAGTCCACATTATTGTGAAGATTGTCAACCATATCTATAGAGTTTCAAACAACTTCCATTCACCATTCCTCCAATGAATTATCCATTCAAGGTTTCCAACTACGCAACACATACCTTTGTCACATGTGGAATCACATAGGGTCTTAACCAATGCATTCAAAAATTCCCTAGATTTTGCATAAACTTATTGTCATAAAGTAATACTAATTCTCCCACTTGGAACTTCTTCTTTTTAATGTGTTGATCATGTCATGCCTTCTTTCTTTCCTTCTCAACTTGTTGATGAAATCTGCGAAAAACCGATCTTCCTCAAGTTGTACCAACTGTGACAATCTCTCCTTTATTGTGTGTGAGTCTGAAAGATCAATGATTTTTTCAATGCACGTGCTAGGTAAAATAAACTCCATTGGAATCACTACTTATTTTCGATAGACCAACCTTAAAGGTATATATCCTATTAACTTTTTACATGTAGTCCTGTAAGCCCATAAAATGCAAGAACTCTTAAGTCCCAATCATCTCTCCCTACATTGCGGATCTTTGTCAAAGCATTCTCCAGTATTTTATTGAAAGCTTCCACTATCCCATTGGCCTAAGAAATATATGGGGTACTCTTCTGATGATGAATTTGAAACTCCTTAGTCAATGTTGCATTTTCCTTATTTAGGAAGTGTGTTCCTTGATCATTGAGTAATATATGTGGACATCCAAATCGTGTGACTACATTCCCAAACAACAATCTCGCAGAAGTATCTATGGTGTAGTTTTTGGTTGGTGTTGCTTCTTCCCATCTAGTCTAATACTTCATCATATTGATTATGTACATTTACCTTGATCTTCTTTCTTGTGGGTTGATTGGCCCCACAAAGTCTATGGCCCATTTATGAAATTCTTGCAACATAACCTATGGGCCATTTAAAGGAATTTCATCCCTCCTGGATGGATTTCCCACTCTTTTACATACATCACATGACTAGAAATACTCCTTAGCATATTTTTGAAGTGTGGGCCACCGGAGCCCTGCACAAAAAATCATTTGTGTAGTCTCTTTCCATGCATAATGTCCTCCCGCAATCTTCTCATGCACTTCTTCTAGTATCATCGATATTTCATGTTCCAACATGCATCGTCTTAATATTTTGTATTCTCCCAACTTGTATAAATTGCCTGCAATCAATTGATAATTATATTCTTTAACTAACAATTGTTTCTTCTACTCCATTGTCATGTCTGATGGAACCATTCCTGTACTTAAAAATTGCACGATGTCCGAGAAGTAATCATCCACCATTTTGAATACAAATAGTTGTGCATCTAGTAAGTTGTCATCTAAATTGCATGCATCTTCTCCTGATAGTATACACGATAGATGATCTGGTCCTACATTCAACTTCCTTGGTTTCACCACAACATCAAAGTCATATTCCTAAAATAAAAATATCCATATACATGTTCTCCCTCCCAACATCATCTTGCTCACTAAGTATTTTAGAGCAGAATGGTCTATGTACATATTAAAGTGAGATCCAAATAAATATTTTCGGAACTTTTGTAGCGCATATACTGATTCCAATCCTTCTCATTTTGTAGTGGTGTAATTATTCTCTGATATGGACAACTTCCTAGTTGCAAATTCAATTGGGTGATCTATGTATGCCTCCCCTAGTTAAGATATTACTTCACCCAAAGCTATGAATGATGCATCTACATGAATATGGAACTCCTTGTTCCAATTTGGAAAAATTAAAATTGGCGTTGTCACTAGTTTTTTCTTTAAGCTATCCAAACCCTTATGACAATCTTCATTCCATTGTCACTTCGCTTCCTTCTTCAACAAATTTTCCATTGTTGTTGTGATCTGCACATATCCTTTTATAAACTTCCTATAATACCCTATGTTACCCATATTTTCCCTTAGTTGTTTGATTGATGTAGGTGGTTATAAATACAGAATTACTGAAATCTTGGCTGGATGGGCTAGTAATCCCTGCTTGCAGATGACATGGCCCAACAAAATTCCAAATGATGCACAAAAAATAAACTTATTCAATTTTAGTGAAATATGGAACTATCCACACCTATCCAACATTATACTGAGTACTTCTATGTGATCCTTCAGTAGACTAAAGACAATCCAATCATCCAAGTACACTTCAAGGAACTTATGAATAAATTCCTTGGACGTTGCAACCACAACTATGGAAAACACTATAGGGGAATTATTCATTCCAAAGTGAATTATTGTATACTGATAACTTCCCCACTTTATCATGAAATTAGTTTTTTATGGTCTTCCTGCATAATTTTTATCTGAAGGTACCCCGAGAATCCATATATGAAACAATACATTCCTTTGCCTGCTACATTCTCCAGTACCTCATCAATGAACAGTGTTGGAAATGGGTCATGTAAACATGCATCATTCAACTTCCTCATATCCATGGAAATCATGATTCCTCCTATATTATTTTCCTGAACGACCATTGGATTGATCCACTCTAACTCCTCCACGGGTTCAATGATCCCTGCATCTAACATTCTATCTATTTCATCTTTTGCCTTCTCTTTGTACTTCATATTTAACCTGTAAGGTCTCTATCGCACTAAATTAGCACCTGGTTTCAACAAAATATTCATCTCACCTAAGTCCCCAACTATCCCCTTCATCTCTGAGAATGTAGTTTGGATTAGGTCTCGATATTCACATAGTAAGTCTGCAATATTCTTTATTGTCTCATCACTCATGTAATCCCCTTGTTGAAATAATGTAACTGTGAAGAGCATTCTTATTATTATTGGATTAAATCCCCATTGAGGATTAATCATGTCATTATTATTATTATTGTTATTGGATTAATCCCCATTGTGGATTAATCATGTCGGTAATTGTATAAGGAACAAATCCCCTTTTGCGGATTGGTCATTGGACAGTTACAAAGGGCAAAATAAGAAGTCGGCCCCAACAGTTATTATGGAAGACCCAGAATTAATCAAAGGTGGGTTTACCCACCCAAAGTGAGAGGTCAGCCCTGCTAGTTGTGACCTTTCATACCTGCTAATCTTGTATAAATAAGAGGCTAGCGCCTCACTTCAAACACACAACTCACTTTCTCATTATCTTATGAGGCAAGCTGCAATTACCAGTTGGAGAGATGAGAAGAAGAGTGGCGCATCTCTTGGAGAGGACTTTCTATATTGGTTTGAGTTATCTCTTGAACATTGTATAAGCTATTTATGATAAGGAAGTTTTTTCTGGGTTTTCTTCACCTAGAGGGTTTCCCAGGATAAATGTTGTGTCTCTTGTGAATGTGTATTTCTCAGTGATCTTGTTCTTATTATGCTCTTATCTAATGAAATGCAAATAACTATAATAATGGAATAAACATTAACATGGTATCAGAGCCAACCTGAAGGAAGCATATTTCGCAAGAGGAAAAACGTCACTGTTACTGTACCCAAAAATTAGGGTTTTGAAAAAGTATCTCTTTTCAGCTCCCTAACCTCCTAGAAAGATGTGCCCTCCCCCAAGGATCATTTTGGCACTTAGAGTGCACCTTTTCAGTGACTAGATCTCCCGAAAAGTGAAACCCTAGTTTCACAAAGTACCAGAAAACCAGAGTACCAGAAGTACCAGAAGTACCAGAGTACCAGAAGTACCAGAAAACCAGAAGCACCAGTCCAGAAATCCGTAGATCAGATTTGAAGTGGTAAAAGTTGGATTTTCAAAAATCTGACTACACCAGCTAACTCGCCTCAGCTCAGCGCACCTATCCCCTGGATCAGAATTACAAAATTTGAAGTTTGAAAAATTAGGGTTTCCTCATAAAACCCTAAGTTGCAGTTGCAGTTGCAGTCTCAGAACCAGTTGCAGTACCTATTGCAGTTGCAGCTGTAGAACCATTTGCAATCACTCTTGAAGTTTTTGGTAATGATTACCGCTGCTACCAGATGGAGCCACTACCTACAAATGCTATTGGAGGTATGTACTCACATATGGTTAACGGTTAAACCCTAAAGATTATTTCCAAGAGAAGGGATCTTTTGCCATAGATCCAGAAGGATCTCAAGATCCAACACATTCAGAGGAATGATGCAACCCAGGTGTGATTATTCTAATATGCATCTATTTGTTATGAAATTATCTTGATCAGTGTTTCATGTTGAAGCTATGATAAAAATATTAGAATAATTAAAAGTTGATCACAGAGATTATCCTCTAACCTAACCTTCTGTCAAGATAGTGTATTGTCTTAGTACAGAAAACAGGTTGAAGAAAGCACTCGTTACTTGAGTGAAGGAGACCTGGAAGAAAAGCAAGCACTCACTCTTGAGGAAAAGGCTCCAGGTTTGATTAATCAATATTCAAAGGTACACATGCCAAGATGATGACTTTAGTTGAGATAACAATCGTCGTAAAGTATTATACTTGATAGCATGTGAGCATATAGATGTAAATACTTTTCCTGATATGACTAACACCTCCTCTAGGAGAAACCTTGTGTGTTAGTTCCAGATTTCCATGGAAGAATGCTTGGTCACAACACTATGAGAGTGTTGACCTCATTTCGTATTGTATTCCTTACCTTTAATCTTTGATAAAATATAAGTGATAGCTCTAAAGGAACTACTGTGATGATTGTTCATGCTATTGCTTTATATTATCAAGAAGGATCTTATTCTTGCTTGTTGTTTTGTTGACTTTGCTCCAGGTCACATGAGGAAGCTATAGCGAAGGTTGCAGAAGGCAACATGCTAAAGGAGAGATCATAAATGAAGCAATCATCAGTGGAAAAGAAGAAGGTGGGTCACTCAGAAGCTGTCGTGACCCACGCTATTGAAGAAT
>ML780600.1:653984-674123 GCA_009831015.1 Picea engelmannii
ATTATTGGATTAAATCCCCATTGCAGATTAATCATGTCATTATTATTATTATTGTTATTGGATTAATCCCCATTGTGGATTAATCATGTCGGTAATTGTATAAGGACCAAATCCCCTTTTGCGGATTGGTCATCGGATAATTACAAAGGGAAGAATAAGAAGTCGACCCCAACAGTTATTATGGAAGACCCAGAATTAATCAAAGGTAGGTTTACCCACCCAGAGTGAGAGGTCGGCCCTGCCAGTTGTGACCTTTCACACGTGCTAGTCTTGTATAAATAAGAGGCTAGCGCCTCACTTCAAACACACAACTCACTTGCTCATTATCTTATGAGGCAAGATGCAATTACCAGTTGGAGAGAGGAGAAGAAGAGTGGCGCATCTCTTGGAGAGGACTTTTTGTATTGGTTTGAGTTATCTCTTGAACATTGTATAAGCTATTTATGATAAGGAAGTTTTTGTTGGGTTTTCTTCCCCTAGAGGGTTTCCCAAGATAAATGTTGTGTCTCTTGTGAATGTGTATTTCTCAGTGATCTTGTTCTTATTATGCTCTTATCTAATGAAATGCAAAGAACTATAATAATGGCATAAACATTAACACCCCTATATGTGAAAACTTTGGATTCTCTGTCATCCCAATGTTTACCTTTCGTGTCTTTATGGGATTTGTATATGTGGCAGACTCAATATCTAGCCCTTCTACTGCTTATTATCCTTCTGTTTCAAGTAATTGTACATTCTCAGGATCTTCTTCATCATTTTCTTCCTTAGAAACATTGTCGCACTCCAATAACTCATCGACAATCATCGAAGCTATGTACACATTGCAGACTGGTACCACCTCCATCGTCCCTTCTACTAAAAATATTCTGGTTTGATTCGCCTTTCGCACTGCATCCGTTAATGGCGATTCATTTTCAAATGTAAATGTGACCTTGAAACACTAGACCAAATTTTCCCATATTATTATCTCTTTGTGCATTTCCTATTCCAAATACCAGTTCTTCAGAATTGTGTCCATTGTATGTATAAATATCTGTGTCCATTGTATGTATAAATATGTGTGTCCATTATGTTCCCAGGACTAAAATACATAAGGTTTTGCACTTCTCAATGTGACTTGATGGATCAATCCCCCCTGTATACTTCTGCATAATATTTTCTATCTTAGTACCAAATATCACATGCATTATCCTTCTACACTGTGACCATTTTTTCATCCCCTCACTATGTGAAACTCACCCTCTGGCTGGAGTCACTTTTAGGAAAACATATTTTACCAAAAGCCTTTGTTGTTAGGGTACCTGTAACTCAAATTCATTTAGAAAAAAACTTATATTAGTCAATCCATCATACCTAGGTGGATCACATAGCTTTATTCCAATCTAGTGCAAGGATCGGGTCATGCATGCACATCATCTAGTTGATACTTCATGCATCCTCTGCCACCAATGATTTAGAACTTCCTTTGATTATGATGCACACAAATAGATACTTCTCCAACTCAATGAAACATCTGTATTAGGGTTAACATAATCATCCATCCAAACAGTCATTTTATACAAATTAAAATGTAGTAGAATCTCCAACATGAGGCACAGATGATGTTGATGCTCCCCAATCCTATTCAAGAAGCCCTTTTCTTTCCCTCTGATATGTCTCCTTTTCTTGTTGAGGATCAAACATTGGCATAGACCCTGTTGAATTACTTACTGATTTCTCATCTTTCTTCCCTCCATTCGTCACATTAGCCCCTATTCTAGCCCCTCTGCATGTAAGAAATGATATTCTTGGCCCTTCGTTGCATTTCTCCACTAATATTTTATGTACATTCTGACTTGGATTCTAGTTTGGATTCCCTCTTGCTTGTCATTTCACAACTATTTGAGGACAATATTCTTTCAAATGGTCCAATTCTATAGAGTATGAGCACGTTGTATATAGATTTGAGAAATCATGGGATAAATGTCCCAACTGATTACAATTATAACATATTATCAGTCATCTTCATCCTACCACTCAAACTCTACCAAAAATTCCTCTATTCCCTATATTAAATCCCCTATAGTTATTATACCATGGACCACCTCCATCTATTGCAACATTCTCCTCATGAATCATGTACATATATGATGTATGCTCCCTCATCAAATTGAATGCACGACGGTCCTTATCTTCATGTCTGACTAACTTGAGAAAATTGAAAAACAAGTTCCTTGATTTACTATGATAATTCTACAATAATGTACACTCAGTTGGATGATGTCCCCATTTCTTACATATTTCACAATACCCCCCTCTTGGTAATGTATTTGGCGCTCTAGTCACCAAATATTGCATGAATGTTGGGCATTCATCCTTGTGATGGCCTTCGGTCCTACACTTGGTACACCAGACCTATTCTCATTTCCCTTCCCTTTCTATAAGTTCTTCTAACTGAATTGCCAATGCATCAAACTACGTATGAACCTGTTCCATCCCTCCACTGTCTCTTATAGGGGATGATTCAAATTTCATTTCAATTTCCAGAACCTCGGGCTGCGACACAATGTTCTGTTGAATCAAGGGCCCACAAATATGTGGTAGAAATCCTGCAATAAACCACTCTTGATGTTGTTGATAAGGAATCTAGAAATTCAGTCTATCCATTAGATCCTTGAACCTTTGATCAAAATCCCAGACTGATTCAATATTCACTTGTTTAATCTCCTTCAGTTCTGTAATGTACTACAACTCAGACTTTGGCTTCTTAAACTCTTTCAAAAATGCTTGTATTATCTCTGCCAATGTCCTGGCATGTCCTATAGGCATCGTACTATGCTACTTTATTTACTAAACCAACTCACAAGACAAAAATGTTGTTTCCACCTACACAATATTCGCAACCTCATCCTGGATGTTCTCAGTAGCCAAAATTGTCACGCAGGAAAATTGATGTTGTTCTCGGTCCTTTGACCCAACTCCATGGAAATCAGTCTATTTGAGGGTGTTTTCTACCCTTTCCATGTTACTTTGTGTAGTCCCTCCTCTTGGTGATGTTGGTTGATTCTGACTCTATGCACTAATTACACTACCCTGATTGCTACTACTTTGTCCTCCCTTGCTAGCTATAAGTGATTTTGATAAGTCTTCAACTATTATTTATGACTCTGGTGACAAAAATGGGATATTGAATGACTCTTCTATTATGGGACTGGAATGGAAATCCTCTTCCTCTCCTGTTATATGTGGTATCTCCACAATTTGGATTATTGTGCAAGGTCCTCCCCCCTCTGGATCATTGTGTGACTCTCTTTTCTCAGCCCCGGTCTTTCTCCTCTTGTACCTCCTTCCTCTATGCAATTCTGCAAACTCTTCTTCTTCCTTTGGTATACCCTCTTCATCTCTCTGCATCCTTAGTCCCTCCCTTCCTTCTTCATCACTTCCTTAATTCTCTCTTGTCCTCAGAATATCCTCTTTTCATATCTTATGTGCATAAATCCCCTTAGCATTTAGAATCCAGTTTAATCATGCATTTATCACACAACAACATCTTTATCAATGTACCCAATGATTTCATTAACCTTCCTTGTGGACCTTTGAATAAATATCTTTCTACAACACTGTATGACTGGGTACAATCTACTGCAAACTCTATAATATATCCTCCTAATATGTTATCCAACCAGAAATCAATTGTGCGAGAAGTGTTATTACTTGCATAATTCAGTTGTCTTACCAGCTTAGGAGTCCAAATCCTCAACGCTACATTTTGGTACCTTCCAGTATTATCCACTAATATTTCTAACTACTCCATCAAAGTAATTGGAAATTCACCAAAGAAGATTTCATGCAAATCTATGTATAAATACCTTTAAATCAGTTGCTCGTTACTTATATGATGGTTTATAATCTCTTTCCAACGAAACTCATGTTCCTTCCCTTATAACCATTCTAATATTTCCTTCTTGGATGACCTCCAAAACATTCCCTCAATCACAGGTTTCGGGTCCCAACAACGAAACCATTTGTTGTTGCTATGCCCGGTTGTAGGACCCTAGGTTCGATTTTAGCTTGACCAAAAAAACACTTTAGAAATTGGCCCTCTCGAAATCACCTACATGCAGATGAAGTCTCACCCGAGGTATCTATTGGGGATGTAGGAATTGAGTTTCTATAGTAGTGAGGGAATGGGAGGTTATGATTTTATTCATTCTTACTTATTGGTTATTTGTGCATTGTTCTGTCTTTGTTATTCATTAGCTACTTAGTGAGTTCATATTTGTATTACCATTATATTCCATATTAAAACATAAACCCATTTATGTAACATTCGTAACTATCATGCAATGATTACACATAAGAAAAATCTATTCTAATATGCATCCAGAAGGAATCCATGAACAATCACACAAAACGCATTCAACACAGTAGTTAATGTGTTTCAACCAACTCTGGGCTAGGTCCACAACAACTAGCTTCTTTATTATTCTTTTGGGTAATTGTATTAGGCTTCTGCACTATACTTACAAAGATACATCATGGTTGTCCTTTCCTTCTCATAGCCTAATCATTCTGTAGTCCAATACTTTCTCTCTCTCTCTACATCTTCTCCTTAGCATTCAGACATAGACTCTCTCCTTCTCAGCATGTCCTTTCACTCTTCCCACTGACGAGAAATATCGACAACTTGGAATAAACTCCACAATATCGCTCTAGAAGAACCCACAATGAGGAACTACGAAGAAACTATATGAACCCCTATTCTCCCAACACATTACATATTTATACACAAATTATAGGGCTTAAAACCCTACTTTTTTCATCCCCAAAACCCTATTACAATACATGATAACTCAATTTAACTTGCTATTCAAGATTCTTTCACCTTCTTTTCCATCTGCATGCTACTTTCTCAGTCTGACTATTGTTCTTCATTATTTTGTGCATCCTTCTATCTTTATCACGTCGAGTTGTCATCCTTCCTTTTCACTCGTTTTCTTCTCCTTTATTATCTGATTTTATTCCTCTGCCTTATTCTTCTTCTTTTGCTCATCTGCCTTATTCTTCTCACTGCGCACTATACTCCTCGTCTTTCCTCAATTTCTCACTCCCAACTATTCCTTATTCTTGTTCACACATATTCTACACTTAGTATTTTTATGTATATTATTTCCAAAATGCTTTCCCAACAGTGAAGGATCAACAAATCAAGTGGGAAGAATGTCTTCCTCTAGTGGAAACTTCTTACAATAATATTTATCATCACTCTCCTGGTGTAAGCAACCAAATCTCTTATATTAGTAGAATAGAGAAATAATGCAGAGAATAATACCGATATAGAAAACAAATACATAAATACTGCAGAGATAACAGTGGAACAACAAATTATATGGAATCGCAACACCAAAATTGTACCTTTCTTCATAGAAAACAATGTTCACTTTCCTCTTTGAGGGGGAAACCTCTAGAAGAGAAGAGCTCTATTACAATAATTTTCCAAGAAAAAAATTCCCATACCCTCTATTCTTATTTATACTAAAACTATATATCCAAAAGAACAATCTAGAGGAAGATCCTTCTAGAAGCGGAAGCTTTTATTAGGTCTTCTTACAATTGACTTATTCCTCCTTATTTCTAGGCTTTATTAATATTGACCTTTACTACATGGAAATATGTTATTCTACCCACTTGAGGGGTTAGGTAGGTTAGTTCCCTAACACCTCGTATGGAACCTTATGAGCTATTATATGGAATACCTTGTAGAACACCACTAAGTTGGGGTAGACTAGAAGATCGAATATTTTTAGGACTTGATATGATTCCATAAATGGAAGAATAGGTATCTCATATAAGGAAAATATTGAAGGAGGGACATGATATATAAAAGATATATGATGATATGCACAGAATGGAACATATTTTTGAAGAGGGGGGATTCGTCTTTCTTCCAGTAAAACCTCATAAAATATCCATTAGATTTGGAAAGGGATATAAACTATCTCCTCGTTTTGTTGGGCCTTTTGAGATATTATAAAATACTGGACCTGCGACATATCGTATTTCTCTACCTGCAATTATGCATCCTATGCATGATGTCTTTCATGTTTTAGTATTCCGTAAATATGTTCATGATCCTTCGCATATTTATATTGGCATCATTTCCAGGTAACTGAGAAGGGGGATCTAAAGGAAAATCTAGTTTGTATATTGGACCATCACACTCGACATCTCAGTCATCTCATGGTGGAACAGGTAAAGTTCTAATGGGACCTATATAGTCCTAGTTTTGCAACTTGGGAGGATGCATCTACTATTCATTTGTAATTTCCTTTTTTTTTAATTAAACTTTGGGCCAAGTTTATCCCAAGAGGGGGCATATGTAATGTCCCATCTTGACTAGTATAGTTTTGTGACACCCAAAGAGGGTGATGTTTGATGGATTATGTATGTCAGGCTTATATGTTATGGACTTGGTTAGGTCAGTTGACCTGTAAACACCGATATATATATATATATATATATGCATGATTATGTATCTGCTTATGTGTTCTTATGTCTATGATTATGTGTTTCAGATTGAATTTGATTAAGAACTTGTTATGTGTATGTTTCTTCTCTACATCTGGTTAGTTACATAGATTAGGATATATGATTGTGACGTGGATGATCAATGTTGTGTGGAACAAATATTTGATTATGATATAGTGATGTTACATGATTTTCATGATTATGTATTCTTAACCTTGTAATGAATAAGATTTGCAAGGGAAATTAATTACTTTCCAACAAGGATGCTCAGATTAGAAATGACTGTGGAAGTCATGTACACATTTTAGTAAAATGTGATTAAGTTAATTTAATATGAATTTTGAATTGATGATATTAATCTATGCATTTATGATGTGCCCAAGTCTAGGGAAACAAGACCTTGCCAACAAGACCATCAGATGGGTATGATCTCACAACTAGTACCTTAAGGGAAACATGCAATTTCGAGCATAATAGATGATAAGTCATGGAGTTTAGGGCATAGAGTCCTAAACCCATGGAAGATCAATATGTGGAGTCTTGGATCTATGAAACATATTAGGGCACAGAGTCTCAAATCTACTAATACATGAATTCTTAGGTACAAGGAAAGGATGTGGAGTCCTTATAAGTCTAGAGAGGTATATAATAGTGGTGTGGAATCCCTATTATCCAACATAAAATCACCACTTTTGGGTACATATCAACCATGTAATATAACCTAGGTTAAAACTTAGATTAATCTAATTCCAAATTTACCCACTTTTCAGGGGCTTTCAACTTTAATTTATCTTTTTAATAAAATATCAAAACATTTAATTTGAAAAAAATGAATAATAATAAATACTATAAAATGACACATGGGGGTGGTGAATATTAAGAAAATTAATTATTTAGCTAAAACTTAAAAAAAATGTGGGATTTCCACCTAAAGGGGTAGTGGAGAGTAATAAAAATCATTTCATTTTTAAAAAAGAACTAATTTTGCATGAGAGGTGAGGTGCCACCTCTCTCAAAACCTATAAATATACAAGGAGAAAGGGAGGGGGGACCTGGAGAGTAACCATATGTTGTTGAAATGATTTTGGAGTCTCTGAATTACATCTATAGGTAGCTTGGCTCTAAATTAGATCTATGTTGTTGAAATGATTATGGAGTCTTTGAATTAGATTTGTAGGTATGTTGGCTCTGAATTAGATCTATAGGTAGCTTGGCTTTGTTGAGTAAGATATGAGCAGTGTTGGAAGGAAGAGGGGAACATCTTCCTTAAATATCCTATTATCTCTTTATTTCTATGTGAGCTCTTGCAACTAGGGGGAGAATTTCTCCCTCCATAAATTTGGGTGGTAAAATGATTGGTCTTGGGTTGGTAAGTAGAGCTCCTAAAGGGAGAAAATCAGTTGGTTTCGGGTAAATGTTTAATTCTGCAATTTAATTATATGTGGTCAATTATTGAGTATTAGATAGTATTTATTTTAGCTAACATTTCAGGTAACCAGAGAACTATATGGCATATATAAAAGTAATTTTTATGCAAGGTTAAAGAAAAGGAAGAAGGAATTTTCTCTCTTCTTCTTCTATTCTTTCCTCATTCTACATATTTCTTTAGGGGTTAGAAATTTAAAAGATGGCCTACCAAAAGGTTCGATAAATATCACTATCTTTGTTTAAATGTTTTTAATTATGCTTATCATATAATTGTTTTCCATAACATGTTTTTTGAATAATGAAGTTCATTGTGAAGTTTATTAATTTACCCATTTTACAATGGATTTATTAATTTATTGAGTTAATGTAATTTCCCTAATAGATAGTAATCTTCCCTTAGGTATGAGTATTTTCCATAATTACATAATCAGTTAAAATTATTGTTGTAGTCTACTTCCAAATTTGTGAGAAAATGTATTTTAGATATCATACTCTTAAATTGATATTCCTTTTTAAGATTTTAATACTTACATTTCTATCCAATCACCCACTATTCTCTATGTTTCGACATTGTCTTTCTCCATCATATGTTCTTCTGTAGCATCTCTTATGGAATGTATTTATTATATTTCTTAATAGAATGTTTATATTTAATTATTATTTTTAATTATTTATATGTATATTTTCACAACTATTTATAGTTGTTTCTATACATTATAATTATCTGTGTATATTTTGAGAGCTCCTATGAAATACATTAACTATATTTCTTAATAGAATGTGTATATTTAATTATTATTTATAGTTGTTTGTGTGTATATTTCACAACTATTTAAATTTATTTCCATTCCAATTATGTCTGTATTTTTCATAGGTTTTATGGAATGCATTTACTATATTTATTAATAGAGTGTGTATATTGAATAATTATTTATAACTATTTATGTGTATATTTCTAGATCTCTTAAGGGATGTATTTACCATGTTTCTTAATAGAGCGTGTATAAGTAAATATTCAAATTCATCCTAAATCTATCCATTTGATTTCAGATTTTGCAACCAATATTTGTGTTGTGTTGTGGATTGTAAAAATAAACATAGAAATGTTTAGTTCTCATGTCAATATTTCACACCATATGTACTAGTTTTATTGATATTATTAGGGTTGTTTTTTTAATGAGAACTAGAAATGTTTTTCCTACTATCCCAATATACTGTGTAACAATTGTAATCATGAGATATCTCAAACTTAAACTTGTTATTTGTCTAATAAATAAGAGAAACTTGTTATTTGTCCAATAAATGAGAGAGGTAACCAACCAATGAAATTTCTTTGAATAAAATAATTTATAATTATTTATTTGTGAACATTATTTATAATTATTTATGTGTATCTTTTCATATATGTTTATAATTATTTTTATGTATATTATATAATTTACAATATTCCTATAGCGTGCATGTAGGCAAATTATAGTGTGCATCTAGGGAAATTGTTTGAATAAATGCCTCAATGGTTGTAGCTTGCATGCATGAAAAGTGTTTGACTAAATTCCTCAATGGTTGTAGATTTCATGCATGAAAAGTGTTTGGTGAAATGCATCAATGGTTTTTAGCTTCCATGCATGCTAAGTGCTTGCTCAAATGTCACAATAGTTGTAGTTTTCATGTTCTGCCTCTACTCTTGATTTTAAAATCCAAGTTTTTTCCAAGTATATTTTTAATAATATTAAAGTTTTCATTTATTTTAAAATCCAAGTTTTGTCCAAGTACATTTTTTAATTAAATATTAAAGTTTTCATTTATTTTTTAATAATAATTAAAATTATTTTACATGTATAACTATAAGTTAGTTGGTTTAAATATATAAAATTAAAAAAAAACAGTACTAGATTGAGTTTAGTTTCTTGGTGGGACCTTACACAATATCTCTCTCACACCCTCCCTCCCACTATATATTTCTCACCCTCCCTCTCTCTCTTTCCCTCTCTCTCTTTACCCCTTTATCTCAATCTCTTTCCCGCCCCCTCTCTATCCCCCATTATTCCCTTCTCCCCCATTCTCTATCTCTCTCTCTTTTCCCCACTATTGGATCCATATTGGATCATTATATTAGTTTTAATATATCTCCATTATTTTAAAGTGGAAAATAAATGGAGGAATCGACTTCCACGGTCATTCTAATGGTAGGTCCTAGTTTGGAAAATTGAGGTTTGAAACCTTCCAGATCCATTTAGAGACATCAAACAAACGTTTTTGGAGTTAAAAATTCCCTAACTTGATCTTGGACACCTTCATCCTATTTTACACATCAATATCTTTCCAACAGTCGTAACATTGTGTCAATCTGAGTTCGTATGCAAAAGCCATGTCTCTTGCAAGTTGACCTACTATGTTGACCACCATGCTACTAATGGATGCCACATTATCCTATAATACGCATGCATATTAGGATAGACACATATGGAATTTGAAGAAGATTATATAAGGTATAAAATATTATCACCGTTGAGGGTTGAGGAAGTCAAAATCCTATCCCTAGATAGCTATCAGACAATGTTAAATACCATGCCTCTAGGAGCAGAAGGGGTTACATTCTTTAGCAATGTATTTGTTCCACAGTTGAGTAGAGAACCTAGGAATGGTAATTTGAGAGCATACGAGAGGAGGGGGATCTTATATTATCCATAAATGCCACATTAGAAAAGGAAAGTCCATAGAGAGTGCATCTTTATTTGTACCTGCATTTGAATAAAATAGAGCAGAGCGACCTCAAATTCTAGCTAGGTTTTCTACCATATTTGGTTTCCCAAGTTCTATATTTTGTTTATCTATGGATGGCATGTGGGTATTTATTTCTATTATCTATTTTCACACAAGATATATTTCTTACATTTTAAGTAGAAAATCAATAATTAAAGAATCTGAGATCTAAAGGAAATTAACCTTCACAGTAAAGGTTTCATTATTTTGTTAGATTTGTTGTGACGACATATCTAGTGGAATATCCATGACAATTTATAGATAATATTGGTATTAGAGTAGGTTTTATTGTTTTATTTTTTGAAATCTGCAGGTATCCAAGAATCAATTTAAGCATAAATTCATAGAACACTACCCATGGAAAACAAGGTTGTTCAAAACTACCCTTGAGATCCAATAAAGTAGATATTTTCAAGCATGGAAGATAATGTTTTTGACATATATTACAATATTTTCCTCCTCATGGTGGCTCTATCAGGTAATCTTGAACCATTTGGAGAATTTGGAAGCGCGAAATCAAATATCGGGTCAAACAAAAAAATGGGGGATAATGAAGACCTGGAAAAGGAGTAGCGAAAAGAACCTGAGAAAGAGCAGTTGAGTTCCAATACAATAATACCCTCATATTTTCTATTCAATATGGAATCACAAGTGGAAACAAAACCATACAAAGTTGATATCGATGCATTAAAACTAAATCACCGGTTGCAACAACTAGAAGTCTTTCTATTGAAATTTTCTAGAAATAAACAATGTCATAATTTCTTTTGTCCAACATTTTGAGTCGGCAATCTACCCATTGTCAAGGAAACATTGTTAAGCCCTAGAGAAATCCCCATGATATATATAAAACCACTTATTATTCCCTAGATATTGAATTATTACATTTCTAGTAGGTAGGATATAGCCCTTCTTTGCACCCTTTCATTGTAATTGTAACCCATTCTCTCCTATATATATATCAAGGTGATCTAGTATTAGGATCATATTATCTCATATCATATTGTGTTATGAAGTTTATATACTGTAAAGAAGGTTTCCCCCTCAAAGTGGACTGAATTTTATTGATTTCTTATAATTTTAAAGGCATTGGTTCATAACATTTGGTATCAGAGCTCAAGGTCTTGCGGTTTCGCTGCTACATCTGAGACATCTTGAAATTTTTGCTATAACTTTTTTTCTAAGACGTTTCAAAATAAACCCCTTGGAGGATATTTAGAATATGGATCAAGGTAATTTGGGTTAACATTTCATCTCCATAGATATTACACTTTTAGAGATATATCCTGTGTAGGATAGGGTTTGAGAATCATCCTGAATTTTGCCATCATGGAATTTTCTCTATAAATATTTTTATGTAACGTTTCAGACCATGAAATATGGATTATATTCATATAATTTATCATGGTATCTATGATAAAAAATTCATCGTCTGGTTCATCCTACTTTTGTATATACACCCTATAAAAGATAGGGTATCTCACTAGTCCTATTGACTAGTCTCAAACAGGTGTTATAGGTACAACAACCATAACTTCTTCCTATAGAATCCAAATTGAGTGAGACTAGTTTCATTGAATAGTGGACAAGACATAGTATTTCAAGTACAATTTTCATAATTTTATATCAATTATTGTGAACAGGGCACGTTGTAAAAGTGTTCTCTCCTAGAAAGGACAAAAATCAGAAAGGTGTGGGGAAGTTACCATAACTTCCACATGGCACATTCAATTTTGATCAGACCCATGGAATTGCAGAGAGGAAATATCATAGAACTATAGAATAAAATTTCAGACCGAGAAGGGCCAAAATTTTAGAGATACACCAGAGGAAATGTCAGTCAAGAGGAGAAACTCCAAATTAAGGTTTTTAAATGTACGTAACTTGCAACTGACATAATTATTTTTGGAATATTTGTTTCGGGTGATTTGAAATTTGTGATATATATATAATAAAGGAGTATTATTACTATTACTCCATATTGGTCCCAAAAATGTGACAACACCTATTAAACCTCCATAATTCTCATCTATGATTCAAGAAGAAAATGAGGACATAGAGAAGAGGTTGTCCAAATTAGAGGAACAAATTATGAATGTGAGTGAAAAGTCTAATAATTGGGTAAACTCACAAATAAAAATTCAAGTAATGGAAGGGAAGATGGTTGTAATGGAAAACAATATGGAGGATATAAAAAACAAGATGGATGATATGGAAAATAAGATGGAAGAAAATAAGAATGACATAAAAAAAGAAATACAAAATTCCATGAAGGAAATTCAAAACATGTCTTCCCTGATATCTTAAGCTATAGATGGGAGATTACCTAAAGGAGACATCAAAATGGAATGGACTCATGAAAATAAAGGTAGTACTCATTTTGAAAAAACTGCCAATAATAAGCCATTTAGTGAATCTAACTGTAATTATGGAGTCAATTTTGGTCGGGATAGTAAATTCAACTTTCCCAAAATTGAATTAAATAAGTTTGATGGTACAGAGGTATTTACTTGGGTGAACCAAATAGAACAATATTTTGAACTACATAATATTATGGATGATAAGAAAAGGATTCACATAGCAAACTTGAACTTTGAGAAAAAAACCATATCAATGGTATCAATGGATAGTGAAAAATAAACCCCTTTTATATCACTACACTTGGGGTTTATTTACAAGAGACTTAGAATCACAATATGGGAAAGTTTGGGAACAATACTACTTCATTCAATTGACCAGAATCAAGCAGTTAGGTGATATTGAAGAATACAATTTAGAATTCCTAGTATTGGCCACAAGGGTGGATAACCTAAGTGATGAAAACTTGCTGGAATATTACATGGGTGGATTAAAAGAATACATTAAACATGATTTTTTCTTAATACAACCTACAAGTATTATGGAAGCTATGCAAAATGCTTGTCATATTCATGCCAAAAATAAGGCTACACACAAGTATAGAATTGGAGGAAGAGATCCTTTTGTGGGTCATAAGAAAACCATATCTCAACCAACAAGGTTGACACCTCAACAAATGGGTGAAATAAGAGAAAATGGACTATGTTTAAATTGTGATATCAAGTACAGTAAAGGGCATAAATGTGGTGAGAAGAAATATTTCTACATAGACTATCAGGAGGAAGAAGATATTTTACCTAAACCAACAAGGTTGATACCTAAACAAATGGACGAAAGAAGAGAAAAAAGACTATGTTTCAATTGTGACGACAAGTACAGTAAGGGGAAAAAATTCGGTGGGAAGAAATTATTCTACACAGACTGTGAAGAGGAAGAAGATCAAGAATTGGAACCATCACAAGACCCAAATCTAAAAGAGACTACCCCAACAATATATTGTCATTATTTGGACAGAATCACTACTCCACAAACCCTCAATATTCAAGGATACATCAAAAAGAAAAAGGTAATAGTATTGATTGATTCAGGTAGCACCCATAATTTCATCAATTACAAATTAGAAAAATATCTCAATTTTTTTCTATATCCTGCACAAGAGTTTCTAGTAATGATTGTAGATGGAGGTACCATAAATTTTTCAGGGAAATGACATAGTATTAAGATTGACATGGGGGAGTATTTTCTATATAGCCCCATGATTTCCATCCAAATGGGGGGTGCATATATTGTATTAGGGATCCAATGGTTGCAATCACTGGGAACATTGGCCTTTGATTTTCAAAATCTTTTTATGATATTTTCCTCAGAGGGCAAGGAAATTGAACTTAGAGGTATCCAAGGGAAACCCTATAAAGTGATAATCTATAATAGCATGACAAAATTACACAAAATGGGACACCAGGGTGTAATTGCATAATTGTTCTCACTTGATGTTCAAACATCTATAGCCCCAGCTCCGTCAAATATCAAAATAATTATCAACAATCATTCCAAGGTATTTTTTGAAATGCCTAAGGGTCTTCCACCTACCCAAGACCATGACCATGCTATTCATTTGTAGCCAGGAAGCATACTGCCTAACATTAGGCCTTACAGGTATCCATATGCACAGAAGAGTGATTGAATGCATGATCGAGGAAATGTTAGAAGTTGGCATCATTCAACATAGACAAAGTTCTTTCTCTTCACCAATGGTGTTGGTTACAAAAAAATATGGTTGATGGAATATGTGTCCATATTATAGACAAGTCAAAAAAATGACCATCGAAGATAAGTTTCCTATCCCTGTCATTGATGAATTATTAGATGAATTACATAGAGAAAAATTCTTTACTAAGTTGGATCTTCATTTGGGATATCATCAAATCAGAATGAGATAGGAATACATTCCTAAAACATCTTTTAGAACACATGAAGTTCATGATGAAGTTTTGGTTATGCCATTTGGACTAACTTATGCACCATCAACATTTCAAAGATTTATGAATTCTATTTTCAAGACCTTCCTTACAAAATTTGTGTTAGTATTTTTTGATGACATACTAATATACAACAAATATTGGAAAGAGAATGTACAACATGTTGAAAAAGTATTAAAATTATTGGAAGAAGAACAACATTATGCAAAGCCTTCCAAGTGTGCCTTTAGGGTTCAAGAAGTGGAATATTAGGGTCATATTGTATCTCATGAAGGTGTAAAAGTGGACCCTAACAAAATTAAATCTATAAGGTGATGGCCAATTCCTAAAACCTTGAAGAAACTTAGAGGATTCTTAGGATTGACAATTTATTACCATAAGTTTGTCAAGAACTATGGTCAAATAGAAACACCTCTAACAACATTATTAAATAAGGAAGCATTTTATTGGAAAGAAGAAGCAACCAAATCTTTTGAAAAACTTAAGGAGGATATGTGTACAACTCCCATATTGACCACACCTAACTTCACAAAAACATTTATTGTGGAGTGTGATGCCTCAGGCCTTGGAATTGCTATAGTTTTAATGTAGGAAGGAAGGCCCATTGCCTTTAAAAGAAGACAACTTAGAGGGAAAAATTTGCCAAACACATTTATGAAAGATAAATGTTGGACATAATACATGCAGTTCAGAAATGGCGCCCCTACCTAATAGGAAGACACTTCAAGGTCAAAACAGATCACGACAGTTTGAAGTACTTTTTGGAGAAACGATTATCTTCAGAAGAGCAACGAAAATCGGTTACAAATAAGTTGGGTTATGACTTTGAAATTATATACAAAAAATGAAAACATAATGTTCTGCCAAACTCCCTTTCCAGGAAAGAAGAAGAATCAAAAGATTCACTATGTGTTATTTCTAGTTTGCAGTCAGATTGCGTGGAAGAAGCAAGGACAGAATGGAACAAAGATAAAGAGGTATGCAAGATCATTCAAAAACTACATGAAGACCGCAGTTCATTAGAATTTTTTGTATGGAAGAATGATTTTCTATGGTATCATGATCACCTATACTTATGTAAGAATTCCCAACTCAAACAAAATATCCTTCTGGAATTGCAGACTTCTCCCATAGGGGGACATTCATGATTCTTGAAAACATACCACATGGTCAAGAGGGAGTTTTTCTAGGAATGTATTAAAAATGATGTTAAAATTTTGTCTCAGAATTTCTGGTCTGCCAATAGAATAAGGGAGAGGCAATCAAGACTCCAAGTCTCCTACAACCATTAGATATAACAAGCCAACATTGGGAAGAAGTTTCCATGGATTTTATTACAGGTTTACAAAAATCAGAAGGAAATTCTGTTATCATGGTAGTAGTGGATTGACTAACAAAGTATGCTCACTTTTTCTCTCTTTATCATCCTTTTAAATCAAGCACAATAAAAACTACATGGACTCCCCAAGATTATTGTAAGTGACAAAGACCCATTTTTTACGGGAAATTTTTGGACTGAATTATTTTCTTGTTTTGGTACTCAATTGGCTCATAGTTCATCTTACCACCCTCAATCTGATGGGAAAACTGATATTGTGAATAAATGTCTAAAAGTATATCTTCATTGCTTTGCATTCGAAAAATAAACACAATGGGTTAAGTGGTTTCCCTTAGCGAAATGGTGGTACAACACATCCTTCCATACTTCATCAAAATTGTCCCCATTTCTAGCACTTTATGGATATCATCCTCCATCCATCACATCACCCTTGAAATGGAATACAAAGGTTCAAGTAGTGGAGGACCACATAATGAACCAACAAGAGGTCCTAAAAATGTTGAAGGACAACTTGGTTATGGCACAAAATAGGATGAAACAATAAGCAGATCAACCTCGCAGGGAAAGGGAATTTGAGGTGGGGGGTTGGGTATTTCTAAGGCTACAACCATACAAACAAATGTCCCTAAAGAAACAAAAGAAGGAAAATAAACTAGCACCCAAATATTATGGCCCCTATAAGGTTTTGCAAAGGACTGGAAGTATGGATTACAAATTGGAGTTGCCTCCATATTCACGTGCATATCCAGTATTCCATGTTTCTTGCTTAAAGAAGGTCGTCGGAAACAAGATTGCATTCCAAAAACGTTTACCAGATCTCAGTGAAGAAGGGAAAATCATACTAGATCCAGAAACAATCCTTGAAACAAGAATCAAGCAACCAAGAAAAAAAGCAATTACAAAATACCTTGTCAAATGGAAGGACCTACTAGTAGAAGAGGCAACATGGGAAGATAAGTTCTTCATGCAAAAGCATTTGTGGTTAGACAAGTGTTGAGGACAACACTTTTTTGAAGGGGACGAGCATGTTAATCCCTCGACAAATCCCCATGATATGTATAAAATCCCTTAGTATGCCCTAGATATTGAATTATTACATTTATAATAGGTCGGTTAGAACCCTTCTTTGCACCCTTTAATTGTAATTGTAACCCATTGTCTCCTATATATATATATATATATCAAGGAGATCATGTATTAAGATCATCTTATCTCATCTGATATTGTGTTCTGACGTTTATATATTGTAAAGGAGTTGTCCCCCTCGAAGTGGACTGAATTTTAATGATTTCTTATCATTTTTAAGGCATTGGGTCATAACACACATAAATCTGAAAAAGATAATACAAGATGGTTTTTGGGTTAATTTTTTTTAATAGAGGATGATAAAATATAGTCGGTGTAAAAAAGGAGGTAAATATTTTTTCGTTTTCAAATGAACATTGAGAATATAATCATATCTCAAAAATCTTGGCCAAACCGAACAAAACAATTGTTTTTAAATCCTATAAGACCCTTAAAACATTATTTAGAGATTCCTAGGATAACTTTTTCCCTAAGCTTGGCCAAGGATTTTACAAAATTCCATGATTCTATGGCAAGTCATGCATGGGCCAAACTAGAAGGTCATTAAAATCTCATCTAAAAGAGCATATAGCGGACAATGTCCACAATCACATTTCCAAATCAATGATCGCTAAAAAATCCCACAATTATAAACACCTTAAATTCCTTGATCATACCAAATTTCTTGCATCAATGCCCTTTTACTCATATCGAATCATTACAAAAGTGCTAGAAATTGAAAAACACCCTCACAATTTCAATTGTGAATATGGCTATAAACTTAGCCAATCTTGGAAAACCATCATTCATCATTTTTTCACTAAAAATATTCACACTTCCTATCTCCCCCCCTTTATTCCTCTTTCCTCCCCTAACCTTTTCTTATTTTTCATCCTTAATTTCCTGATCAGGGGATCAAATTTTGCTCAAAAATTCAAAGTGTTCGGAATCGCTTCAAACTGGACAAGAGCATAGGCCTCATCATTGTGAACCCAACGCAACTCGTTTCGTATCAAACAGACGTCGGGAGCGAGAGATATTGCAATCTATTCATCAAGTCAAATAGGTAAAAAGAAATTGATGTTGACTGTACAGTCCGTACACGCTGACATGGCAGGGCCGTATAGACTGTACGATGACATGGAAAAGTTTGATTGGCAGGCATGGTTGAATGATATCGTGACACGTGGCATTTGTTTTGTCAATGGTAAGGTGCCACGTGGCCCAATCATGGGCGGCCACGTGGCACCCCTTTATTGGTTTATGATTGTTATGTAAAATTATTGGAGTCCGTGGGGTTCGACCCCCGGACCTCCCCTCCACATAGTTTTCGCAAAGACTATCCGACCAATGTACCATCGGTTGTGACTTAACATATGTATGAGTTCAAATATATTTAAGTTCAAGTTATGTGACCGTTTGGCGGGGGGTCGGGCCAGGGCTTAGCCCCGGCCCGCGGTCATTTGTTTTGTATATAACATATGCCATACGACCCTGTCCTCCGTGGAATGGGAGCGTGGAACTTTATATTTGCATTGTGTAAAATCCCGTGGTTGTATGGGTTATTACATGTGACCATGTATGGAGCGCGGGGGGAGTTAAACAGTTGTAACAGTTCTAACCACTTTTTGCCAATACGCGCGGTCCCATGACCCTCATATGCCCAGGTGCTAGGCGGTTAGGGGTTGGCGCGCCCTTAACCATCCTACGGTTTGCACTGTTGGCACGGTTGTGCCAGGTGCTCGGTTTTAACGCTTTATATTGCGTGTGTGCCAGGTTCATTTGACAAGGGTGTATTTTGTAGATGCAGAGACAACAAGCTTGAAGGGGGAGACTTCCAGGAGGCCTAACTTCTTCGTTTTTCGACCGATTGAGGTGCCGAAAGAGCCCAGACAGGGGTTTTGGTACGCTCTGAAGCCATTGGAGCAGTCAGTTTGTCAGTTTGAGCATTGTAAGACATGTTTTTGAGCACTTTTGAGCAATTAATAATAATGATCCATTGGAAGCTGGACCAGGAGATGTAGCCCAAGAGAGGGGTGAACTCCTTTATCAATTTTTGTGTTTATGTGCTTATGTTCATTGATTATGTTATTGTCTATGTGTATTTTGCATAAGTAATCCCTTAATCTATGTGTTGCAAACTGATCCATTTTCTTTAAACACATAACATTTACATTGCAATAATTTCAAGTATTTCAAGTTTTCTTCATTTTTAGATCAAGTTGGTATCAGAGCACTGGTTTTTGAAGACTTGATTGTTTGCAATTTTTGTTTCTAATGCTCACAGGGTTGAAACTCACAAGAGGAGAAGGTCAACTTGTGGATCCAAGTTCTCATCCGACAAGGAGGAAGCATATACCATCACCGCAAGTTTCAGGGAGGCATTCACCAAGCATGGCTCATGCAGAAAGTCATGAATGTGTTCCGGCAGAAGATGAAGATCTCAGAAAGGCTTTCATAGAGTTGAGAGATATGATGAAGATATTGATGGAAAGGAACATATTGTCGCAGGGTAAAGGCTCCAACCCTTCAATGTATAAGGGAGGCAGTGGTGACAAAACTCCAGATGGAAATGGAGGGAATGGTGCTTCTCCACCACCCTCTCCTCCATCATCATCATCTTCTTCTTCTTCTTCTACCAGTTCGAGACCTCTTCTGAATTCTCCAAAGGGGCATGGTAAAACTCCTTCGCAAATT
>ML780601.1:61915-72747 GCA_009831015.1 Picea engelmannii
GTTAAAGAATGAGAAAGTTGCTTGTGATGGATGTGCATTAGGAAATATGCACAGAGATGAATTCCCCTCTAATCCTGATAAGAAAAAGAGAGATGTGTTAGATCTTGTGCATACTGATGTTTGTGGGCCTATGCAGACTAGGTCTTAAGGAGGTGCATTTTACTTTCTGTTATTTATTGATGATTGCACGAGATACACATGGGTTTACTTCCTTAGACGAAAAAATGATGTTTTCAAGTACTTTAAGGAATTCAGAACCATGGTGGAAAAACAAACAGTAAAATCCATCAAAATCCTTTGTTCAAATCAAGGGGGAGAGTATAAATCAGGGGACTTCAACAAATATTGCAAAGATAATGTAATAGTACAACAGTTTACAGTACCTCACACTCCACAACAAAACGAAGTCGTTGAAAGGTAAAACAAAACTCTGGTAGAGTGTGCACGCAGTATGATGAAAGGTAAGAATCTCTCAAATGCATTTTGGGCTGAAGCCATAAATACTGGAGTTTATTTAAAGAATAGAATTCCAACAAGGTGTCTTGATAGTGTTACTCCTTTCGAAGCCTTGTATGGTTCCAAACCTACAGTTAATAATTTGAAAGTATTTGGGTCTAAGGATTTTGCACATATTCGAAAGGTGAATA
Source organism: Picea engelmannii (assembly GCA_009831015.1). Taxonomy (NCBI): domain Eukaryota; kingdom Viridiplantae; phylum Streptophyta; class Pinopsida; order Pinales; family Pinaceae; genus Picea; species Picea engelmannii. The sequence goes on from ML780601.1 coordinate 62,563, forward strand.
AGAGGAAATTGGATGCTAAAGCCACTAAATGTATTTTCATTGGGCACTGTTCTGAATTTAAAGCATACAAACTGTTTGATCCTGCTACTCACAAAGTATTTGCAAGTAGAGATGTAATTTTCTATGAGTAGGAAGCAGGAAATCATGATGACAATAGTCATAAGGAATGGCAGAGACTTCTTGATGAAGGAGTTAAAGAAGAGAAGCAGCAGCAATAGCCCACACAACACCACCCATCCCCGCACTGACAATAAGATCCATCCCCGCATCGACAACAACAGCCATCCCCGCAGCGACAACAACAACAACAAGAAGAAGGACTCAGTGATATGGACAATTCAAGCAGTCACAATTCACCTAGAGGTGAAGACAGATCTTCACAAAGTGGGGAGGAATATAATTAGTTGAGAAGATCTTCAAGACAGATTTGTCTTACTGAGAGGTATAAAGACTATGCCCTAATGAGTAGCATTTCAAATGTCATAGAACCCATGAATTTTTATGAAGCTAATGAACATGATGAATGGAGAAATGCAATGGAGGAATAATATGAATCTATAATGAAAAACAATACTTGGGAATTGACTGAATTGCCTAAACATAAGAAGCCCATTGGATTCAAATGATATACAAAGCCAAGTTTAAATCAGATGGTAGTATAGATAAGTATAAGGCTAGATTGGTTGGAAATGGGTATTCACAAACATAAGGTATTGATTATGCTGAAACATTTGCACCAGCACATAAATTGAATACTTATCAGAATGTTAATTGCTTTAGCTACAAAGTATCATTGGAAGTTGCATCAGTTAGATGTTAAATCTGCATTTTTGAATGGTGAGTTAAAGGAAGAGGTTTACCTTACTCAACCTGAAGGGTTTTCTGAAAAGGGGCAAGAACACTTAGTGTGTAAGTTAAAGAAAGCATTGTATGGACTAAAACAGGCAGCTAGGTCATGGTATGAGAAGATAGATTCTTTCTTTCTTCAACGGGGTTTTATGCGGAGCAAAAGTGATCCAAATCTGTATAGAAAATTTGATGAACAGGGGTATATAGTATTGATTTCATTATATGTTGATGATTTAATAATTACAGGAAATGCAGAGAAGTTAATTGATGAAATCAAGGAGCAGTTATCAAAGGTATTTGAAATGAAAGATCTTGGTGAGTTACATTACTACCTAGGTCTTGAAGTTTGTAGAAATGCAGGCCAAACTTTTGTTTTTCAGAGTAAGTATATCAGAGAAATACTTAAGAGATTTAAAATGGATCAGTGTAAGCCTTCTATTGTTCCCATGCAATAGAATGTGAAACTGTCTTGTGATGATGGTTTGAAGGAGGTCAATGGCACTGTGTATAGACAAATGGTGGGTAGTCTGAATTATCTCACCACAACCAGACCTGATATTTCATATTCTGTGAGTGTGTTAAGTCAGTTCATGGTGAAACCTCATGAAAACCATTGGAATGCAACAAAGGAAGTACTCGGGTATATAAAATGTACACTTGATTATGGTATTAAGTATACTGATGCATCTGATGTTGAGTTGACAGGTTATTCAGATTATGATTGGGCTGGCAATTTGGATGATCGAAGATCAACCACTGGATATCCGTTCAACATTGGATCCGGTGTTGTTTCATGGAGTAGTAAAAAGTAACCTATTGTATCTTTGTCTTCAACTGAAAAAGAATATAAAGCCTTGTGTGCAACAACTTGTGAATTTGTTTGGTTAAGAAGACTTCTTCAAGATGTTGGAGAAGAACGAAAGGAACCTATGATGATCATATGTGATAATCAAAGTTCAATCAATATTGCGAAGAATCGGATTTTTCATGCAAGGACAAAGCATGTTGAAGCTCAGTATGATTTTGTTCGAAAAAAGTTGCATTCAAATGAAATAACTCTTGTGTATTATAATACTAGTGAAAATGCTGCTGATATTTTCACTAAGCCTCTTGGAAAGATTAAGTTTGAACTATTTAGGGAGATGTTAGGTGTAGAATTCAATCCATTCTCCATTAAGGGGGAGACTTGGAAATAATGGAGAAAGCGCTAGTTGTAAGCGCCAGTTATAAGCTTCAGTTGTGAGAGTCAGTTGTAGGCATGTTAAGAGTCAGTTCTTAGTTAAGAGTCTAGTTGTCGTTGGTTTGCATGTAGCCGGCTCAGGAGAGTCTTTTCCTATATAAAGATGTAATACGTCTTCATTAAAATATACAGAAGTGAGTGTAGCCTCACCGTGATTGTTTGCATGGTTTATTTTATCTTGGTATCAGAGCGGGTTGGAGGTCCATCTCTCTAAGGCAAGATCCAAGAACAAAATCTCAAATTTGTTTTTTGAGAGCGCCCCCCTATACAGTGGTAGAGAGTGTCGACTCTCCCACACTCCTCAAATTCAGTTTTTTGATCCTCGGCGCTCCCGTTGAATGCTTATGCGAGCGTTTTTGTGTCGATGCCACCCTTCTACATGGACAGAGCGCTGCAACGCTCCCGTTTCCATTGACCCCAAGCGCCAGTGCTCCACTTGCTGAATTAAAGGAGCGGTCGATCGATTTTTTGTGCAAAGCTGTGTGAAGACTGCTGCTAGTGTTGCCAGTGATGCTGCTCGCAAATGGAGGATTGAAGTCACTGAAAGCCGTGACAAGAAATCATCATTGTAAAGCTCAAACATGCATCAGCTACAACTTCATATACATAGGGGAGTACACCATAAATTGTAAATCGTGAAGGTTCATGGTTTCTTTTTAAAAAAGGTTGACATAAAACATGTTTGAATGCATGTGTAGAGTGAAGAAAATCGGAATTGCATGCGTGATTTTGCAAAGTTTCAATGCGTGCCAGGAAAGCACGAGTTTTAATTTTTTAGAAACCATTTGCAACCGTGGAGAAATTGAGGTAATGCCTGGAGTTTAAAATGGTAAAGTTTGGTAATATATATATATTGTTTATATATATATATATATATATATATATATATATATATATATATATATATATATATATATATATATATATATATATATANTTTGCAACCGTGGAGAAATTGAGGTAATGCCTGGAGTTTAAAATGGTAAAGTTTGGTAATATATATATATTGTTTATATATATATATATATATATATATATATATATATATATATATATATTGAGTCCTCGCTTGTTCCATGTGGTAAAGGAGCATTTAAATAAGCATGAAGTATAAAGTCTTTTATTAAAGGTGGAGTTTTCTTATTAAAGTGGAGTGGATCCTTTGTAAGGTCTAAGGTTTAAACTTTACCTTTATGTTGAGTGAGGTAGAGAGTTTATTTACAAGTGGATGTATGTGTATTAAAAAGGATTTCTTTCAAAAAAAATTAAATTCCTTTTTATACATATGACTGTGAGTTTTTTTTTATATGTGAGGAGATCTAAAGTGCATTGAATCAGGAGATTCATTGGAGAACAGAGATAGAGTTGGATCAGTGGATCTGAAGACAAAGTGACAAAAAAAAAAAAAAGTTGCATATCCTTGGTGATTTTCTTGCAGAGACTAAATTGCAGGGATGGCGAATCTGCTGGTAGAGACCTACCTCAAGGAAGCCAACAAGTTAGATGGCTCAAACTTCTTTAACTGGAAATTCAAGATGCAGATGCTCATGGAAGGCTATGGTGTCTGGAACATTGTGAAGGGAACTGAACTGAAACCTAATGCAGCTGCAGGTGGAACAACAACACAGATCCAAGACTGGGAGAAGCACGAAAACAAGGCAAAGGTATTGTTACACATGCCAGTTAAAGATAGAATAATTCCACATATTAGAGACGCTACAACTTCTGCTGCTACATGGACAACTCTTAAAGCATTGTATGAAACTAGCAACACAAATCGCATTTTGTTCCTGAAAACTAAATGCTAGGCATTAAGATGGATGGAAATGAATCTATTAGTTTATTTTTTGGTCGCATTAAAGAGGTGAAAGACATGTTGGTAAATATAGGGGAAATTGATTACAATACTGATCTAGTGACTATTACCTGAAATGGTATTCTAGAAGACTATCATATGTTCATAACAGGTCTTGCAGCAAGGGAGAAACCTCCTACGTTTAAAGAACTAACAAGTATTTTGTTGCAAGAGGAAGAGAGGCGCGGCAATCTAAAGCCTTCGAGTAAAGATTTGGAACTGTGGTCAAATAATAGATCTGCGAGAGGGAGATGAGGAGTTAGAGGTAGAGGAGGCAGTTCATTGCAGAGAGGCAGTTCATGGCAGAGAGGCAGTTCATGGCAAAGAGGCAGTTCATCGCAGAGAAGACAATCTCCAAATCAAGATATGAAATCTGATAGGAATGAGTCAAAGAGTTGTTTCTATTGTGGTTGACTTGGACATATGGTTAAAGACTGTCATAAGAATAAAAGTGATGAGGCTAGGAATAAACCTAGAACACATTCAGGTCATTATGCAGAAAAATCTTCAAATCAAGATCACAGATTATTTATTTCTAGTGATGATATTGATGAACCCCCGAATTTTGACTCACAAGATCTTAGTTTATTTGTGTCTAACGCTTCTTTATCTGTTGAAACTAATGATTCTGATGCCTGGTTTGTGGATTCTGGAGCATCAGTACATATGACTTGTAATAAAAATTGGTATGCTAATTTTAAGGAAACACATAATGGTGCCAGCATATATCTTGGAGATGACCGCGCTCATCAGATCAAGGGATATGGAGACATTCCTGTGACATTGCCAAATGGTACTGCTCGTCACATTCGCAATGCGGTGTATGTGCCAGGAATAAAGAAAAATTTGATCTCTGTGTCCACCATTACATTGAACTGTTGCAACGGGTGTCAAAGTACGAGGTCTATACAAACTTGATGTTACCAGCAAAGCACATCATGTACTAACTTCTGCCACTATGCCAACAGATATTCTTTGGCATCAAAGGTATGGACACATCAATAGTCCTGGAAAATTGTTTTTACATAAAAAGAATATCGTTGAAGGACTTCCCATGTTAAAGAATGAGAAATTTGCTTGTGATGGATGTGCATTAGGAAAGATGAACAGAGATGACTTCCCCTCTAATCCTGATAAGAAAAAGAGAGATGTGTTAGATCTTGTGCATACTGATGTTTGTGGGCCTATGTAGACTAGGTCTTTAGGAGGTGCATTTTAATTTCTGTTATTTATTGATGATTGCACGAGATGCACATCGGTTTACTTCCTTAGATGAAAAAGTGATGTTTTCGAGTACTTTAAGGAATTCAGAACCATGGTGGAAAAGAAAACAGGAAAATCCATCAAAATCCTTCGTTCAGATCAAGGGGGAGAGTATAAATCAGGGGACTTCAACAAATATTGCAAAGATAATGGAATAGTACAACAGTTTATAGTACCTTACACTCCACAACAAAACAAAGTCGTTGAAAGGAAAAACAGAACTCTGGTAGAGTGTGCACACAGTATGATGAAAGGTAAGAATCTCTCAAATGCATTTTGGGTTGAAGCCATGAATACTACAACTTATTTAAAGAATAGAAGTCCAACAAGGTGTCTTGATAGTGTTACTCCTTTCGAAGCCTTGTATGGTTCCAAACCTGTAGTTAATAATTTGAAAGTATTTGGGTGTAAGGATTTTGCACATATTCGAAAGGTGAATAGGAGGAAATTGGATGATAAAGCCACTAAATGTATTTTCATTGGGTACTGTTCTGAATTTAAATCATACAAACTATTTGATCCTGCTACTCACAAAGTATTTGCAAGTAGAGATGTACTTTTCCATGAGAAGGAAGAAGGAAATCATGACGGCAACAGTCCTGAGGAATGGCAGAGACTTCTTGATGAAGGAGTTAAAGAAGAGCAGCAGCAACAACAACCCACAGAACAACACCCATCCCTGCAGTGACAACAACAACCATCCCTGCAGCGATAACAACAACCATCCCTACAGTGACAACAACAACAACAACAAGAAGGACTCAGTGATATGGAAAATTCAATAAGGTCACAATTCACCTAGAGGTGAAGACAGATCTTCAAAAAGTGGGGAGGAAGATAATCAGTTGAGAAGATCTTCAAGACAGATTCGACTTCCTGAGAGGTATAAAGACTATGCCCTACTGAGTAGCACTTCAAATGTCCTAGAACCCATAAATTTTGATGAAGCTAATGAACATGATGAATGGAGAAATGCAATGGAGGAAGAATATGAATCTATAATGAAAAACAATACTTGGGAATTGACTAAATTTCCTAAACATAAGAAGCCCATTGGATGCAAATGGATATACAAACCCAAGTTTAAATCAGATGGTAGTATAGATAAGTATAAGGATATACTGGTTGAAAAGGGGTATTCACAAACATAAGGTATTGATTATGCTGAAACATTTGCACCAGTAGCTAAATTGAATACTATCAGAATGTTAATCGCTTTAGCTACAAACTATCATTGGAAGTTGCATCAGTTAGATGCTAAATCTGCATTTTTGAATGGTGAGTTAAAGGAAGAGGTTTACCTTACTCAACCTGAAGGGTTTTTTGAAAAGGGGCAAGAACACTTAGTGTGTAAGTTAAAGAAAGCATCGTATGGACTAAAACAGGCAGCTAGGTCATGGTATGAGAAGATAGACTCTTTCTTTCTTCGACATGGTTTTATGCGAAGAAAAAGTGATCCAAATCTGTATAGAAAATTTGATGAACAGGGGTATATAGTATTGATTTCATTATATGTTGATGATTTAATAATTACATGAAATGCAGAGAAGTTAATTGATGAAATCAAGGAGCAATTATCAAAGGTATTTGAAATGAAAGATCTTGGTGAGTTACATTACTGCCTAGATCTTGAAGTTTGGAGAAATGCATGCCAAACTTTTGTTTGTCAGAGTAAGTATATCAGAGAAATACTTAAGAGATTTAAAATGGATCAGTGTAAGCCTTCTATTTTTCCCATGCAAAAGAATGTGAAACTGTCTTCTGATGATTGTTCAAAGGAGGTGAATGGCACTGTGTATAGATAGATGGTGGGTAGTCTGAACTATCTCAGCACAACCAGACCTAATATTTCATATTCTGTGAGTGTGTTAAGTCAGTTCATGGTGAAACCTCATGAAAGCCATTGGAATGCAGCAAAGGCAGTACTCAGGTATCTAAAGGGTACACTTGATTATGGTATTAAGTATATTGATGCATCTGATGTTGCGTTGACAGGTTATTCAGATTCTGATTGGGCTAACAATCTGGATGATCGAAGATCAACCACTGGATATGCGTTCAACATTGGATCCGGAGTTGTTTCATGGAGCAATAAAAAGCAGCCAACTGTATCTTTGTCTTCTATCGAAGCAGAATATAAAGCCTTGTGTGCAACAACTTGTGAAGTTGTTTGGTTAAGAAGACTTCTTCAAGATGTTGGAGAAGAACGAAAGGAACCTACGATGATCAGATATGATAATCAAAGTTCAAAAAATATTGAGAAGAATCCGATTTTTCATGCAAGGACAAAGAATGTTGAAGCTCAATATCATTTTGTTCGAGAAAAGTTGCAGTCAAATGAAATAATTCTTGTGTATTGTAATACTAAGGAAAATGCTACTGATATTTTCACTAAGCCTCTTGGAAAGATTAAGTTTGAACTGCTTAGGGAGATGTTAGGTGTAGATGTCAATCCATTCTCCATTAAGGGGGAGACTTGGAAATAATGGAGAAAGCGCTAGTTGTAAGCACCAGTTATAAGCGCCAGTTATAAGCATCAGTTGTGAGAGTCAGTTGTAGGCGTTTTAAGAGTCAGTTCTTAGTTAAGAGTCTAGTTGTCATTGGTTTGCATGTAGCCGACTCAGGAGAGTCTTTTCCTATAGAAAGATGTAATCTGTCTTCATTAAAATATACAGAAGTGAGCGTAGCCTCACCGTGATTGTTTGCATGGTTTATTTTATCTTGTATCAGAGTGGTTTGGAGGTCCATCTCTCTAAGGTGAGATCCAAGAACAAAGTCTCAAATTTGTTTTTTGAGAGCGCCTCCCTATACAGTGGTAGAGAGCGTCGACGCTCCCACACTCCTCAAATTCAGTTTTTCGATCCTCGGCGTTCCCATTGAATGCTTATGCGAGCGCTGTTGTGCCCGTACCACCCTTCTACACGGACAGAGTGATGCAATGCTCCCATTTCCATTGACCCCAAGCACCAGTGCTCCACTTGCTGAATTAAAGGAGCGGTCGATCTATTTTTTGTGCAAAGCTGCGTGAAGACTGTTGCTAGTGTTGCTCCTCGCAAACGAAGGATTGAAGTCACTAAAAGATGTGACGAGAACTCATCATTGTAAATCTTGAACTAGCATCAGCTACAACTGCATCTACATAGGGGAGTACACCATAAATCGTAAATCGTGAAGGTTCATGTTTTTTTTTTTTTAAAGTTGGATATAAGACATGTTTGAATGCATGCATGGAGTGAAGGCAAATCGGAATTGCATGCATGATTTTACAAAGTTTGAATGCGTGCTAGGAAAGCACGAGTTTTTATTTTTTAGAAACCATTTGCATCCATGGAGCAAATGAGGTAATGCCTGGAGTTTAAAGTGGTAAAGCATGGTAATATATATATATATATATATATATATATATATATATATTTGGGTCATGGCTTATTCCATGTGGTAAAGGAGCATTTAAATAAGCGTGAAGTATAAAGTCTTTTATTAAAGACGAAGTTTTCTTATTAAAGTGGAGTGGATCCTTTGTAAGGTCTAAGGTTTAAAATTTACCTTTGTGATGAGTGAGGTAGAGAGTTTATTTACAAGTGGATGTATGTGTATTAAAAAGGATTTCTTTAAAAAAAGAAAAAATTCCTTTTTATACATATGACTGTGAGTTTTTTTTTATATGTGAGGAGATCTGAAGTGCATTGAACTAGGAGATTCATTGGAGAACAGAGATAGAGTTGGATCAGTGGATCCAAAGACAAAGTGAAAAAAAAAAGTTGCTTATCCTTGGTGATTTTCTTGTAGAGACTAAATTGCAGCGATGGCGAATCCGCTAGCAGAGACCTGCCTCAACGAAGCCAACAAGTTAGATGGCTCAAACTTCATTAACTGGAAATTCAAGATGCAGACGCTCATGGAGGGCTATGGTGTCTGGAACATTGCGAAGGGAACTGAACTGAAACCTGATGTAGCTGCAGGTGCGACAGCAGCACAGATCCAAGACTGGGAGAAGCACGAAAACAAGGCAAAGGTATTGTTACACATGTTAGTTAAAGATAGAATAATTCCACATATTAGAGATGCTACAACTTCTGCTGCTACATGGATAGCTCTTAAAGCATTGTATGAAACTAGAAACAAAAATCGCATTTTCTTCTTGAAAACTAAATTTCTAGGCATTAAGATGGATGGAAATGAATCTGTTAGTTCATTTTTGGGTCGCATTAAAGAGGTGAAAGACAAGTTAGTAAATATAGGGGAAATTGTTTCCAATACCGATCTAGTGAATATTACCTTAAATGGTATGCTAGAAGAGAGGCGCATGAATCTGAAGCCTCCAAGTAAAGCTTTGGCAATGTGGTCAAATAATAGATCTGTGAGAGGGAGATCAAGAGTAAGAGGCAGAGGAGACAGTTCATGGCAGAGAGGCAGTTCATCGCAGAGAAGACAATCTCCAAATCAAGGTATGGAATCCGATAGGAATGAGTCAAAGAGTTTTTTTTATTGTGGTCGACTTGAACATACGGTTAAAGACTGTCATAAGAAGAAAAGTGATGAGGCTAGGAATAAACCTAGAACACACTCAGGTCATTATGCAGAAAAATCTTCAATTCAAGATCATAGATTATTTATTGCTAGTGATGATATTGATGAACCCCCGAATTTTGACTAACGGGATCTTAGGTTGTTTGTGTCTAACGCTGCTTTATCTGCTGAAACTGATGATTTTGATGCCTGGTTTGTGGATTTCGGAGCATCAGTACATATGACTTGTAATAAAAATTAGTATGCTAATTTTAAAGAAACACAGAATGGTGCCAGGATATATCTTGGAGATGACCGTGCTCATTAGATCAAGGGATATGGAGACATTCCTGTGACATTGCCGAATGGTATTGTTCGTCACATTCACAATGTGGTGTATGTGCCAGGAATAAAGAAAAATTTGATCTCTGTGTCCACCATTACAGATCAGAACTTGAAGGTTGAATTC
>ML780601.1:72797-83291 GCA_009831015.1 Picea engelmannii
GAACTTTTGCAACGGGTGTCAGAGTAGGAGGTCTATACAAACTTGATGTTACCAGAAAAGCATATCATGCACTGACTTCTGCCACTATGCCAACAGAGATTATTTGGAATCAAATGTATGGAAACATCAATCATCCTGATTTATTATTATTACAGAAAAAGAATATGGTTGAAGGATTTCCCATGTTAAAGAATGAGAAAGTTGCTTGTGATGGATGTGCATTAGGAAAGATGCATAGAGATGAATTCCCCTCTAATATTGATAAGAAAAAGAGAGATGTGTTATATCTTGTGCATACTGATGTTTGTGGGCCTATGCAGACTAGGTCTTTAGGAGGTGCATTTTACTTTCTGTTATTTATTGATGATTGTAGGAGATACACATGGATTTACTTCCTTAGATGAAAAAGTGATGTTTTCGAGTACTTTAAGGAATTCATAACCATGGTGGAAAAACAAATAGGAAAATCCATCAAAATCCTTCGTTCAGATCAAGGGGGAGAGTATAAATCAGGGGACTTCAACAAATATTGCAAAGATAATGGAATAGTACAACAGTTTACAGTACCTCACACTCCACAGCAAAATGAAGTCGCTGAAAGGAAAAACAAAACTCTGGTAGAGTGTGCACGTATTATGATGAAAGGTAAGAATCTCTCAAATGAATTTTGGGCTGAAGCCATAAATACTACATTTTATTTAAAGAATAGAAGTACAACAAGGTGTCTTGATAGTGTTACTCCTTTCGAAGCCTTGTATGGCCTGCAGTTAATAATTTGAAAGTATTTGGGTGTAAGGCTTTTGCACATATTCCAAAGGTGAATAGGAGGAAATTGGATGCTAAAGCCACTAAATGTATTTTCATTGGGTATTGTTCTGAATTTAAAGCATACAAACTGTTTGATCCTGCTACTCACAAAGTATTTGCAAGTAGAGACGTACTTTTCCATGAGCAGGAAGCAGGAAATCATGATGACAACAGTCATGAGGAATGGCAGAGACTTCTTGATGAAGGAGATAAAGAAGAGCAGTAGCAGCAGCAGCCCACACAACAACACCCATCCCCACAGCCACAACAACACCCATCTCCGTAGTGACAACAACAACCATCCCCGCAGCGACAACAACAACAGAAACAAGAAGGACTCAATGATATGGACAATTCAAGCAGTCACAGTTCACCTAGAGGTGAAGACAGATCTTCACAAAGTGGGGAGGAAGATAATCAGTTGAGAAGATCTTCAAGACAGATTCGGCTTCCTGGGAGGTATAAAGACTATGCCCTAATGAGTAGCATTTCAAATGTCATAGAACCCATGAATTTTGTTGAAGCTAATGAACATGATGAATGGAGAAATGCAATGGAGGAAGAATATGAATCTATACTGAAAAACAATACTTGGGAATTGTAGTGTACCCTTTTTCACTACCGAGGCATTCAAACCTCTCTACAAATCAATCTGTACACGGACTTTTACATAACTCATACTAAAATTATATAAACACATGCATTCAAGCAAAGTAATACATTTAACTTAGAGTAAAACATATGAATTACTGTTATATTCAACAAGCATTTAGCCTTATCATATTATTTCATATACACAATAGAAAACATGATACATAAACAACTCAGTCATGCAAAACATGATCAAAGCATAATTTAGATACTTATCTTTATCAATGGTGGAATCCACCAACCAAATGCAGGCCTTACACAAACCTCCCAGTCGTAGACCGCACTGCTCCTCAACTCAATAGTGGGTCACCCCCAAGCTGGGACTGAGCTCCACCCCAGGGACAGGAATCCAGGCTCAAGCTGAGGTTACAGGGAATTCAGTCACACACAACCACTAGGAAGAATGCTCTCCAGGAATCTCCCACGCTCACTGCCCACAGACCCTCATTCCCCACATGACTCTTCCACCCTAGGAAAGTGCACCTTCTCTGTCACCTGGACAGTCCTTCAGCTGCCAGTCTCCCTTACCTTGGGTTACAGGAATAGACCGGACCAGAAGTCTCCGAGTTCTGTTGCAGCTATAGGGTTCCTTCCAAGAGCTCTCTCCTTCCTATGCGCACTCTCTCACCTGAAGGGAGTCGCTCACAGGACAACAAGCCTCACGCAATCTAGTACTGCATAGTCTCAACGATTCCACGAGAAAACAGACACAGGCTCTCCGAAAACTGGATTCAACAATCACAGGATGGCTTGATAGTCACGGCTTCAGAACAGGGAATTCTTGCATAGGCTCTCTAAACTTTCCCAAACAAGCAAGTCTCTTCCCCGAAATCAACACAGGCTTCACGTAGGCTGGGGTTACACACAGAGTATTTCTCAGAATCAGACACAGACTCCACAACTCTGGACAGGGGTGTACACGGATTCTTCAGGACAAACACAGGCTTTCTTTTCTGTATCAGAATTACACGAGGGTCTCTTGTAGACTGGCTTCCCTTGATCACCCTCAGGGTAGTCGGATCGAATGGATGAGATCCCCCCCTCACGTCTTACTTCGTCTGTTTTATTTGCATGCACCAGGGTTGACACTTGTCACCCTGGGAACTGCATGCGTTCCACCAGCACGCGTTCCACCAGCATGCGTTCCTCCCACCATTTGGGAATTCACGTATCCTTCCAAAAGGACTTAGGATAAAAACATGTGATGCACATAACTTTTTGAAACAATATTAAAATATTATTTCCAGGTTTAAGCCCCTAGGCTTAGCCCCTAGGCTCCTCACTTAGCCCCTTTCCCACCTTCCAGCCCCTAGTTCCTTGCCCACTTTGTGGACGCTCAGTCCCCCTTCACTCATTCATCATGGTTGGTCGGCACCTGGAGGTGTTTATATTTTATTAAATATTTTGCATACATACAAGTACAACAACAGGCTCCTGGCCTTCAAACACTTAGGCTTCTTGGCCTAACAACCACATAAGCCTTCCAGCTTATACAAAACTTGTCTCACCAGCCTATGGAACATTTTTACAATACATTGCATATATCATGATATGTAACGGGGCTCGGCCTTGGGGACACTACAATCCCCCTCCCCTTATTTTTTCATTGTCCTCAGTGCAACTTACACTGCCTCTACATGTCCTTCAAAATTTTCAAAAAGATGCGGGTACTCTACCCGCACAACTTCTTCATGCTTCCATGTCGCGTCCTCAGGACTGTACCAGGTCCACTGGACCTTTACAAGCCCTATAGCTCGATTCAAGAGCTACTTTCTTTTCCTGTCCAATATGCACACAGGATGCACTTGCAGGACACCTTCTGGTTCCACCTGAATCACAGTCCAAACGATAACATGATTAGCATCAGGTACATATTTCTTAAGCAATGAAACATGAAACAAATTATGTACAGTCATAGATCCAGGTAATGCAAGCATGTATGCAACAGGCCCAATCCTTTCCAGGATCTCAAATGGCCCACAAAATCTTGCTGCCAACTTTGCACAACTTCCCAATTTCAGGGAACTCCTGTTAGTTTTCACTTTCAGGAAAACATGGTCACCCACTTTGAATTCTCTATGAGTTCTGTTACTATCAGTGTAACGTTTCTACCTATCCTGGGAAGCTTTCAAGTTCTATTTGATTTTTATCATTTGCTCTTCCATTTCTTTGAGTAGTTCAGGTCCAACTACTACCCTGTCAGTTGGATTATCCCAGCTCACTGGAGTGTTGCACTTTCTTCCATAAAGCGCTTCGAATGGGCTCATCTTCAATGATGTATGGTACCCATTATTGTAAGTGAATTCTACCAAATGCAGGTAGTCTTCCCACCTTGATGGTTTATCCATGACATACATTCTCAGCATGTCTTCGATTATTCGGTTTACTCTCTCTGTCTGTCCATCAGACTTGGGATGATATGCTGTACTAAAGTTCAGATTCGTTCTGAATCCTTTGAACAATCCTTTCCAGAAATTCGAAGTGAATTTCGGGTCCCTATCAGACACAATAGTCTTAGGAATTCCATGCAAGCGCGCAACTTCTTTTAAAAAGATATCAACAACATCTACTGCTCTGTGGGTGGTTTTCAGTGGATTAAAATGGGCAACTTTAGTAAGCTTGTCCACCACCACCATGATTGAATCATGTTGCTTGCTTGTTCCGGGCAATCCCGTGATAAAATCCATTGTTACCACGTCCCATTTCCACTCAGGAATGGGTAAAGGCTGTAACAACCCTGTTGGGTGTCTATGCTCAGCCTTAACCCTTTGGCATTCCATACATCTGGCAATGTATTCAACAATTTCTTTCTTCAAACCCGACCAAAAATAATGGCTTTTGACTGCTGCCACAGTCTTCTAATATCCAGGATGTCCAACATAAGCCACTTTATGCATCTCCTTTAGAATTTCCATCTTAAATTCTCGGTCATTAGGTACATACACTCTGTTTTTATACAGAAGTAAACCACTAGTTCCCAAAGTGTAACTTTCCTGGGTCTGTGGTCTCTCACGCTGTTGTAGCTTTGCTACAAGATTTTTGTACTGCAAATTAGCATTTGCAGCTTCAATAATTCTGTCTTTAATCTCAGTTCTATACATGCTAATGGATGTAGCATGTAATTCGTGCACTTTTCTGCTGAGTGCATCAACCACCTTATTTTCTTTCCCTTTGATATGCTGAATATCAAAGTCATACTCACACAGAAATTCCAGCCATCTTATTTGCCTAGCATTTAAGGTTGGCTGATCAAATAAATATTTCAGACCATTGTGGTCTGTTCTTAATTTGAATCTCTTGCCCATGAGGTAATGTCTCCATTTCCTCAAGGCGTGGACGATTGCTGCCAGCTCCAAATCATGAGTGGCATAATTCTTCTCATGCTCCTTCAACTTTCGGGATTCATAGCAAACTACAAATCCTTCTTGGCTGAGAACTCCTCCCAGCCCCTCCTTACATGCATCTGTGCACACTACATAATCCTTGCCTAGATCTGCAATCTTCAGGATTGGAGCACTAGTGAGCAGTTTCTTCAGTTGCTAGAAGCTGCTCTCACATTCCTCAGTCCACTGAAATTTCTTCTCCTTCCTTTGCAAGGAAGTGATAACATGCGCTATCCTTGAGAATCCGGCTATGAACCTCCTATAATAGCCTGCCAGACCCATAAAAGATCAAACTTCCGCCACATTTCTTGGTTCTGGCCACTCTTGAATGGCCTGTACCTTCTCAGGATCCACAATGATCCCCTCCTCTGATATAATGTGTCCCAAGTAATGGATCTGCTTTTGGTAAAATGAGCACTTGCTCATTTTTGCATACAGTTGGTGTTCTCTCAACACCTGTAGCACCATTCTCAGGTGTTGTTCATGTTCTTCCTTTGTCTTGGAATACACCAAGATATCATCCAAGAATACTATGACAAACTTGTCCAGATAATTTCTGAACACTCCATTCATTAAGCACATAAAGACAGCAGGCATGTTGGACAATCCAAACGGCACCACTGTAAACTCATAATGACCGTACCTTGTTCTGAAGACAGTCTTACTGATGTCCTCATCCCTTATTCTCACTTGGTGATATCTAGATCGAAGATCTATTTTCAAAAATACTCTCGCATCCTTCAACTGATCAAAAAGATCATCAATCCTTGGCAGAGGATATTTGTTTTTGACATTGACTTTATTCAACTGTCGAAAGTCAATGCACAACTTCATCATCTCATCTTTCTTCTTCACAAATAGGACTGGGGCTCTCCATGGTGACACGCTGGGGTTAGTGTAGCCTTTCTTTAATATCTCTTTGAGCTGCAATTGTAACTCTTTCAGCTCTGGTTTACTCATCCTATAAGGAGCTTTCGAAACTGGAGCCGCTCCAGGCATTAGATTTATAGAAAAATTGATGTCCCTCTTCGGAGGTAGTCCAGGCACCTCCAGAAAAACGTCCTCAAACTCTTTGAGTACCCTATGGTCTTCCAGATTCGAGACCACATTTTGGAATACTTCTTCCACTCGAGCTGCAAATAATTGACAGCCTTTTCGGTAACATTTCTTCAGCTGTATGGCTGAGATTTCTCTAACAGCCACGACTCTGGGAATTCCTTGGATTGTTAACTGATTTCCCTCTTCATCCAGACATGTGAATCTCTTGTTACAAAAATCCAGGAGGGCATGGTGCTAGTCCAAAAAGTCCATCCCAATTAAGCAATCGTATGAGCCTAAAGGCATAATGTTCAATTTAGCCTTAGTGCTCATTCCTTTCAGGTGGTACATTGCAATTCTACCTTCTGGACGAACAGAATAATTCTGCAGTTGGAAGTATTTCTTCATGCCCAACAACCATGTCTCGGCATATTCCTCCTTCTTATGTTCTCCATCGAATGTTGGAGGATTAATCTTGTTCATTTCTCCTTTCAATTCCTCCCTTCCAGATTTTCGATGTTTTCTGGTAGGGGACGGGCTCGAACTGCTGTGTGTCTCCCTGTCCGAATTTTTTTGGGAGCGACTGTGATGTTGGCTACCACTCCCCGATCTGCTTCTTCTCTCATGATTTCTGTGACTCTCTGTCGTACCTGAGTCTCTTCCCTTATCAAGTTTCTTCTCTATTCTTTCCAGTCTCTTCAACATTTTAAATTGAATTCACCTTGTCGATCCCGGATTTTCATGAGCTTTCGGCTATCAGCTAGGCGAACCTGGGCATATTTCTGCAATATTTTGATGAGTTGCATCATATGTTCTCCCTTATCCATCTATTTTCCATGTCCATTAGATTTCGATCCTTCAAATCCCAGGTTAAAATCCTTTCCTTCCTGTTCATCTTCTATTTCAGGGGTAAACTGCACTTTTCCCCGCTCCATACTCGGTGTTGATTAACCGGGTTTCTGGCCTTCGTTGAACTCTGCACATGCACTCTGTCCAATTAAATTTGAAAATTTTTAGGCCATTAAACCTTCGCGAACAATCCACAATATTTACAAGCCAGTTTGAACAAAATAAAAGACATTTCATTTTAAATAAGTTTCTTGAACTGGAAGTATTATGTATTTCTTCCATTTCTTTGCATTTGAGGCAATTTCCAAACAGTTCTGGCACTTGTCATTCCTCTATAATCTAATACACAGATGACTCAAGTTTGTCGAGCCTTCATCTCTTGACAATTCGTTAGATTTCATAACCATCGATGTTTAATAAAGTGTTTCAATTTCACAAATTGCCTGAGCTCTGTTCAGCTCTGTACTTTTCTAGGACTTTGGAACTTTGGAATCTCGGTCCACAAAGATCCGACAGTTAAAAATACGAAATCCAAGTCACCCTTTTCGCAACTCGCAATCTTGCGATTTCGTGAGTCGAAAACCTTTGACTCATTCCTCTAAATGTCGATACCCGAGATGTGACAAGGGTATGGCTCTCTCCTCGCTAGGGTCTGCTACGCATGACCGTAGTCTAGTTCTAAGTCTAAGTGTTAGCACTCTTCGCTACTCGCACCTTCGCGAGTTTCAACGTCGAGCTCCCATGCTCTTATCACGCGAATCCCCAAGACGCGAGAAGTCAATGGAGTGTTGACTCATTTCCTTGACAACGCCCTCCACACATAACCATAGGCTAGGGCTTAAATACCAGTGCCTCTCACAACTCGCACCTTCGTGAGTTCATGGGTCAAACTCTTGTGCCCTCCTATTGCAATCTCCCAAGATGCGATAAATTAATGGAGCGTTGACTCCCTTCCTCCTGGCGATGCGTATTCACTTGTCAGTCACCCAGGCCCACCTTGTGGTTCTGCCACGTGTCCTCGTGCACGACTCTCAACACTTCTCTACTCGTGAAGTCAAAAATGACTCCTTTGAACCTCCGAACCCCCGAACGCGCGATAGGTGATGGGGTTCCTGTTCCAAGGGTCCTCTCGTGATCTGGATCCAACGGTTGTCCTCGCTCCTCGCAATTTCGCGACTTCGCGACTTGGAGCATCCAACTCTTGGGCCCTCACCCTACAAACTTCCAAGTTCGCGAGACCCAAATCCTAGATCTCTTCGGCACTTCACTGAATCTGCGATTGCTGCCACCTGTCCTCCTCAGATGGACGGCCGCGATTCTCTCGCGAATTTTCCCCTTGCGACTTGGAGCACCCAACTCCCAGACTCTCACCTTGTGAACCTTCGAGTTCGCGAGTTGCCTTGATCTCTACCACCTGTCCTCCTCAGATGGACGGCTACGATTCTCTCGCGACTTCGCCCCTCACGACTTGGAGCGCCCAACTCCCAGACTCTCACCTTGCGAACCTCTGAGTTTACGATATCCCTTGATCTCTGCCACCTTTCCTCCTCAGATGGACAGTCCTGATTCTCTCATGACTTCGCCACTCGCGAAGTCGAAAGACTTCCCTTTCTGACCCCCGATGTCAGAATCCCCAATATGGGCGATCTCGCGACATGTGTCCTCCGTCTTTCATATGGTTTAGATCTATTTTAGAGATTTTACCCCTATTTTTTGAGGTTTAACCTTCAGACACCTCGCGGCAGATCCAACGACTGTTGGGTTTTCCGACTGAGATCTGACGGCTCAGACCGTTTCTAACTAACTCAGGATTTCGCGTATCGCAATTTCCACACTCCTGTGCCATATCCAAAGGATTTAACCTTGTGCACATTCTCCATATCTGATGGTTACAAGGGTTCACCTTCCCTTCCGAACAGATCCTAAGGTTCTAACACCATTGGTGTAGAGACCTGTCTTCTCATGGCCATATACCACACCATCCTGCGGTTTCATAGCACCGCTATACTTCCTGAGTTCTTAATAAAAAATCGTCAAGTGTCTCCTTGACGCTTCAGAGAAAACCAGGGTTTGAAATTGGTCCTCTCGACTTAATTTCCCCTGGAATTCTCAGTCCAAAGACCGCTCCACTGGCCCATCTAGGCTCAGTGTCAAAACCTTGGCTCTGATACCATTTTGTAGTGTACCCTTTTTCACTACCGAGGCATTCAAACCTCTTTACAAATCAATCTGTACACAGACTTTTACATAACTCATACTGAAATTATATAAACACATGCATTCAAGCAAAATAATACATTTAACTCAGAGTAAAACATATGAATTACTGCTATATTCAACAATCATTTAGGCTTATCATATTATTTCATATACACAGCAGAAAACATGATACATAAACAACTCAGTCACGCAAAACATGATCAAAGCATAATTCAGATACTTATCTTTATCAATGGTGGAATCCACCAACCAAATGCAGGCCTTCCACAAACCTCCTAGCCGTAGACTGCACTGCTCCTCAACTCAACAGTGGGTCACCCCCGAGTTGGGACTGAGCTCCACCCCAGGGCAAGGAATCCAGACTCAGGCTGAGGTTACAGGGAATTCATTCACACACAACCACCAGGAAGAAATCTCTCTAGGAATCTCCCACGCTCACTGCCCACAGACCCTCATTCCCCACATGCATGTTCCACCCCAGGAGAGTGCACCTTCTTTGTCACCTGGACAGTGCTTCGACTGCCAGTCTCCCTTACCTTGGGTTACAGGAACAGACCTGACCGGAAGTCTCCGAGTTCTGTTGCAGCTACAGGGTTCCTTCCAAGAGCTCTCTCCTTCCTCTGTGCACTCTCTCACCTAGAGGGAGTCACTCACAGGCCAACAAGCCTCATGCAATCCAGTACTGCATAGTCTCAACGATTCCAAGGGAAAACAAACACAGGCTCTCCGAAAACTGGATTCGACAATCACAGGATGGCTTCACAGTCAGGGCTTCGAAAAAGGGAATGCTTGCATAGGCTCGCTCAACTTTCCCGAACAAGAAAGAATCTTCCCTGAAATCAACACAGGCTTCACATAGGCTGGGTTTACATGCACGGGATTTCTCAGAATCATACATAGACTCCACAACTCTGGACAGGGGTGTACACGGATTCTTCAGGACAAACACAGGCTTTCTTTTCTGTATCATAATTACACGAGGGTCTCTTGCAGACTGGCTTCCCTTGATCACCCTCAGGTAATTCAGATCGAATGGATGAGAGCCCCCCCTCATGGCTTACTTCGTCTGTTTTATTTGCATGCACCAGGGTTGACACTTGTCACCCTGGGAATTGCATTCGTTCCACCAGCATGCGTTCCTCCCGCCATTTGGGAATTCATGTGTCCTTCCAAAAGGACTTAGGATAAAAACATGTGATGCACATAACTTTTTGAAACAATATTAAAATATCATTTCCAGGTTTAAGCCCCTAGGCTCCTCACTCAGCCCCTTTCCCACCTTCCAGCCCCTAGTTCCTTGCCCACTCTGTGGATGCTCAGTCCCCCTTCACTCATTCATCGTGGTCGGTCTGTACCTGGTGGTGTTTATATTTTATTAAATATTCTGCATACATACAAGTACAAAAACAGGCTCCTGGCCTTCAAACACTTAGGCTTCCTAGTCTAACAACCACATAAGCCTTCCATCTTATACAAAACTTGGCTCAGCAACCTATGGAACATTTTTACAATACATTGCATATATCATGATCTGTAACGGGGCTCG
>ML780601.1:107770-119953 GCA_009831015.1 Picea engelmannii
TGTTGAAGCTCAGTATCATTTTGTTCGAGAAAAGTTGCAGTCAAATGAAATAACTCTTGTGTATTGTAATACTAGTGAAAATGCTGCTGATATTTTCACTAAGCCTCTTGGAAAGATTAAGTTTGAACTGTTTAGGGAGATGTCAGGTGTAGAAGTCAATCCATTCTCCATTAAGGGGGAGACTTGGAAATAATGGAGAAAGCGCCAGTTATTAGCATCAGTTGTGAGAGTCAGTTGTAGGCATGTTAAGAGTCAGTTCTTTGTCGAGATTCTAGTTGTCGTTGGTTTGCATGTAGCCGACTCAGGAGATTCTTTTCCTATATAAAGATGTAATTCGTCTTCATTTAAATATACAGAAGTGAGCGTAGCCTCACCGTGATTGTTTGCGTAGTTTATTTTATCTTTTGGTTCCAGGACAATGTATGGTTTGGCCATATTTGATAAATGAGGTTACCATCATCTCAAAAATAATAATATCGTTCTGATGAACGTGGATTGATGATTGGGATTTATCCTTCTTTATATCTTTATCTACATAAACCCAAGAATTCCACAGACTAGATAATTGAAATTTGGAAGCATCGGTTTTGAACTTCTAGATACACACAAAAGACTTCATAATTTGTTCAATATTTGGTACATGTGTACTTGCATTACCCAAATTTTGAGGTCTCCTCATGAAACACCCATTTTGAACTTCAATCGAGAAAGAGGCGAAAGAGTACATTGCAACGGTGTTGTCCTTTTGGTAACCTCCCCAATCTTTCTTTCTTAGTCATTTTTCTTTGCTTATGTCTTTAGATTACATATGCTTTTTAACAAATTCAAAATGTCATTATAATAACTGAATCTATGTGATTTTAGTATCACATGTCCACTTTTTAGATACTCCAACGACCCATCATACCATTTTTTTCCTTGTATTTAATTCACAATATTTCCCTCTTAGCCATGACGAAATTAAAATTAGAGAGCCTTCCACCATGATTGTTGCTATACTTGTTTAATGACGTTGAGTCAAAATGTATTCCATGATTTTTCAAATATGTTCATTGGCCCTTTTGACATAGTTAAGTACTCACACAGAATTTTACTGAATTTAACTTGTCTTCTATGAGAAGTAACAACGAAACTTCATATCCAAAAAATAATAACAACGAAATTACGAACCTTTATGGAAGTCAAGCAAAGTCTATATGGCTTGTTTACTTTGTAGTCTTCTATGCTTTTTCCGTATGCATGCACCGGTGGACCTCTTGCAGTGTTGCACATAGAGAAGTGGTAGGTCTAGGTTGCACTAGACTTGGCTTGGTCATTTCTTTGATCCGACCGTAACTATGGAGGTAGAGCATATATTATTATGCTTATTTCTAAACATTTTTTTTTTCTCGAAAATATTTCCAAACAAACATGTCTGGCACTTCAAGTGATTTGTATATATTCTATTTCAAACAATTTCTATATATTTCATTATTATGTTTATTTCGGGGAGCTTGAGATCTAGTTGGAACATCTTCAATTGGTTGAGAATTCTTTTCGGAATTTGGAAGCTTTTAGGGAGTTTCAACATCAAAAAAATGGGAGCTTGGAACCTGTTTCCTAAACAAAGAGCTTTAAATTAGAATTATATTAAATTAAAATGTAAATATATTTATTCTATTATTACAAATACATAATTTCTTACAAATATTTTCATTATATTTATTCAAAATATCCCTATAAAACTAAGACTAAAGTACAGGTAAATCTTATTTCAAAAATTAGTTAAGTAAAAAAACTTAATAATACTCACTTTATAACTGTATATATGAAATTTTTTTAATATATCTATATTTTTTTTTCAAGCCCAAACTAAACATAAAATTAGAATAAATCAATACTATATTCACGACAAACATTTGTTCCCATTAAATGATTCAACCAATCTGAGAGAATAAAACAAAGAAATAAAAAACCTACTCTTCTTCGGTGTCGCACTTCTTCGATGTCGCAGGATGATGGGAAAGAAAGTTACATTTATCAATAATGCAAAGAGTAGGTAATCTAACTAAGTAACTAACGGAGACAAAGAAACTATTTTCTTTGGAGTTAGTTATCCTTACATTTTGTAGTACATAGACAAATTAAAAAAAATGTTTTCTTGGGTGTGGTGGTGAATGCATGTTTTATATATTAATTAAAATTTATTTTGAAAATGACATAATGAATCTACAATTATTTTATATTAATTATATTTAAATTTATTATATAAATTATCAAAGTTGTTAATTTATTTAATCTAAAATAATAATAAAATAATAAATTCAAATATTTATAAGTTTTTAACATATTTTAAGAATTTTTATTTATTAATTTAATGATAATGATGGTTAACATTTATTCAAATTAAAATTAGTTTATTAAATCTTTATAAAAGTAGAAATTATTGGGATATATAGAGAGAGGTGTTATCTAATTGTTTTAAGAAATGGTGATAACACTATTTTATTATTATTTAAAATCAATTTTTGAATACAGAAATGGATTCAGCATGATGAAAAGCCCATAGAGCACTTGATTATACATAAATAATCACTCAAATCTAAATATCTAACAATTATATATATATATATATATATATATATATATATATATATATATATATATAATTGAGTATAATTTTTTTATTAAAAAAAATAAGTATATAATTTGATTTATTTAAATTATATATCCAATTTAATAATAAATTTATAATAAGAATCTAATTTTAAGGTTAGCAAACCATACACCAAATTGTTATATGAAACTTCTTTGTTTGTGCTACAAGGGACAAATATGTATAGAATACATTTTTTTCTATGTAATAAGTGTACATGTAACCATTGTTTTGTCTACCTATCATGCAAAGTAAAAAAATTAAGTATTATTAATTGTTGAAAGATTTAATATACATTTAGGTTTTATGATCATTTTCTTCCTAATTGAGTTAACCGTTTTTTGCCACATAAAAAAGTAGTTTTGATGATATTCATTAGAATCAAAAGAAATTTTCTAGTACAAAATAGACAAATAGAGTCAATAACCATAACTACAGCTACCAAAGTATCATAGACAAATACTAGGACATCTTCTCTTTAGATAATATATACTTCCCCAAAACACCACAAAGTCTAAAGATTACAAGATCAGAAAAGATGGATACCAAATCTTCAAAACTACAAAAAAGCCATAAAATGATTTCAAAAAAAAAGTGAAGGAAAGGAGCCCGACAAAGCCTTCAACAAATTCTTAAAAAAAAATCTTTCCAGCTACTTATCCAAAAAAAACTTAGAAAGATAATTTGCCAAAGAGTTAAAATATCGGTGAATATGGAAACATTGTATTGAATTGAAAGAAGATTTGAGCTCCAAAGTCTTTCTCTTCTAGCATTGTTAAAAGAGAACATTCAAGGAAGAAATACCAGTAAACGAGCCTATGACGACCTTAGAGTCGCCAACTAACACCAAGTAGAGAAACTGAAACCTAAGAGAGAAAAAAAGAAATCCCCATAAACCAACTAACTCAACTCTCATATTTGGGTTGAGCCAATCGCTAGGTAAGATTTGAAGAAATCAGAATTGTTGAGTTTTAAGACTAAACCAACACCACTCGAAGAACCTATAGCAACTCCATTAAAAAAATGGACAGGATTATGTCCAAAATAAATCGGATTTAAAATTTGAG
This sequence comes from Picea engelmannii, assembly GCA_009831015.1. Taxonomy (NCBI): domain Eukaryota; kingdom Viridiplantae; phylum Streptophyta; class Pinopsida; order Pinales; family Pinaceae; genus Picea; species Picea engelmannii. The sequence continues at coordinate 111,473 of ML780601.1, forward strand.
TGAAATTATGTCCATTAGCAGAAACATAGACCTCGTTAATGGCCTTTACTATTCTCAAGCACAAACTATCAGCATTGCGAGCAACATTTTCAAAGAAAATTTTGTTTATGTACCTCTAAATGCCCCATAAAATGAAACATGGGACCATATTTTGTCTCGGATAGACCAAGAGCCATGACTTAAAATTATTTACCAAAGGCTAAGAAACCCAAATATCATGAATCTTTAAAAGAGAACAGACTTCCTTCCAAATATATTTAGAGATCTCACAGTCTACTTCAATATGTTGGGTGGTATTATCATTCCTCAAACACAGGTGGCACACAGAAGGTCCAATGCCACCACGAAGCCTATAATTCTCTCTAGTGAGAACATGATTTTGAATAAAAATCCAAACAAATAATATGATTTTTATAGGAACATGAGATTTCCATATAGCTCTGAACCACCATTCAGGTTCATCGACCGCATTCATATCAACCATTGTTGTATAAGAAATCTTAACAATGATATCACCTGAAGTCTTATTCCAAGTCCACATAATTATGTTCTCATCATTATTCAAGAAAACTCATGTAACATCCCTCTCTTGCGAGCACATGTTATCGACTTCTTCTTTGAGCACACTTGTGTGCAAGTGATCTAGTTATAGTACATGGTTATTTGTTTCACTTATGGATTTTTATGATGATGTTGATGGTTGTGATTTAATTTTATTTTAAATATATGTATTGACAGATGCTATTGATGAGTTATCCCTGAGTGTGCATGACACTTGACATATTATGGATGCCGATGGCATCAATAGACCTCATTGGAATCCAGATTGAGTCATGGAATGGATTGTATGAGTTTGAGTATTTCATTTATGCATATGTGACATATGATCGATTATAGTATGATTTTGTGTATGGATAATTGCCAGTGTTTTGTTGATGGATGGAGAATGATGAATGCTTGCTAAGATGACTCAAATAAGGAGTAAAGGGGTCATGCACATAGACTATATATTAAGGGAGAGGTGTGAAAGCGTCCCTGTCACAACCTACTAGCACTCTCGCCATGGCTCAAATTGTAGGTTAACTATTACCTAGTTTGAGAGGTCCACGATGTTATAAGGGAAGACTGAGACAGTCGCTCATGAAAATTTCTAAGGAACACACAATAAGGCAGGGTCCTTATTCCGTAGAAGCCCTTAGTCTCTCACAAGGTCGTCTCAATGAAATACTGACTCCAAGGGTTGGACAACTACCAAAACCAGTCAAGGGCGAGTGACACCCTTGCAGCGCTGAGTGCGTCTTGAAGGGCACGTCGCGGAAATAAAACCTGAGTCAATGAATTTAGGTGGCCTAGAAAACCTTGAGCGAATAATTAAACCTTCTAAGATATTTAAGCATTGCGGGATTTAATTAATTAATCAAGGATTGAAATTAGTAACTGTAAATCCCAAGTGAAAGTATGATCCTATTCAAAAATTAAGCCCAAGTCCAAGTTTGGTAAGAAGTCTAAAACTAAATTATAAATTAAAGAAAAAATGAATGAAGTAAAACAAGTTAAGAATAAAAAAATGGGTGAGTTATATTTAAAGATTGACATAAGGCACATGTGTGCAATAAAATGTAAAAATGGGTTTTTTAAAATAAGAAATAAATAAACATGAAAGAATGTCTACACATAAAAATGTATCGAGAGTCTAGTTAACACTACGAGAATAATCATATTTTAACTCAACTCAGAATTAGTAAAGTGATAGCCATTAAATGAATAGAGGGAATAAGGAGACAACTAGGAGTAATTTAAGGAGTTGTTTTAGAAAAGGTGAGGGAAATCTACTATTAATTAAAATAAAATATGGAATTTTTTTGTGGAACTTGGGGAGAGGGTAACAAGTGTAAGGGGGAAAATAATTCTAATTTATTTAATTAAAAACCAAATTAATTGTGCAAGTGAGGATGTGTCATTAAGTAAACTCCTATAAAACAAATGGTCAAGATGAGAAATAGATCACACTAGTTATGGGTAAAGTTATGCTACAGAATTTTTGATTGGTTTTACTTGTGAGAGTTGGGATACCCAGCTTAAGAGAGAGTGGTGGCTCTACCTTGCGAGGAAAGCTCGGAGCTAGAGTATTTTTTTGGTTATGTGTGTGTGGCTCCTTTGCAACTCGGGAGGCTAAGGGGGAAGAAGAGTACTCCTACCGTTGGTTGGGAGGTACCGGTCAAGTCTTGGGATTGGCAAGCAACAGAAAGATTGAGGTTCAAGGTTCTGGTTTGAAAAGGTTCCGGTTTGAAGTAGCTTCTATATCAACATGATGGTGCTCGTTACTGTATTTAATGGTTCTAGTTGATAAATTATAGATTATGGATCATGTAACGATTGTATTTGAATTGAAGTTATTGTTTTTTAAAAGGAGACATTATCGAAAATTATATGTAAATTGTTCTCAACTTAGGCGTGAAAAGGAAATTTGAGAGGCCTTCCTTTAAAAATAAAATGTTTATCTATGCATAACCTTGATATCTAACTTAATGCGATTATCATGTTCAGAATGATCCATATTGTATTCAGGTGTTAAATGAGTGTTAATGTATTCTAAACCTGTAAATAAGTGATACATATCATGGAGGGGCGTGTTTAGAACTGCAACTAATACGTAGCCTTGTTTAAGGAACCAGCGATGAGTTAATAACGAATTTATGTAACAAGGATTATAGTTTGATGGCAGAGTGGTCGAAATGTTTTATCTAGAGAATTAGCCGAAGGAGAAGGTTCTGGTTAATCATATTCACCTGCACCTGTTCAAGTCAAGTGGACTAAGGCGAAAATTTTTCTTCAATCATCTCAAATAAATAACCCCTGTTGTAACTTGGATGTCCAGGGAACCTTAACGCTGGCGAGTTTCGCTCAGTTCCTCGGTATAATCCTCATCAACCACTGATTAGCTGGAATGACATGCATCATACGGTCAACCTAGAATATTTTAAGATACGTTGATTTGTTAATTCGGGGTCGCCATAGTACAAGTATTCACGGGTACGGGTGGATTAAAGAATCATTGTAAATGGATAGCTATTCTCTTTTTATTAACATAAACCACTAGTAATTTGGAATATAGCAATTCCCATAATCTAGCATAGTATGGATGTGCAACAACGTTAAGGAACAAAACGATTTAGGAGTAGAATCATTGATAATCATAGGGATGTATGGTTAAAATAAGACTCATGTGTTAAATAAACATATCAGCATGTTAATTATACTCTTGTGTTAATAATTGTTTTATTGAATTCTTGAAGATTGGGTGATCATGAATTTCTTTTTTTTTTAATAAAAATAAAGGAAAGGAAAATAGTTGAGGATTTGGATAAGTTTAGTATGTCTATTTATTCTTTGTGTAACTGATAAATTTTTTATTCGGAGGGTTGATTTTTTCACTTAAGGGGTGTTGGTTAGTTAGCCCGAATCATGATATTGTTATTTAGGTTGGGTCCCTCCCGAGTCCCTTAAAATGGATGACCCATAGTTGAATGCTTATTGGCTCTTATTAATGTAATCCTCCTTGATTTTTTTAAGCATATTTCGTCCTTTAGGAAATACTTAATGGGATTGCGCTCACTTTTGAATTCTTTTTGTATTCTTAAAATTTCCTATGGAAGTAATACATAATTAATCTATGCATAGACTCCATTTGGTTATAATATTGATCACTTGATAGTCATTGTTACACATTATTTTGGTCTCCTAGTGATCACCTGACAACATGTGTTCATGTTCCCTAAAATATTAAAAGAGACTTTCTTCATGAGAAAAGTGTTTTGATTTGCTCTGCCTAAAACCTGAAGGAAGGTCGTCGCACCCTACTCTATTCATGGGGTTAGACAATGCCTAATCATCGCATCCTGCACTATACCTGGACTGTGACGTCGTCGCATGTTGTTATATACACAGGGTGTGACGATGCTTAAATATTGAGAAAAGTCAAATTTCATGAATGTTCTAGAAGATGAGGTGGCCTCCGATCGGTTTGGATATTACTCGCTTCTCTGATTTAGTGGGATCATCCTAATCTCCTCATCCATCTCTCTTTCACAGTATATAAAGAGGGATCTCTCATCGAAAAGGCTAAGGTTGAATAGGCTAAGAATTGTATGGAGAGTTCTACTTTAGATTATGCTTGAAAGATTTTCTTTTGTTCATCAAGTCATATTGTGGATCTGTGACGACCCCAGTTGTTACGACTACAAGTGACGCAAAGAAAGTGCAATTTTTTTTTTTTGCAGGAAAGTAACAACGACAACAAATATTCAACACAACTTGACGATGAACAAAACACACACATATCATGCAACAGACAACAACGACCCTATATACTAGCACATCGTGCAACTAGATGAAACATGCAATAATCAGATAGACAAACAAAACGACTATCGTCCCAACACAAGCAAGTCAACGCCTACAAGCTAAAGGAAAACATCAACAATCCCGAAACAACGACTTTGACAACTAGTAACTAGAAACTTCTATGGTGAGAAAACCACTCACATGAAGGCGTTACAGAATCAAGTACCAACATCAATTACAACGAACAATACGCCCATATCGGGAAGCACAAGACTCTTGTCAGGTTATCATTCACATCTATCCATCAGGGTGAGCGATGATCCCCTCATCAAGAATCATGTCGTCACAAGGTGATAGGCGTGACATTAACCATGGCACAACATAACATATCTAGACCTTTACCCCAAGCAAATCCCTCGTGCTAGGAGACCGAAGTATCTGTCAAAAATACACGAAGACTATACCCAAGAACCCAATCACTAGTTAACAACACGCAAGGTGACATCATTCGAATTTAAAATGCACAACTAACCGAAGGTTTTCTTGTTTTCCTACAAGGAAATCATAGGTGGTGTAACAATTATGACCAACCGCCTTTTACTGTTCAACTAAGGCACAAGGCGCAATGTAGCCAATTCACTGTTTAACAAAAACAATTTAGCTAAAAAAAACTATTAAACCTTCAACCAATAATCTTGCGCAAGCCATTAAACTGTTGCCCAAATAAACCATAACCATTTGCTTCTAAGCCATTATGACTAAGTGCAAACTAGGGAACTATTATCATTGAAATCAATCTATTAATCTAATACTAAAGCAATTAATTAACTAATCAATTTTCATTGCATTTATTACCACTTAAGAAATTAAGAAATTAATCTCATACTAATGCAAATAAGCAACTAATCCATTTTCATTGCATATATTACCATTTAAGCAATTAATCTATTGTGGAAAAGTTAAAAACCAATATATACGACTGATGAATAAACAATTACTATATATAAACAATTGATTTATTGTTGCAAAGGTCAAGGGATAATCTATAAACAATTGGTATAAAAAGACAATTAATTATTGGTGCAAAATTTATAAGACTGATAATAAGAACTTGAATGGGTTGATGGTTGTGTAATCATCGTTGTCGACACTGTGCTAGATCACGTAGTGAATAATCCGTTATAGCTGAATCCAAATGGAAACCGCCACAAGCAAGATGAAATTCACCAACATAATTACCACCGACATCGTGGCTATAAAGAAACTATTAAATACAAAAATTTAGGGTGTTCCTGCCAGTACTCAAACAACTCTGCGATGTCCACAGTTGGATAATAAAAATCGATCCTTTGACACTCAACGCTGTCAAAGGATGGGAAAAATTGAAGGGACAGTTGCAGCGAGGCAAACGACATAGTAAACAAGCAAATGATTTTAATTACAACAAATATACAGTTTCATCAAGGAAAATGATTTTAATTACAATAAGGCAATGATTTTAATTAATGTAGTAAACAAGCAAACAGTTTGAATTGCAGTAGATATACAATTCACACAGCAAAATTTATATACAACAACGATTTTTGTACGATTTATACACGATTTTTATAGCCACGATTTATATACGATTTACATAGCAAATATTGATATACAACAACGATTTAGGTATGATTTATACAGGATTTTTATAGCCAGATTTATATACAATTTACACAGCAAAGGTTTATATACAACAAGAATTTAGGTATGATTTATACACATTTTATACAACAACCATTATATACAACAACACTTTATAACATACAATGGATTGTCATGGTAAAAATCGCATTGGTATCATAAAATCGCTAGTTCAAATGCTAAATTAATGCTAGTCGTTTTATTTACCTTAATCAATTTAATTGAATTTCAAAGCTAAACGTTGTAATCACTAATTCCATTGTTATTTCAACGTTAATTCAAATGTGAATTTCAAATTCTATTCAATTCGCAGAAGTAGAAATAAAATGCCCAATCAAATGCAAGAGTAATGATAAAATCATTGGGTAAATCACCATAGAAAATGCATAACTAAGGAACATTAAAACTCCATAACTATATCGTTGTGTAAATAAAAATTGAAATCCATAACTAAAGAACAATAAAATCCATAACTAGAATGTTGCGTAGATAACAAATAAGATCCTTTCTAACGAAGATAGCACATGTGCAAAGAAGTGGAAACACTGGGTAAGGTGAGGGTTAAAACAAGGTGTAAACGCACGATGAAAACTCGAGTAAAAAGAGAGGCTGTTGACATTACAATTCAAGGTAAAACACAAAGGATCTCGCTGCAAATAAACGTTGGGAAGAGAAATGATCCTGCACTTATTATCCATGCACATGAAAGCAGGGCATTCAAATCTCGGTATTAAACACCAGAGTGAAGACAGTCGATTAGGCTCGTGGCCAACTACTCAGGCACAAACTAATAAATTACAGATAAGTGACAGAAGATAAAAACACAAATTTTCTTCGTATCAAAATAATAAAACAAACACAGAGAAGTCATTGCAATCATGTGACATCCCCAAAAAAATAAAATATTTTTGAAATTTAAAATTGCTGGAAATTTATTCTGTTTTTAGTAAATTCGAATTTGGAAAATTTTTGCCATTTATGGAAATTCCGAATTTCGAATTTGGTAATTGTAATTAATTATTTTGACTGTTGGGCAGAGACCTGATTTGACCCAACTAACTATTTGACTATGACACTTGTATGGAAACATAATATTTTATATTGACTGTAGGAGGACAAATGGAACAACCATGTTAAATTTAGATGACCATGACTCCATGAGTGGAGAACATGTTGGAACTACCTCTGGGATGATTATTACAAGTGACAAATCAGTGATTTGGCCATTGGAAGCCCCTAAAAATCAGGGATTTAGAAAGCTATTGTAATGGCCGACTTAAATAAACAACCATTTAATTTACAACATAACAGTAAAATTCAAGAAATTTCTTTAATTTAGCACATTCGCCTACAAATTTATCAATTATAATAAAATTTATAAGAGATTAAAACAATGCATAATTTGAAATACCTGAACCTGATGCTAATAACCCTCCATTTGTCCTTTACTTTCTTGACCGCTGCTTCACTGTAACACACTGCCCAAAACCTAGTTCCTCCCTGCCAACTAGGTACCTTCCTAGCTCCAGGATATCATATGGATATCCTGGCCCCCGTGCCCAAAACCCCCAGCAACCCCGGTGCACTGATACAATCCCACTCCCAAAATTTCACCTCTCTCTGCAAATCCCAGAGCTCCMAAAATCCATCCCCAACCTCYCGTAGAATGACCTCCCCTCCACCTTCTTTCCCTCCATATTCCTCCTTCACCGACTCCCTCCCTCATTTACTCCCTACCTAACTCATTTATTACCTTCTTATCCTCCCGCCGTTAATGCCCCTTATCCCTCCTTTATTATTTTATCCTCATGTAGTTAATATGTTATCCCTTGTTGGATACGTAACTGAATTTAACAATATAGCTTATTATCCTCCTTTTATTTCTTTACCTTATTAATTAATGATTTAATTAATACTTAAATTAATCATTGACAATCATGAATAACTAATTACTAATAAATAATTAGTTAATGTTATTTTAAGAAATAATTTTGGTTTAGCTAATCTTTTAGGACAGTTATATTATTAAATTAATTATAATTAATAATCATATACGCCTATTTAAGCAGGGTCGTTACATACACCCACCCTTCAGGAAACTTCGTCCCGAAGTTAAGGTATCTTATGGTACAAGGAAAAGAAACATGGTTCACACATTCATAACAAGTAACCGACATTATTAGTAAGTAAGTCAAGAAAACTCATACATACTAGTGTATATGTACAGAATTGCATGTGTAGCTAGTGCATACAATTCTCGTGCATGTACTAATAATCAAACTGTCATCTTTTAGTATTTTATGTACGCATCCAATCTAGTCAACAAGACTAGTCTTTTATAAAAGACAACAAACCAATCAATTGTTTGAGAAATCCTTTAATTACTATTATCTGGTTCAACAATTTTATTTTAAACAACTTTGGTTTAGTTACATAATAATGAATATTCATATATAC
>ML780601.1:124322-149521 GCA_009831015.1 Picea engelmannii
TTTCTCTAATGGTTAAGTTTCTAAGCTCTTCTAATTCATCATGTTTTTCCAGATCTTTCTCAAATTTACAGTAGATTACATCTATCTTATCAATTTCAAGATTTTGACTAGTCTTAAGCAAACGAACATGGTCAACACATACCACCAGACTTGCTCTCTTTTTGCAAATTTCAGTAAAAATAATTTCCCTGATTCTTTGAAGGACTTTGTGGAGCTTAGGTTACTTACTTGTAAAGGAGAAGTCCTTGAAAAAATTTTCTTGTAAAGTCTTCCAATATTTTTTTTGTCTTCTGGTCTCCTCATGTATATACCAGGATTTTGGGATTGGACCCAATGACTGGAGAAATACCTGAACCCATAGGTGAGAGGGTACTTCTGAAACTCTCCACTTCTTTAAGAAATGTTCAATATCCACTTTAGGGTCAGTTCGTCCATCGAATAGTTTCACATATTGAAAATATATATTCATCTCTTTGTTCATTTGATCCCTACTTTGGAATCGACATTGGATGGATTGTTTTGCGTCTTCCCACTCCATAATCAACGATTTATGGGTGCCCCGCCATTTAGCAGGGGTATCTTGCAAGTCTAAGTCAAGAACAAAGATCCTTTGATCTGTCACTATTTCTCTTCAATGCTGGCAAGAAAATTGTGTACCTTTGAGGTACCTTCATATGTCGAGTGTTCTCTAACCACGGTTGCAATCCACATTGCTTCTCTAATAGTTGTGCATCGTCTTGAGAATCATTCGTATGAACCTTTTTGTCAACTGTCAAATCCTACTTCTGAATCCTCATTAGTAGACTATATGCTTCTCCAACTTATTGATCCACTGCAGTGGGATTTGTGTAATATGGTCTTGTTCTTGCTGTTATGGTGTATAATTGGTCAAGAGCATATGACTCCATATTTTGGTCCACTGGTTCAATGTATTTAGGCCATAAACATGGATCTAAGGGCTGAACCACTTTTATCTCATCTGCTTCAAACGCCATGGTATCCCTCTTTAGATCAATGATGACATAGTTTTCATATGCTCAATCAATTTTGAGTAGACAACGGTAGGGATCCTTATCTCCCATGTTTTCAATTACCTCAAAATTGGTTATGGTTTTAACTCCCGCAACCTCTATTTCCACATTTTCCAACCTTCCTACTGGGAAAATGTAGTATCGGTTTTCCATTCTCAACTGGATGGGGGAATATACTAAATGAGGTTTTCCCAAATATTCCCAAGCATTTTTGGGCAGGATGTTGAAATCGGATCCCAAATATAGCATGATATCTTTGATTTCAAAATCATCTAGCTGGGCTTCTAACCTAAATTGTTTTCTTGTTCACACCTTTGTTCTTTGTATTCTCTGAGTATTCTTCTTAGGGAGGTTGGTCCTTACTATGGCTTCTAGGGTTCCCTCATTTTCTAGTATTAGGTATATGGTGTTTCACAACTTCTCTGTAATTTGGTCATCCCCTAGGATATCAAAGAACAATTGAAACTAGAGATTGATTACACTTTTAGACTGCTCAGGGTGTCTCCTTGGAATTGCAGAGTTTCTATGTGCTGGTGGCGAGGTTGGGGATTGCGCAAGGTTAGGTTGAGAGGCGACTTTAGGGGGATTATCCATTATTTATGGAGTGGGGATACTCTTAAATATTTCTATTTCATATTTGAAAAACAACTTTTGTTTCACAGGGTCATACCTATCATCCTTGGGAACAACTTTCTGAATCTTGGGCTGACTGTTTGCATCTACCCTAGTTTTTGCTCCTCAGTGATTAATGATGTTGATCTTAGGTAGTCGTCTCCTGATTCCTGTTTTTAATTCTGATCTTATGAGATTATATCCTTGTTGACAAACCCAATCTTCCCATTTTGCGATCAATTATGGGCAATCTTAAGTTATATGCCCATTATTTCTGGAGTGAGAGCACCATGGTCGTCTTGGGTGAGGACAGTCTCTGGCCAAGTGACTTTGTTCATTGCAATTGTAAAATCGAATCAATACTTTTCCTCCATTTATTCCTCATCTGAATCCACCTCCAACCCCACCTCCTCAGCCTCTTACAAGTCCTTGGGGGGTTTCATTTATTCTGAATGTTGTCTGGTCTAATTGGTCGACAAGCGTGCCCAATGATCTACATTGATTTGTAGCATGGTTTGTAGATGGGAATAACTAACAATGAATTTTATTAGGCACAGTCGTGTACTTCTGCTTAATAGGACACTACCTCAGTGCATGCCCATGTGTTCGACAAATCTCACAATACTCAGGTGGCTGAGATGTTTGAGTACCTGGGAAGGTATAGTATATCCCTGGTGTATGGAATGGTGGAGTTGCAGATACATATGCATCTCCTCTTGCTGGTCTTGGAGAAGGTCCCATCGGACTGTGAAGAGGTCATATTACCCTCATGCATAGACATTCATTTTCTAGATGCCCTTTTGTGTAGCATCCTATGCACCAAACTTGAGGTCGTCTAGGTCTTGGTATGGGTAATTCTTGAATTTTCTTCGTTAGCACTCATATTTTTCCCTAGAGTTGCGACAAATTTGCATCTACTGGAGGACTGGTCATCCTCAGACTCCCTGGATAACCTGCCATGGCTTCGATCTTCATTGACTGTTTGAAGGTGTTTGTTAAGGTGGCTATTTGTTGTTTCATTAAAGGAATTCTCTTCAGAGGTAGTAATCCTTGGATGTACCATTCCCTCTTGTGATCTGATTGAATTGGATGCACTAGCCTCCCAATAACATCTTTAAATTTCTAAATGTACTCCTATGAATATTCTCCTGCCCTTTGTTGAACCTCCCACAACTCAGAGAGAGCTTGTTTCTCTGACTGAGGTAGTTTGAATTCAGCAATGAACTTCAAACAAACTTGGCCAAGAGTGAACACTTGTCCTTTCACCCCTAGTTCAATAGCACTCATGTACCATTTGAGAGCACGACCCCTCAAGGTAGTATGAAACTCTACTAACTTGTTTGCTTCAAGAGTCCCTATGCATCTCCAAATGGCTTCACATAAGAGGCGATGTTTCTCTACATCCTCGTCCCCTTTACCCCAAAATTATGGGTATTAGGTGATCAATCCTCCCATATTTCCAACCATTCTGGGTCTCACTGTATCTATTAGAATGAAACCTAATGGTCCTAGTTGCGATATGCCCTAGGATCCCAATATCCTCCTAACATTTACACTTACGGACTGATTATGACTATCTAGATGCGATGGAATAGAAATAGCATAAGTAGGCGGCGTAGAATTTACCATGAGTATTGAGGACACTTGGGGGACGAGTGATTCGGGTCTGGTTCCACTGACTTCTGGGTGGGTTTCTTTGATTTGGGGGGTGTCATTTTATTCCTCTGGAGCAACCTTCTTTTCCTTATTTCAGATGTTTCTTGATATCGGGGCTGAATCTTCTTGATCTCTTGCAAGGTCTAGAACTACTTCGTCTTACATTTCTTATCCACAATCCTCTTCTCGTCTACCCACCTATGGATTCCTTCCTCTTTTCGCTTCTTTCTATTATAAGCTTATACTTTCCATTCTTTCTTGTCTTCTTACCTTCCTCAACTCTTCCTTCTTTCTTTCATTTGTTTCTCTTGATCTAATTTATTTCTGCAACACCTCAGATTGCTTTACTACTTTCTTTACCTTTCCACGCCACCAGTTCTTGACTATGGCGTCTCTCCTTAAGGATCGCTCATTTCTTTCATTCGTTTCTTGATCTTCCCCCATCTGTCAAAGAACCCTTTCCCCTTCAGGTCATGATCCTACCCAAAATCACCCTACCCTAAGCATAGGTGTTTAGGATGCCATCCCTTCCTCCATCAAGAATACTTTGATCCACCAGGGAATTTCCCTCAACAGTCTTTCGCGCACACCTTTCTTGAAAATTTCTTCTACCCATGAAAAAGATTGGTGATTCTCAGTTGCGAATTCAATGATATATCCTTCTAGAGTTGTATTAATCCAGAAATCAACCGCTCCCATAATCTGGTGATCCAACCGATGAAATGATACGATCTTCTTTGCATCCCAAGTACATGTATTCTTGACGTGTTCTTGGAATTTTGGAGATTCTTGGAGATGATCTATCTAATGGAATAGTTCTTCTGGGAATTTTACCTAGAATATTTCATACTGGTCACTCGATATTTCTGAATAAAAGAAAAAATCTCTTGTATCCTTCTTGCTTTTACCTCACAAATCCTCTTCCTTCCATATAAATGCATCACAATTTCATTCCCACCATTGTCGAATCTCATATCTATAGATCCACAGAAGCATTCTCCTTACAGGTTCCCTTTTTAAAACATAGGTCCTGGAAACAGAACCATTTTGTTGGCGCAAAAGTGATTAGAGTAGGGTCCTTCTCATGTTACCAACAAAAGGTACAAAAGTAGTTTAGAGCGTATGGATTTTCATCTTCCCGAGAGGGAAGAAGTCTCACCCGAAGCACAACGGAGATGATAAAGAGAGGGAAGGGTAAGGAGAATACTTAGAAAAATCTCTGAAGTATCAAGATTCTTGTTAGTATTGCGCAAGATAGATTAAACCTATGGCAGTTCTGAACATTTCGTAACTGAGAATAAAGAAACAAAGTTGTGTTGTCATTCACAAGGAAGCATTTAAGAATATCAAACATAAAAGATAATACAGAGTAACATTAAATACATTCAGAAGAATAGATACACATGATATATTCAAAATTTGGGTCTCTGATTGTATTAACATATACTTGAGTCACATATACAAATAATTAGAGGATGCTCCCCAACAAGTATGATACAAGGTTATGCCAGTCCCTTGCTCTTTCAAACTCTACAATAATACAAAACTCCATTACATTGATAGTCTATTTTTTACCCAGATCTCAAGACTCAGCTAAGCTAACAACATGAATGATAACAACAATGACTCTAGAAACAACAATAACCCCAACCTTTCATTAACAACCCTATTACAATCATATTGATCTCATTTATATAGTCTGATCTAGGTTTGTTGGTTGAGAACCCAAGAGTTATCTCTTCTTCTTGATCTTGTTGCAACTTCTTTCTTCAAAACTGATGTTGCATTGTCCTTCCAACCACTTTGTTTTTCTTCCTTTAGTCTTTTGTCCATCTCCTTAGTAGCTTGCACAACTTTTGTTCATCAAAATGAAGCTGCAACATAACTTGTGCAACTTCTATTCCTCAAAATGAAGGTCCCAACACCTTGCCTTGCCATGGTATGGTATGGTGTGGTACAGTATGTCCTCCCTTGCCTTACCAAGCCATTTTATGGTATGGTGTGGTATGCCTTTCCTTGGTATGGTATGGCATGGTATGCCTTAACATGTCACACCTTTCCTTACTTTTCCATGGTATAGAATGGTATGCCTTTCCATGCCATGCTTTGCCTTTCCTTGCCATGGTATGGTATGGTATGGTATGCCTTTCCTATCCTTGCCTTACCATGGTATGGTATGGTATGGTATGGTATGGTATGCATTTTATTTTCTTTCCTTTCCATGCCATGCCTTACCATTCCATATCCTTGCCTTTCCATCCTTGTATTTCCATGTAATGCTTTTCCATGACATTCCTTTACTTTCCATGTCATTCCTTTACATAGCATGCCATGCCTTGCCATATCACGCCTTACCATGATGTCATGTCATGCCTTGCCATTCCTTTCCATGCGTTGACTTTCCTTCACTTTCCATTCCTTGTCTTTCCATACCATGCCTATCCATCCCATGCATTTCCATGTCGTTACATGCCATGACTTCACTTTATATTCCATTCCATGCCATGCCATTCCTTTCCATACCATGCCTTTCCATACCATGCCTTGCCATACCATGCCATTCCTTGTCATGCCTTCACTTTCCATGCCTTTCCTTCACTTGACATGGCATGCCATGTCATGTCTTGACTAAATGAACAAATTTAATATGTAAATGAACAAGTTTAATACGTAAATAATTCTTGTACTAAATGAGCAAGTTTAGTACATAAAAATTACAACCAAAGGATTCATTAAGAATGTAATTCTACAACTTGTTATTCCATATATCTTATATAAAAATAATCGCATGATAATTTCAATGTCATAACATAAGCTCTCTTTATTAATATATCTAAGGTATCATATATTTTTCAAACATGGATTATCATAAGTAATTGGATTTACCTAGGCCTAGAACTACACCTAGACCTAGACCTAGAGCTATATATTTCATTTCCTTGCAATGGCATTCGATGCTTATTCTTGTCATTTATTGCTTTCGATTGGCTTTCCTTTCCTTTCTTTTCCTTTGATTTTATACCCGCGGACCAAATTGGCCACATGTACCTAAATGGCTTGAGGAGACGATTTGAAACTCACTATAAAAATGAAATTGAGTCTCGGATGGAAAAAATGTCAATTTCATTGGATTTGAAGCATGAGTTTTCATCTAGTGGGTTCACTCTGTTGTCACTTTGTCCACCAGAAAACCATTTCTTGGAGTATCTCTGACACTAGAGTTTTTCTCAATGAGGCATAGTACAATTTCTGAAGACGAGGTTGATTTTCAAGAACACTGTGTCAGACATTTTTGGGTATTTTATTCACGTGGGCCTTGGCCAAATATACTTGTGAGAGCTTAGGAAACTCCATTATGCAACTCGGTTTGGATTTTATGCCCCAGGACTAAATTGGCCACATGTCTCTAAATGGCTTAAGGAGGTGAGTCACAACTCATGATAAAAATAAAACTGAGACTCGTATGGATGAACCTTCAATTGCATTGGATCTGGAGCACCAGGTTTCAACTAGTGGGGCCCCTTCACTATCATTACAGTCATTGAAAAACTGTTTGTTGGAGTATCTCCGACACTAGGGTTTTTCTCAATGAGGCATAGTGAAATTTCTGAAGAGGAGGTCGATTTTCAAGAACATTGTGTCGAGAATTTGTGCGTAGTGTAGTCGTGTGGACCTTGGCCAAATAGACATTTGGGAGCTTACATAACTTTGTTATGCACCTCGGTTTGGATTTTATTCCCTTGAACCGAATTGGCCACATGTCTCTAAATGGCTTGAGGAGGCGAGTTTCAAATCACGATAAAACTCAAACTGGGACTTGGATGGATGAAACATCAGTTGAATTGGATCCAGAGCACTGGTTTTTAGCTAGTGGGTCCCCTCCACTATCATTCCATCCATCGAAAAACCATTTGTTGGAGTATATCTAGCACTAGGATTTTGTTGAATGAGACATAGTGCAATTTTTGAATAGGAGATCTATTTTCAAGAACATTGTGTTGGGAATTTGTGGGTATTGTAGTCGCATGGGCCTTGGAGAAATAGACTTGATGGATCTTATGAAACTCTTTTATGCAACTCAGTTTCTATTTTATGCCCGCGATCCAAATTGGCTACATGTCTCTAAATGACTTGAGGAGGCAAGTTACAACTCGCGATAAAACTCAAAAAGAGGCTCGGATGGATAAGACATTAGTTGCATTAGATCTATATCACCGGGTTTCAGCTAGTGGGCCCCCTTCAATGTTACTTTGTCGACCAAAAAAATGGTTTTGGGAGTATCTCCAGCATTAATATTTTTCTCAACGAGGCATAGTGCAATTTCTGAAGAGGACGCCGATTTTCAAGAACACTGCGTCAGGAATTTATGAGTAGTGTAGTCCTGTGATCCTTGGAAAAATATACTTTTGGGAGCCTACAAAACTCCATTATGCGGCTTGGTTCGGATTTGATTCCCCCGGATGAAATTAGCCATATGTCCCTAAATGGCTTGAGGATGCGAGTTGCAACTCGCGATAAAAATCAAATTGGGACTTCGATGGATGAATTGTCAGTTGCATTGGATCTGGAGAAATTTGTTTCATATACTGGGGCCCCTCCACTATCATTTATTCCACTGAAAAACTATGTGTTGGATTACCTCCGACACTAGAGTTTTTCTCAATGAGGCATAGTGCAATTTCTAAAGAGGAGGTTGATTTTCAGGAACACCATGTTGGGAATTTATGGGTAGTGTGTTCATGTGGGACTTGGCCAAACAGTCTTGTGGGAGATTAAAAAACTTTGGTATTCCACACTGTTTGTATTTTATGCCCCTATACCAAATTGGACACATGTCCCTAAATGGCTTGAGGAGGTGAGTTGAAAATCACGATAAAACTCAAGTCGAGAGTCAGAAGGACAAACTGTTAGTTGCATTGGATTTAGAGAACTGGGTTTTAGCTAGTGGGCCCCCTCCACTATCATTCCATCCACTGGAAAACCATTTTTTGGAGTATCTCTGACACTAGAGTTTTTCCCAATGAGGCATAGTCCAAGGAAAGGAAAGACATGGCATGGGCAAGCATGGGATGGCATGGGAAGGCATGGAATGGCATGGAAATGCAAGGCAAGGCATGGGAAGGCATGGCAAGGCAAAGCATGGGAAGGCACAGAAAGTCAAGGAAAGGCATGGGAAGGCAAGGCGAGGCATGGTATGGCATGGCATGGCAAGGAAAGGAAATACAAGGTAAGGGAAGGAAAGGTATGGCATGGAAACACATGGAAAGGAAAGGCAAGGCATGAGAAGGAAAGGCAAGGAAATGAAAGGCAAGGCATTACATGGCATGGAAAGGAATGCAAAGGCAAGGCATGGCATGGAAAGGAAAGGAAAGGCAATGAAAGGAAAGACATGGGAAGTAATTGCAAGGCAAGGCAAGGAAAGGTAAGGAATGGAAAGCCAAGGAAAGGAATGTAAAGTGAAGGAAAGTGAAGGCAAGGCATGGAAAGTGAAGGAAAGTGAAGGAAATCAAAGGCAAGGAAAGGAAAGGAAAGGCAAGGAAAGGAAAGGAAAGGAAAGGAAAGGAAAAATATATTATCCCTTAAAACAAGTAATCATTAAATGAAAGGGGGATAAAAATGCAAGTTTAAACTATGGTTTAGATAACAAATGAAAGCTAAAATTCAAGATGACACATCACAACCCTACAATATTCCAGACATCACAACCCTAAAGGGATGAAAATTATGACATAAATGTAATAAAAGGTGTCAAGTTGTATTCCAAGGGTTTAATTGCAAGGCATGACAATGTTTCTATTTTTGTTATTCTTGTTTCATTGCAATGCTTATTTTTTGTTACTTTTGTTATTTTTGTTATTCTTGTTTCATGATAAGGAAAGGAAAGGCATGGCATGGGAAGACATGGAAAGGAAAGGCATGGGAAGGCAAGGCAAGGCAAGGCAAGGCATGGGAAGTCAAGGCATGGAAAGGAATGACAAGGAAAAGCAAGGCAAGGCAATGAAAGGCTTGACATGGGAAGGAAAGGCATGCAAAGGAATGACATGGGAAGGAAAGGAAAGGCATGGGAAGGAAATTCAATTTAAGGTAAGGCATGGGTAGGAAAGGCAAGGCATGAGAAGGCAGGGAAGGGAAATGCATGGGAAGGCATGGGAAGGAAAAGGATGGGAAGGCATGACAATGCATGGGAAGGCAAGGCATGTGAAGGAAAGGCATGGGAAGGAAAGGCATGGAAAGGCTAGACATGGGAATTCATGGCAAGGAAAGGCATGGGAAGTCTTGGGAATGCAAGGAAAGGAAAGGCATGGCAAGGCATGGAAAGGAAAGGAAAGAAAATGCAAGGCATGGGAAAGCATGGGAAGGCATGAACATGCATGACAAGGCAAGGAATGGCATGGGAATACATGAAAAGGAATGCCAAGGAAATGCAAGGAAAGGTATGGCATGGGAAGGAATGGTAATGCATGGGAAGGCATGAAAAGGAATGGCAATGCAAGGGAAGGCAATACATGGCATGGGAAGGCATGGAAAGGCAAGGAAAGGCATGGCAAGTCAAGGCAAGGAAACACATGGCATGGCCTGGTAAGGCAAGGCAAGGCATGGAAAGGAAAGTGAAGGCCAATGAAGGAAAGAAAATTTAAGGCAATGCAAGTGAAGGCAAGGAAAGTCAAGGCATGGCATGGCAAGGTATGGCATGGAAAGTGAAGGCAAGGCAAGGAAAGGCAAGTGAAGGAAAATCAAGGAAAGTGAAGGCATGGAAAGCAAAGGCAAGACATGGCATGGAATGACAAGGTATGGCATTCCAAGTGAAGGAAAATCAAGGCAAGGTAAGTGAAGGAAAGGAAAGGAAAGTGAAGGAAAGAAAAGGAAAGGCAAGGCATGTCATGGCAAGGTATATTTTAACAATAGTCAAAATATTTTACATACCAAAATATTTTAAGGCAAGGTATATTTTAACAACATTACAAATATTTTAACATCAGTCAAAATGAAGCCAAAATTATTCCTTTTACATACCTATGGTCATTCAAGTAGACCATCGAGATCACTTATAATACTGAAGGCCTCCATTAACTTCTCGTTCTCAGAGTAAGGAAAGAATTATCATACCTTTGATGAGTTATTTCTTGACATTGTTCATAGTTGGAGGTTTGTACCAATAGCCAACTTTGTAAAGTGGTATACGACTTGACCCAGTTTATAATCTTGAAAAACATAACCACCTTTCTTTTAGGCTCTTTCATCTTGTGTCAAATATTCTCCTTTAGTAACCATCAACCCAATCATAAATTCAATTCCTTGAGAGTTGGATACTAATCGCATGAGAGTATTCTTTCCTTCTAAGCATTGTGCGAGCCAATAATCAATGCCCCATTCATTATCTATTGGGGTAACCACTACATATATGTGCCCTACAAAAAATGGAGTGCCAAAATGTGAGTCCACTAAATGAACAAAGAATAAAGCATTAATGCTAGTTATTCAAAATTTAATAGAAGTAATCAATGAATCTTGCAGTATGAGATCTGAGACATGATCATAATCTGTTGAAATACTTGATTGGTCTTCCTCCAACTGGGATAATTCCATAGTTATACATTGACCAATGGGGAGTGATACACGATCCCATCTATCAACTCAGTCTTTTGATTCACAATCATCCCATTCATTACTACTACATGGACCACAGAATCAAGAGAGTTTTCTCATCCATATTTCAACTATTGCATTTTCTAATGTTCTAACTTAATGGAATCCACAAGTGCCCTGTATTTTTTTTCATTCATACCACTATGATCGATATAGATTGACCACCTCCCAAAAATATCTATGTACATGTCCTTTCCTGTGTGATTCATCTTCACGGGTTCCTGTTCCCTCTCCCATTACTGAATAACACCATTCAACAATGAATTTTGCATCTCAAATGAGGGAAGTAGTTGTGAAATTAATTTATTTCCTACGTAATGCACCTTTTATTTATGAACCTTCTCCATCATGCTCCCCTTTCCCATCCCTAGACTCAAAATAATTCCAAATGTGTGGTACCTTTAGTTTTTTGTGCAACATACACAACCATTGAAATACATGAGAATTTTTGTACTGGAATGTGAAACCATCTCACCAAATCAATTGTTGATCCATCTATATGTTCTTCTCCTTACGGTGATTGTAGAACAACTGAAAACAATGTTGTCTGTAGGTTAATTCATGGCACCAATCATTGCTTATGTAGAAGTGATACTCTTTCAATATAACTCTGTTTTTTTCATTACTATTTGTTCCATTCCTGTAGGTGATATGGACCATTATGATGACCTACTCTCAATGATAATATTAGCTTTGAATATCATTTTGTTGTTGAAGGGTGTAGTTCTCAGCAAAATCAACCACTGATAACATAGTACCAACATGAAATGTATAAGTGAGGCATTGAAGTCTAAAATTTTCCAAAATCATCAATGATATAAATAGTATGTTGAAAAATGCAAGTGACATAAGATGGAATGAATTTTCTAAGGAGTCTTTTTATCAAATTATAAGAGGATTGGGAGAGGCTCCTATTTTGGTAAGTCCCAATTACATAAAATACTTTTTAGTTTTCCCTTTCTCAATAGAGAATCTATCATTGTTGTCTTGTTACAAAGGAATGAATATGGCCATGAAAAACCAATAGCATTCTTCAATAGAACATTGCAAGACATATAGCTGGAAAACAATATCATGGAAAACAAATATTTTCCCTTGAGAAATATTTGAAGGTTTTTCATGATCATACTATTCATTCCAAAATGATTTCATTTGATCCTAATTTTTTTTTGACAAGTCAAAATTACCTATGCCAACAAAAGAGGTACTCCTTGAGATGAAGTCCCAATTAGACCTCACAACATTTGGGGTAGGAGATCCATCCATATTCTATCACAACAACCATTAATAATTTGTATCTTTAGTAATTGAAATGAAAAACGAATAATACAATCTAAAATTGATCTAAGCTAATCTAATTGCAGAAAATAAACTATTCTAATCCATCCAAGCTAGGAGAAAAATAATTTAATCAAACAAAAAATAAATCATAAGACCCAACTTGAAAATTCTAGAATAGTTAGCTGTTAAAAAATAAGAGACTCATTCTTGATGAATGACATAGGTGGACAAATTAGTCCAAAGAAAATAGGTCATTCACTACCTTCTATTTACCAACTTAGAAAAATAATATCATAAAATCAATTAACATTAAAATCTATAATTCACAGTAGAATAGTCCATAAGTGAATAAAACAACCTTATAGTAATGGAGATGAAGATGCAATCATACATCTTGCATGGGAATAGTGCACAACAAGCACATCACACAACACCAGTTGCTTTTCCTCCAAAATGAATCTGAGGGATTCTTCTCATTAATAATAACATAAACAATTCTCCCAAAAATTACAAGAAGTAAGAGGCCTTCTCTCCTTAGAGATTCTAATTACATTTATAGTTGTTTACAAAAATATCCACCCCTCTCTTTGGTGGAAAAGTGGTAGTTTTATTTTCAACAAACTAATCAAGGTGGTAGTTTCTGATTCATTGAAGTACTATTATCAATGAGGAGTGGCCACGTGGCATTTTCGGTTACAGCAAATTGCCAATTGAACATTTTTTCTAACTGCTTTTGAGAGGTGGAAAATCTATATTTTCTTTGAGATTCCTTCCTACTTTGTATTTGTTCTTCCCTTTGATAAGTGGTTGCATCTCTATTTGTGGGACCCATTTCCCCTTCCCTGCCCCGTTCCTATATCCAAGTCATCAATTAACATTAGAGGTTATCAATGTTAAATTTGTGATTATTTTAGCAAGATGGAATGGAGATTAAATTTATGCAATATGTTATATCACATGAGAAGATTTGTTTAGTGTGATAAAGAGTGTATTGCATGGAGAAATTTTCCATGTGACATGTCACAAAGAAGGAAACTTTTGGGCGATGTGATGTACCATGTCAAAAGAAAATCTTGCGACATAGGAAATTTTCTTTCAACACACCATTTCACATGAAAAATATTTCTAGGCAACAAAGGAACTTTTCTTGCAATGTATCATTTCATGTGAAAAAAAAATATAACAATAAAGAAGTTTTCTTACGATGCACTATTTCACATGAAAAAAAAACTTCCCAACAAAGAAGTTTTCTTGCGATGGGTAGTTTCACAAGTAAATTTTTTTGGGCATGAAACATCATAAGGAAACAAATGTTGAAGATGTGGAAGGAAGAAAATGGGATTTTTTTTTCAAGAGTTTCCCCTCTTTCACAAGGAAGAAAAATTTGCGTGATGTGATGTATCACACAAAAAAATGTTTCCATGTGATGTTTTGCATGAAGGAAAATTTTCTTCTTTGCAATAAAAAGGGAGTTGTCCTTGAGAGATATTTACTTGGACATTTTCCTTGTCACAATTGAAGAAACTTTTGGATGATGTGAAATATCACATGAAAAAAAAATCATGCAAATCATCACATGAAAAAAATATTAGCATGTAATGCCTAGTGTTGCATGAAAATAATTTCCTTGCAATACATATTGTATGGCATGAATTTTTTTAAGTGTTATGAAGAATTTTTTCCTCAAGTTTTTTGAAGAAAATTTCTAAATGAAAAAAAATATTTTTAAAAGCCAAGGAAAAGGTTAATGCATGCCTATGAAAATTCTAGTAAGTTTCAAAGTGAAAGAATCAAGGTAGGCTTAATCAAGAAAATATTTTTTTCAAAGTATAGGAAGATGATGCTCACCAAGGCAATGAAATTCCATTAACACATAAAGTAGAAGGAGGCCCGCCATGCTATTTATTGTATGTCCATGTTAAATAGCATTTGTGGTTGTTTATATCCCAACAATTAGTGACACACTCAATGAAGTCATGAATCTCTGCAATCAAACCTTAAAACCAATACTTGTTCTTGTTGGAAATGGATTTTACCTTGGTAAAATGCTAGAGTTTCTTGTCATGCCCCATATTATTGCTATTTAAATAAATAAATAAATAAATAATAATAATAATAATAATAATAACGAAGTATAATAATTAACATAAATGGACGATAATTTATGAAGAAACCCTAAGATATAATAAATAATTAGATAATGGATCCTATAGATTGGATTCTTTACCATGGATGAATTCTATACAAGGAGAGCAAAGAAGGAGAAAAAGACATCTCATTTTACCGGGGCAATTTGAATACAAGGCTAAGGAGAGCTGAATAAGGGGTTGGTTGGGAGGAGAGTTGCCCCCCACATTCTTACTTGGCATGCATGATCAAAGATTAGATTTCCACGGGTAAGTTGATTCTCTTAGATTTCAAGCATGTTAACACATGCTCCTTCTTATAGTTTATGAAATCTTGAGTTATGTATCTCTACCTTTTTTTTTTTTTTCAATTTGACATGTTGTATTAAATAGGGTTGTGACGTATGGTATAGAACATAGGTTTCAAACATTAAGACCTATGGGCCTTTCCAATTAGGTTAAAAAAAGTAGAATAGTAGATCTAGTATAATGAACCTAGAATACAAATATGGAATGGTAGATCTTTATTTCATATCTAGATGTTGGTTGCCCATTAATCTTGTGGCATCTATATCTTGAATCTATTTTCCTATTAAATCTCGTGTTTCATTTTTGGGAGAGATTTAACTCCTAAACCCTAAAGTATATAAAAGTTTACATATTTGGGTTATTGTCTAGATCTAGTTTCGTGAGTTGAAGAATGCGATGTATTTCTTTCAGATCTACTTTATTATCAAATGTATGGTTCTTTTTGTGGTATTTTCTAACCAATTTGATGGTTAAATCTTGTTCTCTTTGTGTTAGTAGTTGTGTCTCTATCATTGGAATGGTCGTGAGTTTGGTATTGTTTATTCTTGAAAACATGTATATATATATATATGCTATGTGTTGTTGAAAGAAGAGTAAATGGTATTTCTTGCCATGGGAATGAAAGTTTCATCCCAAAGTGTTTTGGGATATATGTGAGTTTGGTATTGTTTATTCTTGTATATATGCTATGTGTTGGTGAAAGAAGAGTAAATGGTATTTCTTGCAATGGGAATGAAAGTTTCATTCCAAAGTGTTTTGGGATATATTTTTTGTTACCTCCTCTATAGGTAGGAGTGGAGTGTACCACTAAGTCGTGTTCATCATAGAATGGATATGTTGTTATTATATTGTTACCCTTACCCTTATTATGGAATTGATAGCTACTATAGGAAGATGAGCTAAGGACAATTGTTTATATAAGAATTATATCAACATGCTATCATTTATAAAATTGTGTTGACCATCATGGCAATAGAATCCGTAGGCTGTCTCAATGTGCTTGCAATAAACACCAAACACTCTTGGTTGAGTTTTGGAAAACCCTAATAACACACGGTTGATTCTTGGAAAACCCTGAAAATAATGTCCGGTAGGCGTGTTGAAAAGCTTTTCAACTTAGTTGCTAAAGTTTTTACTTTTGATTGCTTCTTTGGGATCAAATATGTTTATATCTAAAGCTCCTACAAGACAACAAATCCTACAGGGTAGGCAATTAAAGTTAATTTGTATGAAATTATCCCTTGAAATAGATTCGCATTCTCTCTTCGGCACCATGCCCCGTACCCCTCATAGAATACCAAGAAGAAGTAACCATAGCATATATATTACAACTTACAGGTTACAACTTACAAGAAAAGACCAATACTACAACCACTTCCAGACAAAAGCTTACTCGAAGCCTTGTGGTGCTTGTTGTAGTTTGAGCCATATATTTTGCATTTTAAATTTATTAGATGTAAAAGACCAATACTACAACCACTTCCAGACAAAAGCTTGCTGGAAGCCTGGTGCTGCTTGTTGTAGTTTGAGCCATATATTTTGCATTTCAACCACTTCCGGACAAAAGCTTGCTGGACGCCTTGTGGTGCTTGTTGTAGTTTGAGCCATATATTTTGCACTTTAAATTTATTAGATGTAAAATGCCAATACTACAACCACTACCACCACTTCCAGACAAAAGCTTGCTGGAAGCCTGGTGCTACTTGTTGTAGTTTGAGCCATATATTTTGCATTCTAAATTTATTAGATGTAGTGACAAAGGATAATTCTTTTTGCTTTTGCCCCGAGAATGCCAGAGACTTCCATCTTCTGCTCTGCACGTACTGCGAGTCCCGACAGGAATCGATCGGCGCTGGGTACCAATGTGCTATCACGTTTCTCATATACCAGTACAGTACAAATGCTTTTGTTGATGGTGGTGTGAGACAGAGGCTCATAAACATAAGTCGAAAGAAAGGGCGTTGGCTAAACGTTTTATTTTTTAGGTTTTTTGGTCGGAATCAGGCAAAGTAAATTTGGATAAAATAGCTATTTTTTGTTGTTTAAATTGTATTTTTGAATGCATAGATGGATTCAGAATGCTGAAAACATTAGAACTAGCACAGCCGCTAATACAGCAGCTGGAGAACCCCGAAAGGTATCCTATGGTAAAGAATTTATAAAGAATTTATTAAATTTTATTATTGATTAACAAATAAACTGTTGGGCTTCATTTATTTATCTGGTGTTAATATTTTAATTTATGTTAATCACTTAAGTGGCAATCAGTTAGCTATCAAAGTAATTTTTAAATATGATTAGGTAAATGGAAAAAAATGAACACATAAACGGATGTCTTTATAATAGCTAGGAAGTTAATGATTGAAATCACAGCCATTTATTTTGTGTGACTACTAAGAATATTCCAGCCATATTTAATCATATCCATAGAAAACTTATTAAGCACTAAACCTCTATTAAATCTGCCCATTGTCAAGAGGTGTAAGCCTTTCACGTAATTAAATCTGCAGATTCAACCATTCATTACTCGATTTAGAGAAAAATCAAATAAATAAAGTTACCAGAAAACATCCAGATTTCAAGTAAAATCAAATAAATAAAATTACCAGAAAACATCCAAAAAATAGAACGTTTAGACTACATTAAATAGACTACATTAAATAGATATAAAAAATTCTATGCAGATACAAACCCCAGTGTCTGAAAAAGCTCAGCGTCAAGTCTCTTAAACGATCCTTAGATCTCTTTGTTAGTTCATACAGGTTGCTTGGGAAACAAACAAACAAATATTCTTATAAATTTCATTAAAATGATCATCACTGCCTCTTATCATCGTTCCAAAAGTGTAACATGTATTGTTACAAAACTATTTCAAAATAAGGCAACACAATTTTGGCAAAGCTCAATCTGAACACGGTGTGTTTTTGTTTAATAACAATGCGAGATGCCATGATGATGCCAGTGTATAATTCGCCATGATGATGATGCCAGTGAAGGTCAACTTATAGAAATTTGGATCTTTCCACCATTTACGCAATACACAAAGTTCATATATTTCACTTTATTACACTAAAATTCGTAGATTTTACTTTATTAGACTACTCAGATCCACGTTCAACCAGTTTAAATTTGCACAATCGATCTGAATAATAGTAATAAGATCTGTCATTTCTCAAGGCCAATGTCCAAGTTTAACTCTGCATAATCACTCTCAATAATATTGGCAAACTTTGTCATCGGACGTAATAGAGATCCTTGCAAATATGACAGAGAAATGTACTGTGATTTCAGTTCCGGATGTTCAGACCATATTAGTTTGGATGTGAGTATGACTTAATAGGAATAATCATAATTTGGCCCATCAACCTGAGGATCAAGTGTCAATCTTACTTGCCATGAGGTTGTATGTACTGTTGGTTTCATGTCTAACCTATATAGGTATTGGATGCACTAAACTTGGTGATGTTTGTTTGCTTAGTTCTTCTTTTTTAATTTGTGCTAGTGATATCTTTATATCTTTATTTATTTTGTGGCTTCTTGGAAGAGTTTCTATAATTATCAAATATCTTTCCATCCTATTTCATATTGGTTGTAAGGATTATTCCATGGCAATATTTAAGCTTCAACACATTATGATCTTTATGTCAACTTGTGCTCCACAAGGGGGTGTTTATGTTTGCTTTCCCACTCCTCGATTGTGCTTGGAATTCCTTATCTTGTGAGATTCTGATTCTGGTAGATGAGAATCCCTCTCTCTAATTGTGCCTCGGATTACTCATCTCGTGGCATCTTGGTAGATGAGAATGTAAATATATGCCAATACACATTAATTACTAGTAATTGAGAGTAAATGTATGTCAATACACATGGTTCGAAAGTGTTATGTTCGAAGAGTAAATACTTCTAGCCTCGTTGGTGTGCTTTTTTATGCAATTAATAACAAAGTATGGTAGTTGATATATGTGTTCTTCACGTTGTGAATTATTTTATTTGATGACATGTTCATGTCACTAATCTTAGCTTTTTGTATTGTAGTACATTGTAAACATCTTTGGTTTTCTTTATTGTTTAGATTCCACATCATTTTTATGCACAATCCCCGTGTAATGTTTAGTGTTGTTTCATTCATTGGGTATTGATGTGACACAATTGTTTTTCTCATTTTCTAGCAATAACTTATGGGAGGATTCAATCGATTTGTAAATCACAAAGTAAAGTTATCATGCAAATAACTCTTTAATTGTGTGAAGTTATTTACAAATTTGGGGTGGAACTATAAATGTTGGCAAATTCATGGAATTTGCTTGATAAATATAAAATGTATTTGAAATATATAAGATGAATTCAAGTGATTGTTGAGTTGTAGTAATTAATGGTTACCAGGTTGTCTTGCTCTCACGACGTAACATTTTGAAGATGGGAAGGAATAGTTTAATAAATGTGATTTTGTTTTCGACGGAACAAATTCCTTGTTTCCATCTTGCTACTTGCAATTTTTCCAGAGAATTGATTGCATGTGTACCAATAGTTATTAAGCAAAGCATTATCATGTAATGGTAAAATGTTGAATTTCATTTTCATGTGAAACTTGCTTTGCAAGATTGAATGACATTATGCCTCATCATATAAATTAATTAAATGATCACTTGTTGATCCAGGTGGATATTGATGGCCACCCACCTGTTCCAAATTCCAATTGGTTCAACTTGTCATTTTTCAGTTCAACACGTTTCTCTATAATGGGGAAACTTATTTGTAATTGTGGGTTCTGCACTTCCAGGGCTATCTTGAAGCCCTACAAAGAATCCATGTGGATATTGGTGGCCCCCCACCTATTCCAACTAGCCTATTTTGGAAGTTTTCATTCTGTACTTACAGGGCCATTTTGGGGCCCTAAACAATGTTTTCTTGTCTTACCACATTCAAACTGTAGATGGTGTTAGATTTTAATGGAATAATGTGTATTTCTCGAAAAGATCTTTCCAATGGGATATCGCACGCCTAAAACGAAGATAGTATGCAAAAGTTAAGACCCCAGGAAGTTGATGTATTAACTTATCCTAACGAGGCCCACATGAATTTTGGCGCTTCATCTCCTAGGGTTAGGTTTTTGGATGTCTAGGGTTTTTACATTCATGTTTATCATAAAAAGGCCTTCATAGGCTTATTGTACTCATCTTCTTGCCAATGAGTGTAGCTGTCACATCTCTTCTCAAAGATAAAGCTGCCACCATTCTAGTGAGTCTTGCACTCTGTATTTTTATAGTCTCTATATATTTATTTCATTAATAGAAATCATGTATTGTTGTATTTCTCTATTTCTGGAAATTTTTATGTGTATTTCATTGTAATATCTCTTCTTTCATTTCATTCCAAAAATAATCCGGATCACTTGCATGAGAATAGTACTCAAGGAAATATGAAATAGATTGAAACTTGGCATCTAATAGGGTGACTATACAGAACCTGCAATATGCCAACCTTCTTGTTGAAGGAAAAGGAAATGGTAATCAAGAAATTGTTGGTATCAGGATGATAACTTGGCACTCATAGTACTAATGATCCCTTTTTGAATTAGCTTGGAATGACAAACTTAACCATCTAGATACATGTGTTAGATGGACATTTTTATGATAATTCTCATATTAGATGTAATGGTTGGTATTGCTAGTATAAATATAATCATGCAAGCTAGTGGTTTGATTTTGTTGATGAATCATGATAAGAATGACCATGATGTTTTATTGTTGGTATGCATTATGTGTTGAGATAATTATTATGTTCATGATGTCATGTTAAGATCCTGTGGTATTTACATATGATGTTATTTGATTCCATTAATTATGTTGATGTAAGGTTGTCTTTGATAAATATGTATTGAGATTATATTCCTGATGATAGTATTCCTTGATGTGATGACATTGTGTAATTGCATCAAAATATTTTATGATGACATCTTTTACGATAAATTGCATGAGCATGTGGTGATAATGGAATTGTATTCTCATAATGACATGCGAGAGTTACCATGTAGATTCTTTCTATAAGATGTTGATATTATGATGATAATTAATGCATTGATTGAATTTTGTGGGGTCCTAATTGTCAAGTTATCCATCAATGTGATAGGAGGACCAATTTATTTGATGATCTCGTGGGAGCCCATAACCACGAAGGAGAATATTACACGTAACATTTTATGGGATAGGGACAATTCAATCAACTACTTATGCCAATCATTCTTATGCCTTGTATTGAAGTTGTGATGTCGAAGTTTAGAGAACAACTAGAGTGTTTCTCGTCGATGGAGTTGTGGGATTGGACTTTGATTCCTAGGGTTGTGTGCCCAAGGGAGTATAAGGAGGGAGTTTTGGTCCAACCTTTTGATATGCCTGGTGTACTAAGTATTGATCCAAATGATTGGTGTATGTTTGAATTAATCCACATGACTGGTGTATGTGAGTATTGATTTAGATCACTGGTGTACATGAGATCTATATCACTTGTGTATGAAATTATTAATTGCTAGAGTGTTGCTCTCCATTGGAGTTATGGGATTAGACTTTGATGCATGGGATTGTGTACCAGAGGGAGTATAAGAAGGTAATTTTGGTCCAACCTTTCGAGATGCCTAGTTTACTCAGTATTGATCCAGATGATTGGTGTACATGAATATTGAACTAGATCACTGGTGTACATAAGTATTGATCCAAATTCCTTCTTGGGAAGATGAGTTTTGGTGCCTTAGAGCCCTGATAGATGGAGAGGCTTTAAGCCTGGTTCCGAAAGTTGGGAATAATCGTTAGAGTGTTTCTCATACTTCCTAGTAGCTTTCAATGCATGCTATGGTCAATGGCCTTATACTAGTTATGCAGAGGGTGATCTCGAATATATATTTAGGATAACATAATAAAAGTTAACTTCGAGACAAAGTTCCTTGAAGGGGGGGAGTATGACATGCCCCATATTGTTATTATTATTTAAATAAATAATAGTAATAATAATGAAGTATAATAATTAACGTAAAGGGATCATCCCCATATTATTATTAAATAAATAATAAAACAATAATAATAAGGAAGTATAATGATTATACTTAAAGGGTTCATATTAATAAATATGGGTAAAAAAAGACAAAAGGTAAAATAAATAACGACAATTTATGAAGAAACCCTAAGATATAATAAATAATTAAATGATGGATTGAATAGGGATTGTGTTATTTACCACGGATGGATTTTATACAAGGAGGGAAAAGAAGAAGCAAAGGACATCTAATTTTTATGGGGAAATATGAGGACAAGGCTAAGAAGAGTTGGCATAGTAGTAGATTGAGGGCTCGGGGGCTTTGAGTCATGATGATTGAAGGGTTGGTTGGGAGGAGATTTCCCCCCCACATTCTTATGTGGCATGCGATCAAACAACGAATTGGCACAGGTAAGTTGATTTAGTCATGTTGGTGCAGGATATTTTTGGGAACAACGTAGCAATTAAGGAAGCAATTGGGAAATGGACCAGAAAAGGAGCATTCGCCAGAGAACAAGGGAAATCACTGTGAGGAAGAAGAAATTCAAAGGAAAAGAAGGAGGACATGGATCAACTACGTTTAAAAGAAGTTAGAATGTGGAGAAACCTAATCGACTTAGGGTTAGGGTTTTGGTCATTTATGTAACAGGTTTTAACCTACTTTTTATAGTATAAATAGGTATTGTCAGATCCGAGGAGAGAAAAAAAGGCTATGCAAAGAAGTGTTATTGCTTGAGATACCTAGTTGGGGACTAGTTTTGGAGATGGGTCAGTTTTTGAGAAATATCCATTATAATAGAGGGTAAGGTCGCAAGATTTGGAGCTTGGTGCAACCTTGTCAGCCTCACCATTATCACCAAAACTATGATGTAATGCGCGCAACACAGAACCTTGATGAAGAATAATAAAGAAGAAAAGAATGCCAAATCTTTGTGAACGTAGCCTATGTTAATATTATGGTAGCTGCGGGAGGTATTTACCTCCATGTGTAAAACTGATGAGAATAGAAGACTCTGGAAAGCAGGAAAAAACCCTAATGAGTTGGCTAATAACCCTAGAAGTCTTGTCGGCTCAAGAAGATAATTTATGTTAGGTTATTAGCCTCCAAGAGAAGAAGTTGGCCAGAAATAATAATAATATACTGAACAAACATGTACCCAGAAGGAGAAGTCGGCCCCAACAAATTTGGCAGAACCACTATAAATACAGGGCGCTAATTCTCATTTGACACATCTCAGAATTGCAGAGAAACAACTGGTGTGCACTGCAGTTCCCAGTTTGGTGCGCACATGTGGAGGAGAGCTGCAGGTGTAGTTGCTGCAACAACTAGTTTTCATTATTGGCTTGGACTATCTCTTGGCTAGGGCTTGGACCATCTGATCAACTATTGTTGGTGTGCTATCCTTGGAGGAAGATGCGCTACACCTTGTTTGGCTATCTAGCCTAGGGTTTGCTTCCGAAGAAATTCTCAGTCAAGGTTAAGGTGCTTGGAGGGTGGCTTCAGCCTATGGTTGGGTGACAAGGGTATTGTTAATGGTAAAACGAGCACACAATCTTCTATATTCTAACAGGTTATGGGCCCACAACTCCTTCATTCAGTATAAACGCTGGAAGGAAACATAGCCACTAGGATATTGAGCTCGCTAAGGAACTGTTGCTAGGGTTACTAGCAGGAACAACTTCCAAGACACTGCAGCTAGGGTTACTAGCAAGTGCAGTTGCAGAAACCCTAATCCTCTTGTTGATGCACCTTAAGTGAATGGATTGACCTAATCTTCGAACAGATCAGTGCGCTCTAGCCTAGCGCATTCCCTGATACTCTCAACAAGCCAAGATGTGAAGATTGATTTTGTGGTTAAATCTAGGGTTTGACCAAGTCAAAGTAGCCATGACTTATTCGATGAAGTTAGAGAACAAATTAGATGGAGCCTCTAACTTTAGAATATGGAAGAAAAGGATTGACCTCATCCTTGCCAAGAATAAAGTGTTGGATATCGTGAAACCAGAGTTTGAAGAAGGAAAAGAGAAGGAACCACAGAGCGTTGCATCTATGGAGAAGTTAAAAGATGTTGACATCAATGCCATGAGTATCATAGTGGATTCTATAAAATACCACTTGATACCCTATTTCTCCCATCTTGACTCATCGAAGAAGATGTACAATGCCCTAACAAATATCTTCTTAGTGAGAAACATTGGACAAGTTATGAGTCTGAAGAATGAGCTCTGTGACATGAAGATGAATAATGACGACATCATAACATCATATTTTGTGAGGATCTCTCAGTTAAGAGATCAACTATAAGCTATTGGAGAGACCATTTCGGAAAAGGAATTGGTGAACATAGTACTCAATGGTCTTCCTAATATGTGAGATGCATTTACCGCAAGCATGAACACAAGGAAGGAGTATTTGACATTTGAAGAACTTTGTACTTGATGTGCTCAAGAAGAATCAAGGATCAATGCAAAAGAGAAACCCCAAAAGAAGTACGACGATCAAGCCTTCACAACAAGATTCAAGAACTTCAGGAACAAAAGGAAGTTTGGTTCAAAGAGAAAGCCAAATCAAGAGAAACACATTTCATAAGTACAATGCTTCAATTGTTGAAAGTATGGTCACTACAAGAATCATTGTCCTGAGCTAAAGAAAAGGAAGGAGAAACATGAAGCATCAATTGCCGAAGAAAAGGAACCTACAAAGAAGACTAAGCAGGATGGAAGAGACTTCTTCTTCTAAAAGGTAACAACACTCTTTTTATACCTTGTACATATCTTTTTTTCATCATCTCTGTACATATCTTGTATATCTATATCTTGGAAGATAATGTGTTCTAAGAAGAACTATACCTATGGAAGAACAAACAAGATGAAAATGGATATCATTAGATAATACACATGAAAGGATTAAATACAAATCATGTATTAGGCCGAATCAATCATGAAGAGACTTAGAAGAAGCAAAGACAGAAAGAAGTTAGCAA
Source organism: Picea engelmannii (assembly GCA_009831015.1). Classification (NCBI taxonomy): domain Eukaryota; kingdom Viridiplantae; phylum Streptophyta; class Pinopsida; order Pinales; family Pinaceae; genus Picea; species Picea engelmannii. Next base: position 148,995 of record ML780601.1, read on the forward strand.
TCAAGAGGAAATTGGAAAAAGACTTATGATGTTTTGTAGAAGACAACAAGACGAAAGCGTGGATTTTGTTAGACAAGAGAACCAATTATATATTGCAGAAGACAATAAGGATGTAGATGGAAGCGTGGACTCTGTTAGATGGAGGGAGCCGGTTATATGCACTCTTACATGAAGCAAGGGTTAGGAGGGAGCTAATCCTATGATCCATTGAATATGATGAAGTATATATCCATGGTAGTTGTTGGGTCGCAAAAATACGACACTTTATTCATCTTTCATATACCATTTGTCGCCTTTATTTCCATTTCATTCTTCCATAAAACAATAATTATCATCACATTCATAAAAACATATGGGTTTAGATTTCCATTTTCCAAATTATTTATTTTGAGTATTTTTAAGAGAATTTGTGACTAAATATTAGAAAATTAACATATTTTCATTATATCTCAAAGTTGGATGAGTTTTGTGATGACTACAGGCATATTTGAAGATTTTCACAAAGTCAAAAATCACCACCTAGCTTC
>ML780601.1:149549-163759 GCA_009831015.1 Picea engelmannii
GTGGAGATAATCATTCAAGCTCACTTCAAGGAGAAGATCATGGAGATAGAATATCTTATCCAAGATATTTGTGGAGGATTTGAAGGGATAGGTTGAGAGAAAAGTGGATCTGTAATTATGAGTCTCTTATCTTCATTTATGTATAAATAAGAGGGTTCTCTCCTCATTTGAGGAGGAGGCCTCTCTCTAGAAATAGAGAACAGAAGATTGGAACTTTGATTCATAGAGCTTTGATTCTAAGATAGTGATTTTCATTGTTTTGTTATGAGTTGATAGATTAGATTGTTTATGTGAGCTCACATATGTTTTTCATCTACCTTTAATTGTTATTTGTTGTGTGTTTGTTATAGATACTTTTCAATAATTTCATGTTTATTTCAATTAGATTTCATTTATGCACTTTCCTGTTTTCATAGATTAATTTTGCATTTGATGCCTTTGAATTTAGATTTAGTTGTTTTCATAGTTAGATTAAGTTGAATTTGATTTCGTAGATTCACTTTGATTCTCCTGCATAATATAGGAAGGAGAACTAGGGTAGATAGTTTAACTGTTTCATTTCAAGTTAAGTGTGTTTCCTTTTGAATGTTAGATTAGGCTAGATTTAATTTTTACATGCTTTCATAAATTATTTGCTTAATTTAGATTAGTTTCTCATTCAATGACAATAGTTTAATGGTTTCTTTCAAGAATTAGCATAGCTAGTATACTCTTGCCCTGCATTTCCCATGCTTACACCTCATAAGTTTACGAACCTCCCGGATTGATAATTTATTGTTGCATTTATAAGCATTAATTTTACTCGATAGTAGTAACCATGAAAGACAGTATGTGTTCAGTTCAAGAAGTCTTCCTTGAAGAGAAGCCTTAAATTATCCCTGGTTTTCCATCCAGATCCGTGAAACTATGATGAAAGGAAGAAGTGGAATCTCTAGGGCATGGAATCTATAAGAAACTCCATGGACCCGAGAAATAAAGAAACACATGAAGATTCTAAGAAAGAAAGAGAAACCAGAACAACCAATCATTGTATTGAGAATCACAAGATTACCAGCCTAATATGAACTCACTAAAAACAATTAAGTAGAGGAACTGGAAGTCGTGATGAAGAACAGTGTATGGAAGATTTATGAATGAAAGAATTGTGAGATCTAGAACTAGAGGTTCTACCAGATGGAGGGAGAAGACTATGATGATTACTTGTTCCAGTAAACCAGAATTATCTCTACATGAGTCATTATATCATCTGCAACATCCATGAGTTGGATTTCTACATCAGATGAATGCAAAGAATGTTCTCCAAAGAAATTGAATAAAGAGCGTATGAAGAGCAATCTCAAGACTTTGAGGCATACCAGAAAGAGACCCTTGTATGCATATAGAAGAAGATAACTTGGTGGAGAACCTCCAATGCACAACAGAAGCATGGTGAAGATTTCCTATAACATCAAGATGATTACTCAATAGATCAGATCTCATGATGACAGAAGAAGTGCCACATGGATATGTTCCAGTTTTCCAAGAATGATATACTCTACATGAAGCCTTCACAGTGTTCTGGACTAAAGTACATTTGAAATCAAGCATTACATTATCCACTATGAAGTCCAGAAAGGAGAAAATGGTTCTCCAATACATAACTCCATAGATGAGCAGATAAACAAACATTTTTGGTAACGCTTCTATCCAAGAAGAAAGAGTTTGGGTACTCAAGCTAGAGCTCGTGGAAACGACTTCCTTATTGAAAAATGAAGAAATGACTCCCAGGTTGGGAGGGAGCACTGAAAATATTATTGAAGACATTCATTGAAAAATAGTCCATCTTGGACAGATGCTTTCCTATTCGGAAAGTGGATTGAGATTTTTGACGGACAGTGACTTCCCATTGTGGTTAACATGGGAAGTATTATGATTGTTGATGTATCATAGACAATGACTTCCCATTGTGGTTAACATGGGGAGTGGTCTAGGGCAGTCTCCCTTCTTGAGGGTTACTCAAGAAGACTGGTCGACCTCGCCGGACAATGATTTCTCATTGTGGTTAACATGAGGAATGGTCTGTTTTGGAGGTTGATGCAGGACAATCTTTTCCTCTTGTGGTTAACAGAGGAAATGGTCCGGAAAGTCATTCCTTAGGGTTTATACATTCTCTCAAGGGTACACTTTGATTAGTGTAGGAGGAATGGCCCAGGGTGGGGAATGGTTCAGGCTCAACAATCAGGGACATACATTTCTTAGGGTTTATACATTCTCTCTAGGGTGCACTTTGATTAGTGTAGGAGGAATGGCCTAGGGTGGGAAATGGTCCAGGCTCAACATTCCTTAGGGTTATACATTCTCTCCAGGGTGCACTTTGATTAGTGTAGGAAGAATGGCCTAGGGTGGGGAATGGTCCAGGTTCAGAAGACAGGACAATTATTCTTCCTTGCTTGAGAAGATTAGTCAAGATATCTCATTATCTACTCTGAGGTAGATATTCTTTCAAAGATCACATATGTGAGTGAAATATTGGCCCAGATGATTCAGTTTATATCATAAAATTGTTTCTGTGCAGGTTGCTATCAAATGTTTGTTATGAAGACTGTATGACAGTCGATGTAGACTATTGTGGTGGATATGTTCCACTGTTCATGACTATATGTTGCTGATCAAGTACTTGTTTTTTACTTGGTGTGGTAGTGTACCACTGGATTGTAGTTATGTACTACTATGGATAGACACAGTTGTGTTCTATTTTTGTTCTGATTTCCTTGAAGTCTATTAGCAGTTTATTGGAGATAATCATCATCCAGATGAATAATGAATAGAGATTTTCCAAACGAAAAATGGTTCAGAGAAATTTAATCTTCTAGATTATAAGAATGGCTCTTGTATCACTCTATGGTGTGAGTGACTTATCCAACATCATGTCTGATTACTCAGATGAAGTATGGTTTTGAGAGATGATGCAGCTGATGGTGATGGTGATGCTCATGATCTAGTCATGAGATAGTCTAAACGACTATGTTGATGCTACCAGGAAAATGGTATGTTTTTGTGCTCAAGACCATTACCTATAATACCTCCCTAGCTAGGAGGGAGTGTTAATATTATGGTAGTTGCGGGAGGTATTTACCTCCATGTTTAAACCTGACGAGAATAGAAGACTCTGGAAAGCAAGAGAAAACCCTAATGAGTTGGCTAATAACCCTAGAAGTCTTGTCGGCTCAAGAAGATAATTTATATTAGGTTATTAGCCTCCAAGAGAAGAAGTTGGCCAGAAATAATAATAATATACTGAACAAACATGTGCCCAGAAGGAGAATTCAGCCCCAACAAATCTGGCAGAACCACTATAAATACAGGGCGCCAGTTCTCATTTGTCACATCTCAGAATTGCAGAGCAGCAACTGGTGCACACTGCAGTTCCCAGTCTGGTGGGCACGTGTGGAGGAGAGTTGTAGGTGCAGCTGCTGCAACAACCAATTTTCATTGTTGGCTTGGACTATCTCTTGGCTAGGGTTTGGAATATCTGATCAGTTATTGTTGGTGTGCTATCCTTGGAGGAAGATGCGCTACACCTTGTTTGGCTATCTAGCCTAGGGTTTGCTTCTGGAGTAATTCTCAGTCAAGTTTAAGGTGCTCGGAGGGTAGCTTCGTCCTATGGTTGGGTGGAAAGGGTATTGTCAATGGTAAAACAAGCACACAATCTTCTATATTCTAATAGCCTAGGAGGGTGAACTACCGTAAAATATTGTGTCACTGTGTGGAATGTTTCTTTTATGTTTTGCAATGGTTTATGATAAATGAATGTATCTATTAAGTAGTAAAATGTAGTGTGCACTATAACATTTATGTTATTTACCATAGAATGAATGTTAAATGGTTTCATATGGTTATAGAATGGTAGATCTAGATTTAATGATATGGTAGAATGGTATAGTATGATGTATGTTGAAGTAAAAGGCATGCCTAACATACCCAAAGAAACATCCCTTCCAAGGATGCATACATATGGTCCTACAACCACCCATAAATCCATCTCGGGTGAGACTTCATTGTGCACTATGGGCATATTGTTTCCTTCTAGTCTCTAGAAGGGGCGATGGTTTGTAGGGTTTTGTTGGAAAACTAAAGTAGAACCCGGTTCAACCCAAATGTATCCAACAATCGGTTCCGTTTCTGGCTAGAAATGAGAAGAACAAATTAGAAGGGACTTGACAAGAGTAAAGAGAATGCAGTAGTATAAAGGGATGTTCAGGCCATGGAATCCAACTAAACATGATATTGAAATATGGTTAGAAACAAAAGAGCTCGAGTTCATGTAGAAGGACAATAGAAATGCTAAGTATACTCCATGCCAGTATTTTGAAAGGTATGTTTTTATTGATCTTCATGAGGAATTGTTATGTTATTTTCCAGAGTTGTTATAGGAGTGGATACTTAGATTGAAGGACAATCATCCAACTAATCAGAGAAGACCAATAGAGTGGACTATTGAGAATATTGTGTGGATACAGAGTGTAAATAATAAATTCATGTGAGCAGTAGATTTATTGTTAGAAAAAATGGTTGTAGGATTTATTACTGAGTTTGCGGTAGTTACTATGAAATCTTATACTGCTACAGAGAAGGAGGTTTTGAAGGGGCTGAGAGGAAGTTATATTAATCACTTTACACATCGATCAATATTTTATTGCATGATAAAGGAGTGATGACAATGGATTCAAACAACTAAATCACTCTGCATGCATGGGGGAACTAGGCGACTCACTAAGGAAGATCTAAGATATGGAGAAGGATCTAGAGAGAGGCCAGAAGAAGTAAGAAATGGATCTCATCATTAAGGATGAGGAAAAAAACAAGGAGATAATGGATAGAGAAGGAGTGACACATAGTGGAGATCCCTACCAATATAAGATCAATAGTAAGAAGAGGGTAGTAGTCGAGAGAGAGGGCTTGGACAATGATGCAGAGGAGGTAGAGTATCTTCAAGATACAAGGAAGATTGAGGATATCCTACACACCACATATGAGAGAAAAAATAGAGTTCAAGGGTTCGACGCAGAAGAAGTTTCTCCATTCCAGATCAGAATTAGTGTGGAACCCACAACCCCATGTGCGACTAAGACATATGAAGAAGAATAATCGTTTATACAACCAACAATTAGTGGTAGAAGGATTTTAGTAGTGTTGGTTGTGGAGCCTAATTATCCTCTTGATTCATAGGTATTTTTCTTCAGTTGTGTTTATACCCCATGAATATTGTACACCCCTCCACACGGGGGGGTTGCAAGGGGGGCTTGCCCCCCCTGCGGGGTCAAGGGGCCAGTGGGGGTTCAAGGGAGAAGCCCCGGAAGGAAAAATTTCCTTGTAAATGTATATTGTAATTTCATAGTCAATATTGATCGTTCATCATTAAGTCACATATCTAATGGTATAGATTATGTTAGGGTTTTTTCCCTAGAAGGCAACCCTCTTTTTATGAGGGAATTGTATTGCGGTTGTGTATTATCAAGAATATTATATTCTGAGAGAGAATATTGTGAGAGAAATAAGAGGAAGTTACAACAAGTTTGTTGTAGGTTGTATCCCATCCCTTAATTTGTTGGATAATAAAAAGGAAGGACCTGGAAATTTCTCTGGTGGATGTAACCCACACTGGGTGAACCACATATATCTGTGTCTCTATTGTATTTTGTATATTCTATGATTTATTTCTTCATTTGTTTTATTTTGTTTCTCTATGATCCTATTTTTCTAACAAATGGTATTAGAGCAAAAGGTAGCTCAGAGGAAAAGAGGGTTACTGGTTCAAGTGGGAGCAACGGTGGAAAATTAAAAGTTTAGGGTCGAGAAATTTAATGGCCAAAACTACCAGTTATGGAAGATGCAAACGGAATATTATTTATATCAGAAGGATCTATTCCTACCATTGGAAGGAATAACAAAGAATTCGACATCCATGAAGTAGGAAGAATGTAAGGTTCTCGACATAAATGTCAGAAAGTCACTAGGAATGATATAGATGAGCCTAAGAGTGTCAGTGGATTTCAATATTTCGAAAGAAAAGACAAAAAAGGAGTTGATGAATGCATTGGATAAATTGTATGAAAAGCCCTCGACATCCAATAAGGTATTTTTAATGAAGAGATTATTTAATATGAAGATGTTAGAAAGTGGGTCTATTGCAGATCATTTAAATGAATTTAATATAGTTACTAATCAACTAAGTTATGTAAAAGTGGACTTTGATAATGAGGTCAGGGATCTTCTATTCTTATGCTCATTGCCAAAATGTTGGAATGGTTTGGTCATGGATGTAAGTAACTCCATCTCTGGTTCAAACACTCTAAAATTTGATGATGTTGTTGGTGTTATCCTTAGCGAGGAAATGTGATGGAAAATCACAGGTGAAACATTAGGTAATGTGTTAAACATGGGGAATAGGCGAATACAAAAGGATAGAGGAAAGGGCTCAGGGAACCATGGGAATTCTAGGAAGGGAAGATCCAAATACAGAATGGGAAAGATAGGGTGCTGGAATTGTGGGAAGAAAGGACATTTGAAGAAAGACTGTAGAGCTCCAAGGAAACAAAGACATGGACAACATGAGAAAAATCAGGAAGAAAACGTAACAGGTGATGTGTTACAAGATGCTTTGATTCTTTGTGTAGATAATATTTATGAGTACTGGGTAGTAGATTCAGGGGCTTCATTTCATGCCACACCCCATAGGAAACATTTTTTAGATTATGTTCAAGGTTATTTTGGACAAGTTCATTTGGGTGATGATGCACCATGAAAAATTGTTGGAATGGGAAAGGTACAATTAAACAAAAATAATGGAAACCAATGGTTGTTGAAAGAGGTAAGACATGCACCAGATCTAAGGAAAAATCTAATTTCAACTAGGCAGTTGGCTAGTGAAGGTTGTGTTGGCATGTTTACAGGAAGAATGTGATTGTCATTGATGGAAAGAACATCAGCAAACCAAACCTCGAGAGCACAAAAGATGAGAAAGATCAGAAGAGATAGCAGTTTCCAGAAGTGCAGATGAGGTCCAAGAGACAGACTCGCAGGAGGAGCAAAGGTTGAGACCCTTTAACACTTAGAAAGCCTTCTAAAGCATAGAGATCATAAGCTCAAGAGGAAGAGAGACAGTGGTTGTTGGATCATCAATCCAAAGGACCAACAACTATCGTATTGAATTAATGAAGGATAGTATAAGTAGGGAAAAGCGATTGGGATTTCGATCATCCGAATTTCCATCAGTCGTCAGATAGAAATAAGTGGAAGGAAGGGATAAGTTAGAAGAAGGGTGTGTTAATATAAACGGCTGATAATCAGGCACTCAGATCTATGGTCGACAGGGCATATTGGACCCCCCTGAACTTTCTNGGGGGGGGGGGGGGTCCGAGTTGGTGGTATTTCCCATGTGGGACCCTCATACGTGTCTCCTTCCTATCAAATTGGACCCCCCTTGCTCATTTCCACTTATCACCTAGCCCCCCCTTCGATTAAACCAACAAACCACTCATACATACCACCTCCACGCTCCAATGTCAAACTCCAGTACCCGTTACATGTCACACTCCACTACTACACTCTACCTCCACCTCCACTACACTGCCTACATGTCTCACCCACATCAGAAAACCACCTCAACAAGAACATGTGGCAGACCATGTCAGCAAGGACATGTGGAAGACCATGTCAACAAGGACATGTGAAAGACTACGTCAACAAGTACACATGGCATAATTAGATAATGACAAGTGTCAAGAGGAAATTGGCTCATGTCATGTCAACAAGTGACATAAGAAAGCTACGCCACTCTGGGAGATTTACTTAGGGAGTTTAATCACCAAAAAATGTCAAAAGTCCCGAAGTCCCAAACGATGAAGGTCCGAAGTTTCTCTCAGTCATTCGACCTGAATATCACTTTGGGTGCATTCTAAACCATTGATCTAGTTCAGTGGAAGGATATTGTAAGTGGAAGTGTTAACCGACAGAAAGTGGTCTCAACTGCCTATGACTTATTCAGCAGGTGACCACTCTAGAGGAGAATGAAGCAACGATTAGCCTAAATCCCCAAAGTCCCAAACACCGAAGACCCAAAGAAGACCCTAGCCGTTGATCACTAGGAGGGTACGTTTTAGAAGATTATGCATTCGAGTGAAAGAACTTCGGGAGAAACGAATGCATAGGAGTTGAAACTCCCGAAGCTGAAAGTGCCGAAGTCACTCATGATCATTGATCATGCAGGAGGGTATGTTTCAATAGATCGTTGACTATGGGTGAAAGAATTCATAGAAAAGTGAAGAGCCGAAGAGTTGAAAAGGCCAAAGTCCTGGAGCAAACGATAACCATTGGATTAAAGAGGAAAGATGTCAGCAGATCTTCCATTTCGGAAGATATCCAGTCAGAAGAAATGATAAGTTGATATTTGAAATCTCTAGAGTTCATAGACCCAAAGGAGATCTCGACCGTTAATCTGAGAAGGACACGTGCCAACAGATCTTCCACTCCGGAAGATTGACATACCGAGGAAATTAGTGTTTGAGATTTGAAACTCCTGGAGCTCGAATCACGAAGTAAATCACAACCATTGATTTAAGAAGGTTATATCTGATCCGTCAGTTCAGGAGAACTGTCAAGATTGTGAGATCGACGGTCCCATCGCATTGCAAGGATTGAAGGTGCAGGAACTTTAAAAAGATGAATGCAGGCCGCAATTGAAACCACTGTTTTGGAGAAAGGACACATGGAGGCTCGAGGTAAATTGTGGGGCAAAACATAGTTTGTTTCAAATCACCTTTGGATGCGCCTGCAATTGCGTGGTCACATGAGCTCATCACCCAAAGTCATATCGAAAGAAGGAGCTAGCACTCGCTAGACCAAGACCATGAAGCGCCTTTTGAATAGGGGTATGGACACTGTCATTCATCACATGAAGGAAGGGGCTTAGAAGCCAAAGAATCCAAAAACAACTGACTGTAACTAGCAGAGAAGACGAAGAATTGTGACTTCCAGAGAAAAAAAAGAATCACGGGATAACGACTGCTAGTGATGAACAGGTTTAGGATAATTACTAGAGAAGCCAAAGAATCTTTGGATAATTCCCATTGATGATGAACAGATACAACATAACCACCAATAAAGATGAAGAGTTTGAATGATGATCAGGCAGAGGGCTCAAGGTGAGAAAGACATGCAGAAAAGAGAAGATAGTGTGTTTTTTCGATATGTATGCATGTGGGTAGAATGTGACCAAGTATAGGACCTGAACTAGAGATCATAGGTGCAACATATAGCATGAAAAGACATCATATAGTATAAAGAAAGAAGAGAAGTTGAATAGAGTTATCATAGTGCGCAGTAGGAGAAAGAGCAGAGTATAGAAGCAAAACAGAGTAATAGAAGATGGAAGAGGTAGAGGAGACATGGAGCTGTAACAGACCATATCAGAGATAGAGAAAGTAAGTAAAGTTTTTGAAGATTCAATCAGGGTGGTAGGGTGGTGCTAGGGAGGATTGAAGTCCTCTAAATTCTAGTTGGTACTAGAATATATTCTGGGAGTTGGTGCTTTCATCTAGTGGGTGCTAGAGAAACCTGGGAATTGGTGCTTCCATCTAGTTGGTGCTAGAGAAATATGAGAGTTGGTGCTCTCTGCAAGTTGTAGCTTGCTATCATAGGTTGTAGCCTCATATTTGAGTTGGAGCTAAAATAATGTGATGTACATGATAGTTGGAGCTTAATTAACATCCTAAGAAGAACATTTTTTCACCCTTATGGGTTTCCTCATGAAAATCAGTGTCTCTATGTATTTTGTGTGATTGATCAAATATTGTATATCTATGCATGTTAAGTTATCAGCAACACATTAAATAATAATCTAGAAAGAATCAAAAAATAACAGGAAACTTTTCAATCTTATATACATAATCGATTCACCCCCCCCTCTTAGTTATATGTCCAACAATTGGTATTAGAGTCGGCGCCTTTGATCAAAGGTAGATCCATAAGATTGAACATGACTAGTCATGATGGAAGTTCAACTAATATACCCCCTTTGTTTGATGGAACAAACTTTTCCTTCTAGAAAATAAGAATGAGAACACATTTAATGTCTTTGGGTGTTGATGTTTGGGATGTCGTTGAAACGGGATATGTGAAGCCTATAGTCTTGGCATCAAAAGATGATAAGATGGAGTTTATCTTTAATGAAAAAGAAATGAATTCCATCCTCAGTGGACTTGTTGAAGCCACGTTTGTCAAATTCATGCACTGTGATTCAACAAAAGTTATGTGGGACAAGCTGATAAGTAGTTATGAAGGTAATGAAAAGGTAAAAGACGCAAAACTTCAGATGCACAGACTGAAATTTGAGCAGTTAAAGATGGATGAAGACGAAACTATCAGTAAGTACTTCTTACGTATAGAAGAACTTATCAAAACTATGAAAGGCCTAGGTGAAATGATAGATGAATCTTTTCTAGTCCAAAAAATATTAAGATCTCTTCCTGATAGATTTAACTCAAAGGTCTCTGCTATAGAGGAAATAGATGATCTCAAAACGTTAACACTAGATCAAATTCTTGGAACCCTAACTGCTTATGAAATGACAATCACCAAAGGTAAATCCACTACAAGAGAGGCATTTTTTAAAGTATAAAAAACCACAAACTTCGATATAGATGAGATTGAAGCAAATTTTGTGATAAGACTAAAGAAAGGATCAGGCAAATACAAAGGTAAACTTCCCTTCAAATGTTTGAACTATGGTAAGATAGGTCATTTTGCATCTAAGTTTCCTCACAAAAGAAAGGATCAGACATATGACGATGAAGAGAAGCACAAACACAAGAAGGTCTATAAAGAGAATAATTTTAAGAAGAAAATCCTTTGTGTAAACAATGATGATGATCCCTCAGATGATGAAAGAAGTGACTCTTCTATTGAAGATAAAATAAATGATATCATGCTAATAGATTTAGAAGATCTAAACATTGAAGATATAGGAAGTGAGTTCGCTGATTGTGAAGCAGTAGTAGATCTTGAAAGAGAACTTGTCAGTGCCATGGAAGAGATTGATAGACTCAGAGAAAATAAAAGAAAACAAAAACAGTTACTGCTCAGGTATGAGAAAACATGCAATGAACCATCTGAAGAAATTGATCCGTTGAAGGTTAAGTTAGAAGAAGCTAAGAAGATTGAATACATCCTCAAACAACAATTGAAGGAAGCCGAAACAAAAGGTGAAAAATTGGAAGCTGAAGTAGTGACTGTCAGAAAAGATCTAGAGAAATTTCAGGGCTTATATCATCAGAATATTACAAGTATTAAAGCCTCAGAAGGATTAGCCTCCATTCTGAATCAACAAAGGAATTCAAAGTTGAAAATTGTTTTGGATTATGAAGAGGGATCAAGTGGTGGTCAGCCAAGCAACAAAGAATCCATCAAGTTTGTCAAATCTACAACCATTGACAACAACAAACCTGCAGAAACAAAGGAAGAGAATCATCTGCCAAGGAGGAGTGAAGGAAATGCTACCATAACTAAATCTGTAGAACAAATAAATAATACACGCTCTACTCAAGGAAATCATCAACATGGAAGAAATCGACCTACTCAAAGAAGACAACCATTTTCCAGGTACAAAGATTTTTTCTATGGATATTGTTTTTACTGCTCTAACTTTCGCCACAAAGTTGTAAATTGTTCTTTAAGATTTAGACATGAGAAATCAAGACATCCAAGTAATAAATATCTTCCAGAACAAAGAATGAGACAGTCAAGTAACAAACAACCATAGACTGCAAATCAGTGATGGCTGGGAAAAGGACGCGGATTACACATAACAATTGTTATGATCCTTTATTCAATGAACCAGAATGTTACATCTACCATAATTATGGACATAAAGCTGCACACTGTCACTTAAATAACTATAAGCCAGATTCAAATCACAAAGTTGAAAACATCAAGGTTTGGAAAAAGAATGAAGATAACAAGTGTGGATTAGTGTTGTCATCTCAACGAAAAAAAGACACCTGTTATATTGGCATTGGATGCTCCATTCATATGACAAGTGACAAAAGTAAGTTCCTATTACTCAAAGAAAATAAATCAAGGAGTGCGACCTTTGGAAATGATGCTCTAGGAAAGATCAGAGGTAAAGGTCTAGTAAGCTTAAGTAATGGAAGAAGAAAATCTCAAGATGTATTATTTGTTGATGGTTTAAAGCATAATATTCTTAGTGTCAGTCAGATATGTGACAGAGGATGTGAAGTCACTTTCACTTCCAAGAATTGTAAAATAAAGATAGTAAACATAGGAGAGTTGATTGCAAAAGGGGTTAGAACTGAAAACAATGTATATGTTTTGAAGGAAGATAAGGATAAATTTCATTTAAGAAAACTTGATGAAAGTTGGTTATGGAACAAAAGTCTTGGACACCTGAATTTTGATCATTTTGTCAAACTGAATAATGAAGGCACTGTGAAAGACCTTCCAAGAATATCTAATCCTAATAACTCTGTATGTGAATCCTGTCAAATGGGGAAGTTGACTCGTGCTCAATTCAAATCGAAGAGTTTCACATCTTCAGAGAAACCACTTCAAATTGTTCATATGGATCTTTTTTGACCATCGTGAAAGGAAGGAAATAGAGGAGAACGTTACTTTATGATAGTCATTGATGACTTCTCCAAACTTGCATGGGTTGCCTTTCTGAGAGAAAAATCTGATGTGTTTGAGAAGTTCAAAAAGTTTAAGGCATTAGCTAAGAATCAGACAGGAAGGAAGTTAAAGGCAATTTGCTCAGACAGGGGAGGAGAATTTATGTCAAGAGATTTCAAAGAATTATGTGACAAACATGGAATTAAAAGAGAATATACTATTCCAGGTACTTCTCAACAAAATGAACATAGTTACCAACTTAACGAGAACTCTACAGAGTTCTCGTTTTTTGGGGGGTCAAGTTTTTTACCTTGTTTTTAAAAATGGTGCTACCGGTAGCACTCCCCTCCCTTTTTAGATGTTTTTTTGATATTTTAAATTTTTCGATCCACAATGTTTTCACATTATTTTTTTAAATGTTTGTCTTTCATGTATTTTGAATTTTTTTCTATTTTTTATTTTATTTTTATTTTTTATTCAACGATGCTTTTAGTAATTTTCCATGCTCATTTCAATCTTATAAATATTTTTTTCCATTTATTTTTTGAAATTATGTTTTTTCATGTAATTTTGTCTCCTTAATTGATTTATTGTTCCATACTTTTAAAATGTAGTAAAAAACATCATTTTTAACATATTGTTGGTTACTTCAATACATAGAAAATAATTGTACTAAAATAACACTATTTTTGAATATTTAGAAAACAAATATAATTAAAAATAAAATTGATAAATTAAAAACTTAAAAAACTAAGAAAAACAAAACAATTAAAATTAATAAAAATAAAATAAAGAAAAACTTACAAAATGAAATTATATATATATATATATATATATATATATATATATATATATATATAAACTAAGAGAAAATAAGAAAAAAATTAAAAAAATAAATTTATGGCAAAAAAACACTTAAAAAAAATTAAAAAACACAAAAACTAAAAACATTTATAAAAACAAAATTACAAATCCTAAAATAATTTTTTTAATACAAAATTATAAAAAAACAACTAAAAAACTTAAAAATATAAAAAAAATAACAAATAAATTACATTAAAAATCTTTAAAAACTAATTTAAATATTAAATTTTATAAAAAACAAAATTAAAATTAGTTTATATATATTATATAAACTATATATATATATATATAGTATATATAATATATATAAACTATATATATAGTTTATATATATTATATAAACTATATATATAGTTTATATAATACACATAAACACGTATATATGGAAGTGAGAGCACAGGGGCCATGCCGGGCATAGCCCAGTCCCCGCGGGCTAGGTCGTGGTCCCGTGGAGACCACGATCTAGCCCGCGGGGACTGGGCGATGCCCGGCATCGCCCCTGTGCTCTCAATTCCATATATACGTGTTTATGTGTATTATATAAACACGTATTATATATACGTGTTTATGTGTATTATATATAACATATGCACAGTGCATATGTTATATAATATAACATATGCACAGTGCATATGTTATATAATATGTCATATGCACAGTGCATATGTTATATTATATAACAT
>ML780601.1:175869-210108 GCA_009831015.1 Picea engelmannii
ATCAAGGAGAGCATGTTCAGATTCCTTCTATAGATGATTTTTCCCCAGAATATCTTACAGAACTGCATGAAGACACCATCCTTGACAGGAGAATGTGAACTTCAAAACGAGGAAATGTGGAGTATCTTCAAGTTGGTCTTAAAAGTACAAATCCAAGAAAATCCAAGTGGATTGAGGTTGGAAAGGTGAGGGAGATATACCCTCATCTTCAAATAGACTGAAAATAGTCTTTTGGAGGTCCAAAAGCTTTCCAATGGGGAGGTGTGATCCAGGGGATCAAATTTTGCTCAAAAATTCAAAGTGTTCAGAATTGCTTCAAATTGAACAAGAGCGTAGGCCTCATCGTTACGAACCCAACACAACTCATTTGGGTTCAAATGGACGCCGAGAGTGAGAGATATCACTTTCTATTCAAAATGACAAATAGGCAAAAAAGGGGTGCTGACTATACAGTCCGTACAGTCCGTACGGATGTTGACATGGCAGTCCATACGACACATGGAAGAGATAAGTGGCAGACAGTTGGCAGTTGTGATCAAATGACATTGTGACAAGTGGCAGTATTTGGTTGGTCGTACGGTGCCACGTGGCCCAGTCATGGGCTTCCACGTGGCACCTTGTTATTGGTTGTTGTATAAAACTTTATTGGAGTCAACCGGGTTTGAACCCATGACCTCTGCCCACATGTAAAGCCTTTGCATAGTATGCGCTACCAATGCGCCCCACTATATGCCTTGTTATATGTATGGTTTTAAATACATTTGAATTTGAGTTTGTTATATGTTGGCGCGGGGGTCCGGGCTAGGGCTTAGCCCCAACCCCCGATAACATATTTGTTGCCATAAGATCACTGTATATCATGATGTGCACATGCAGGTATGCATTTGGTTGGATTTAAATTCGGTTCAAATGGTTATATAAACTCTTGGCCCTTATTTTTAGATGCGCGGTCACATGGGTCATATGACCTTGCCCTTGACGGTTAGGGGCTAGGTGCGCCCGTAACCATCCTACAGTTTGCACGGTTCACGCTATTGCATCTAGTGCTATGTTTTTACACTTAAATGTGCTTGTGGGCTAGGTTGAGCCAACAAGGGTGCGTTTTGTAGATGCAGAGACAACAAGTTTGAAGGGGGACTTCCAGGAAGCCTATCTTCTTCAAGTTTTAGCCAAACGAGGTGCCGAAAAAGCCCAGCTAGGGGTTTTTGGACGCTCTAAATCCATTGGAGCAGTCTATTTATAATTTTGAGCATTGTAAATAAAAAATTTGAGCACTTTGATCAAATAATACAAATGATCCATTGGAAGCTGGACCAGGAGATGTAGCCCAAGAGAGGGGTGAACTCCTTTATCATTTGTAGTGTTATGTGTTTTCTATTCACTGTTATTTCTGTTGTTTATATGCATCTTGAATGAATAAATCCTATTAAAGTTGTGTTACAAAGTTGATCCATTTTGCGTTTTAACACATAAATTTTACTTGCAAATAATTTCAAGAATACAAGTCTTCTTCATTTTTAGATCAACAAGAAACTACAAGCATGCATTCTACATATGGATTAGTGGGTTAGATGTCATAACCAAAATGCAAATAAATCATGAATATTGAAGACATCATTTGGCGGGATGGAAATAATATTTATTTATATTAATATCACAAAGTCAGTTACAATATGAGACCGGAAACTGCTCCTCGAACTTGGTCCTGGGCTCCTCTTCACTAATGCACCAACTTCTTCCACGTATTCTTCTCCTCTTCAATTATCTCTAGGGAAATGGAAAGGATTTGCAATGGAGGAGAAAGAGCTGAAATAGGGAATTCTAGCTCAAACTCACAATGTGGTTGCAAAATATTGGGGCAAAGGGGGTATATTGAAATGGACAGAGTTTCTTTTCTCTAGTATGTTTTTTGAAATGGGATCCCAACACATTCTTTTATAGACCAAAAATCTAGGTATTCGGTTGGGTGACCAGCTATAGGTGGTCAAATGATTAGTAATGGCCCAAAATCCCGTATCCTTTTGCAATTTTTATTTTTCACGCTTTTTGTGAGTGTACACGGGTTGTAATGGTGCAACAAGAGTGTGTACGTAGGTATTAGTGGTGCAGTGCACGTACATCTTCAAGAAAATGGTTTTTTAGAAGAGTTGTTCAATGATGGCTTGGAAAAGATAGCAAGTAAGATTGCCTGATGCCAAGTATGCATGTCTGGTGGAATTTAGGGTCATAAGAGATTCCCCCTAATGTGTGAGGTCATAAGAGAACCTGATGGCCAAAATAAATTACAAATCTTCACCAATGTACGAAGCGAGTGAGCCCAGATACCAGAGTTCAGGAGGATCCATCTACAAAATAATAATTTGTCTCGCCGAGGCGGGCATATCCATGCTTGGGATGAAATAAAATCATGGTTTCCAATCAAATACACCGTAGATCCATATCATATAACTATGTAAAGTGTAGCCTATAGCAATACTCAATGGATCTACATCTCAAAATCAAAAGATATACATGTATAGTATCCATATTTAAGACTCTAATGATGTACGATGGCTGGAGATGAGGCCTTCAAAGCTCAAGAAAAAACTTCAAGATCTTTAAAACTTGGGTAGGAGTGTAATATCAGTATATAACTTCACTACCCAGAGGTATTTGATGGTTCATCGAGAACATACAAGGGGATCTCAGTGATGAGGCAGAGAACTTCAATGATTTTGAACAAGGACTTGATTGGTCTTTCGGGGTGGTCAAGCATGAGGACAAGAGACAAACTGCAGAAGGGCCAACTCAAGATTAGTAAAACTTCCCCTGGAAAAAAACATGACAAAAGATGAGACTCAGGAAGAATGGCATTGACATAAGTTCATGATGCAAGAGGCAACACAAACTCTCCATATGTTCAGAAGGATAACCAAACGGAGGAGGACACAACTCTATGTAGTGAGAACAACTTCTTAAGGTCATATTAATTTAATTTAAATCCCAGAGCTTGACAAACAAATGAAAGGATGTGATTTGTCCAAGGGTGACTCATTGTGTAGCCAATAAAAAGAAAATACTTTTCCCTTCCTCTTTTTGGGGTATATTTGATTTTTTTTTTGTCTTTTTCAATAATTTTGGAAATCTTGAAAAAGAATAAAAGAATTCTACATTACAAAGGAGGAATGAGTGTTGTAGACATACTAGTTCCAAGAACAAGGAACACATTGGTGCTCAGAGCTAGGAGACATATATAGGAAAATGACACTTAGGAAAAATCCTCCATGGGTCAAGGTGTCAAGACGCATAGGAAAAGTGCTACAAGGCTTGCGTATAAGGAATGCTTCAGATGGTTCACTTGAGAGCAACATAGAGCCGACATTAGGCCAAATACGTAGGAATGCAAATGTGATTAATAAGACACAATGATAATGTCCTTCGATGTAATTTAAACGAGCCCAAAGAAGGTAAGCTCGACATTTTTTCATTTTTAGAGAGTCTGGAAAAGCGTAAAAGGAGACTCCACTAGGGTACCTTTTTCAAAGGTAGCATATTCGGTTCGAAAAAGGGGTAAACTAGCATTGAAAAGAGGTCTATTCAAATCCATTTTAATGAGTCTGATAAAGACAAGATCACTCAGCAATGTTTTCATTTTTAAGGAGTCTGAAAAGAGATTAACTATGGAATCTGTCAGGGATGTTCTTCTAGACCAATTTAATGAGTGTGAAGAAACAAGGTCACTCGACCATCTTTTCAATTTTAGGGAATCTGAAAAGAGCTTAACTATGGACTTTTTGGGGGTTCCTTTTTCGTAATTTTAGTCCCTCGGGCCTGAAAAAGGGTTAAAATTATACCTGAGAATACTCTTCTAGAGAACTGAAGCTCCTAGAGTATACTTTTGTTCATACAATTGACCGTCTAGACCAAAAAAAGAGGTAAACTACCGCCAAATAGATGTGCCTTCAAGTTTTAGTTTGTCGAGCGTGAAGGGAAACAAGATCGCTCAGCAATATTTTCATGTTTAGAGGGTATGAAAAGGGCTAAAAAGAAGACTCGTCATTGTTTGGGAGTGCTGACGGTGAGGTCAAGAGTGATGATGAATCATGCAAATGAGGCTCAAACTTGTAATCATGAAAAAATAATAAGGACTCCTATAGTCATTAACGACGCCATGGACGCCAAAAGCAATGAGGATCTAACTAGGGCATCCATGTAAAGGCAGGCTCTACCACTAAATTACGACACTTCTAAAGCAACAAAGATTGTTCTGTGTCGCAACTCGGTGGGGTCGATCCTATGGCAAAGAGGAAAAGACAACGAGATGCAAAAAGTGGAGGTGGAAGCCTAACTTAGATGCAAAAAGTTGGAAAAATGACTTTTTTACCAAAGGACCTTTAAAAATGAACCAAATCTCAAAAAATTTCCCAATACCAAAAGTAACATATATAGTAACATCCCATAAGAAATTCAAGAACCATACTAAACGATCTTTGAGCTATAAAAAACGACAAAGGGGTCCAAAAAATGACAAAAAGGGGCCAAAAAGTCTATAAATAGAAGCTGGCAGCTCATTATCACCATTGTAAATTGAGAATTGATCAAGAAGTCAAAAACACCCCTTTTCTAAAAGAGTTGATTCCAGGAAGTTTAGAGGACAAAACAAACTTCTGCTTGGACCAAGTAAGTACAAACTAGATCCTCTTGCATTTCTATACTTTCCTTTTGCATATTAATTTGTTTTTTGGGGGGGCGTGCACCTCTAAAAAAGGTCGGCCCTACATGTATGTGGGATATGTTAGTACAACCCACGTATGCCCACATGTAGAAAAAAATCTATCTGCATGCATACGGGACTGTGTCCAATACAACCTGCGTACACCCTCCAAATTGTGGAAAAATTTTAAAAAGCAAGATTTTTTACTCTCTTTTGAACTTGTTCTTTTTGCAGGATGTACGTTCATTGGAGAGAAAGGGAGCATGAAGAAATTGATTCTTTGGTCTCAGAAAGCCCTGCTTCTCTTTCCGTATTATCTCATTGTGGTTTTTTGAAATACTTTCAGTGTCCACTCATGAGGGCACAACCCAATTTACTGAACACCTTTGTATATTATTGGCACCCGGATGCCAAGGCATTTATGCTCAAGGGGAAGTCGTTGAATCCAACGACTAAAGACATTTACTTCTTGATTGGTCTCTCGAGGAGAGGGGATTTAGTCAACTTACGTACCTTTCCCCCCAAGCCTCACAACATAGCCAAATTAATTGGGCTACACTACGAGGTGGGCATAGATAAAGTGGGTTCTCAGGTGTCGATCCATAAGATTTTCAACCTATCACTGAAAGTGATAGTTTTACTTATTGGGTGGATCGCTAGATCCACATCTTTACATTAGGCTTCCCGGGTGCACATGTATTGTGCGGTATAGTGCTTGAATGCACGAGTATTCGACTAGAGCACAACCATGCTAGATTGCATGAAGAGACAGTTAACAGAGTGTCGAGTGCGGGAGAACAAAAAATTTGGGTTCGGGATTGTTTTATGTTCTTTCTTCTTCAAGAGGGTACCCAGCCTCAATCCACGAGAGACAGTACAAGGGCATGATGCCTCCCTCCCAAAATTATGTAGATGGGTGGTGTTCTTGCCGTGACAGGGGGAGGGACGACCATTGAGGCCTTCGATGATAAATTTTTCGAATGGTGGTCTCGACAGATTCCATCCATATAGGACTACCCCTATGCCGGGATCAACTTCTCCAGGTATCCTAATATGCCCGTACCTCCTAGAGTAGAACGAGGATAGATAGGTATGTTTGTTTTTCAAATTTATTTAATTTTTATTTCCTTTTATATATATCATTTTTATGTGTACTAGAGTATCTGACAACTATGTATCTATTATGTATAGATGTGGGACCAATGCATCCAGTAGACTTATCGAGAACCAGGCGATGTCCTCGACTAGAGGCAGGACCATCCGCAGCTGTCGGAACAGCGACAAAAATAGGGGGACCTCTAGCTGGAGAGGCTAAGAGAGTATTGAGACGGGTGGAGAGAAACCTCACTGCACTTACTCGCACAGTCCCTATGGAAGAGATCTAGGATCTGCCTTCAACAATGCAACCTCATGTAGTTGGGGTACCACGGACTTGGGTCGAACTCTTCCAGCATTTGGAAAACATCGTTGTTCACTACGGCAAGGCCAACAGGCCTTTCCCTTAGCTATGATGGACTACTTACATGCCGATGGAACCTTTTGTATATTTTTGAGGGCATAAGCCCCGTGACTCTTACTGGACATATATATTTTGAAGCACTTGTGCCCACCTATGTACTCTGATACTTTCGATATATATATGTGTATTTACATATTTTTATGTATTATGGATTACATTTATTTACAAATGTATTTACATGTGTGTGTGTGTTCTTTTTCTTACATGTGTGCAATATTCCAATCTAATACATGATTAGCTAGAGTATCTGTGATTTGATTCAATCTCCTAGGAACATGGATATACGTAATGTAATCAAAGTTTCGTTCTAAAATATGTACCCTAAGGAACTGTCGGTGTAGAGTAGGATTGTAAATGTGGTAAACCCCATTTAAATGAGAGACAACCAGTTGAGCATCTAAGTAGACCCAGAGGTGAGAGATACCATGTGAGAAAGCATCACGAAGCAACTCTAAGATTGCATTGTATTCGACAACATTATTTGTGGCGTTGCCTAATTAGACACCTCCTAAAGATAGCAACTGACCCTGAGGTGTGAAAATTACCCAAGCTGCAGAAGCAAGCCTCCGAGTGTGACGGCTAGCACCATCCACAAACCCAACGAACACCACTGATTCACTTGATATCTACCACGGTGAAAAATATGACATCAAAAAGGACACATCCATAAAACCAAACAGACAAAAAATAAAAAATAAAAATGTATAAGAACTATACATATGTACAAGAAGTCACCCATGGCGACCCACCTATGAGTAATACTTCTTGAGGTAGAGCCCATTTCTATGCTTTGCCAAAGCATTTCCCTCAAATTCCACCAAACAATAAGCGCCCTTCTTTAGAACCTCCTTCATGATGAAAGGTCTGAACCACATGGGTTTGAACTTGCCTACCCCCAGGGGATCCTTATCTTGGTCATAGACCAGGACAAGGTCGTCTTCAGAGAAAATATGAGGATGAACGAACCGATCATACTGAAACTTGAATTTTTGTTTGTGAGCCTCGTTGGCCAATGCTGCATCCCGACACTACTCATCGAGCTACTCAAGATATAATAAACACTCCTCAAGTAGTGAAGTGTTTGGAAATAACTGTACTGCCAACTTTAGAGACGGGATCTGGCACTCTATAGGTAGGATTGCTTCTAGCCCGTAAACGAGATGAAAAGGTGAGAAACCAGTTGCAGTCTTAACAGACGTTCGGTAGACCCATAATGTCGAGTACAACATCAAATGCAAATTTGACTTGGCCGAATTAATCGTTCACTGTGGAATAGTCTTAAGGGATTTATTTACAATTTCCACCTGACCATTCACTTGTGGGTAGTAGGGTGACGAATGTTCTTGCCTCAACCCAAGATTTGACATTAACTCAGACATCATTTTATTATGAAAGTGATTTCCATGGTCAGTGACAATCTCTCTTGGGGCGTTGAACCTTGCTATTATCTGGTTAAACAAAAAGAGAGTTGTTGTCTCGCCATCATATTTAAATGTTGGCATAGCTTTGACCCACTTCATGAAGTAGTCTATTGCTACGATGATATAATGGTGCCCCCTTAATGAAGGGGGGTTGTATGTAGCGTAATAAATCCCCCACTTGGTGAAGGGACCAACTGTGATGATGAGAAACATGGGAGTGGGGTGTGCCCTCATATTTTGAGAGAAGATCTGACATGGGTGGCACTTCTTGAATGATTCAACATAATCTTTGATTAATGTTAGCCAAAAGTAACTGGCTCGTAGAATCTTTTGGGTTGTTGCCAACCCATACAAATGACCGCCACATGCTCCAGTGTGGCAGTCGTTAAGCATGATTTATGTTTCTTCATGAGTGAGACACTGGAGAAGGATGCAATCTACACCTTGATGATATAGAGTATCCTCGAGTATGAGATAGTTCTTGGCTTGATGGCGTAAATGGAGACACTCATCATGAGAAGAAGAGGTGGGGCACTTTAAAGTATGGAGATAGAATAGTACATCTCTATACCAAGGGTCCGAAGACGCGATTAAAAACATTTCTCATTTAATAGGTGACTCCTTGGGTATAACATCACCTGACTCGACCGGAAGTTCCAAGATGAGTTCCGCGAAGACCAACGACATTTTGGATTTCGCTGAAACAAAATCCAAGTCAAATTATTGGAGGATAACTATATATATTGATATTTCCGTTGATTACACATCGTTTCAACATGTATTGAAACAGATTCACAACGACAATGACGGTGGTCTTGCAAAACAAGATATAATGATGGAACCGTTGAACAACATGAACTGCTCCCAACACAAGTTTTTCAACATGGGAATAATTGAGTTCTGGTCCAACCAGGCCTTGAATCAGTTAATGAATCACATATTCTTCGAACAAATCATCCTCCTAAACCAATACCATATCGATGGTCGACTCCACAATGACCAAGTACAATAAGAAATCTTTATTATAATTGGGTGGTCAAAGCAGAGGGGTAGATGTGAGGGAACACTTCAATGCTTCGAAAGAGCACTGAGAGGCTTCATCCCAATGAAAAGGAATGTCCTTCTTCAGTAAACACATGAAACCCTTTGTGATCTCGGCATAGTTTGCGATGAAACGCCGTAAGAATTTCAATTTTCCCTGCAAACTCTAAAGCTGAGGGACTGTGCACGGGGGAGGCAATTGAAATATCACATCAACCTTTATAGGATCGACCATGATCCTTGTTTTCGAAACTATGAAACCTAGTAGACGACCCAACGTCACGCAAAAAATGCATTTGTTTGGATTCAAGCGAATCTGGTAGTAGTGACATCGCTCAAAGATAAGTCGAAGGTGTGCAGGATGATCAGATCTCTTATGAGATCGTGATGCTAAATCATCTATATAATCCTCGACTATGTGTTTGAGATCATGAAAATAAAAAGACATGGCCCACTGAAAAGTAGCTCCAGTATTTTTCAGACCAAAAGGCATCTTCTGATAAGCGAATGTACCCCACAGACAAATGAAAGTGATTTTGTGTTAGTCTTCGGGTTGGATCTATATCTGATTGTATCCCGAAAAACCATCCATGAAAGAAAATACCTCGCAGCCTGCGCATTCATCAACAATCTGGTTGATAAATGGAGTGGAGAAATTATCCTTGGGACAGACCTTGTTCAAATCATGGAATTCCGTACATACACGAATCATACCCTATTTTTTGTTGACTGGAATGGGATTTGACACCCATTGAGTCAATTGGATGGGGTAGATGAAACCATCTTCAAGCAGTTTCTCTACTTTAGCCTTGATAGCTACTTTTTTCTTAGGATTAAACGAACTAAGCTTCTGCCGGACCGGCTTAGTGTCAAGATATGTCGTGATTTCATTTTAAATGATTCTTAGATATATGCCTGGAATTTCCTTGTAAGACCAGGCAAACACGCCATAGAATTCTTTAAATAAATCCTTGTAGATTCGAATCTCCTTGGAGGAGCAGTCCACTCCAACGAAGACATTCTCCACGACGCTAGGGGTTCTGGAGATATCAATAGGTATCATTTTAGTGATGGTTTCCATATTTCCTTCAGCATAAACTACGTGCGTAGCCAAAGGATTGATAGGACAAGACCTATATCCAGTCATAGTCAAAGTGAATTCACCTTCTTTGATTCTTCTTAAATCTGGGAGGAAATAAGATCTATGATGGAGAACATCCCAGGGTCTATCCGGACTAGTCATTGCCTCAATAATCGCCTCTTCTGAGGGAAAGAATAAGTCTAAATAATCAGTATCGACGAGGGAACCTTGATCCCAAATAGGCTCGAGAACTGGATCTAACTCCTATGCGGGAGTCAGATCGGGATCGGTGGAAGCTTGCTAGACTATAGAGTACACAACCTATACCATGTACAAAGGCATGGCCATGCCATGGTTCCCTGTCCCTTCCATCATGGCTGATGGGGAAGGAAGAGTCCATGGATCATCAAAGTAAGTCATATGAAATGACGAGACTTGAAAATTTTCAACCTTAGGCTAGTCGGGGACCACTGATATGAAATTAATGTCGCTGGAAAAAGGCGGGTAATCAAAAGTACCCATCATAGGTGGGCACAAACCAACCCCTACGTTGACAATGTCAGGTTGAGGGTTATCAATCATCAGGATTGTGGATGTCGCCGATGAAGGGTCAGGACGGGAGAAGGACAAGTGATCAATGGACACGATCCGACCCTCGTGTGGAAACAACAAGACCTGAAAAAATGTAGCGACCACTACCTACATAGAATAGGTCCAACTCCTTCATAACAAGATATTGTAGTCGAGAGATGCATCAACCACTTCAACCTCGACGCACATGGTCTTCCCTCCTAACTGCACGGGGAAAGAGGGGATGATTCCATGTGGTCGAAATGAATGACTGTCGAAAGTCGTAAGAAGAGTAGGTGATGGAGACAAAATGGGTTGGCCAATGGCCTTCCAACATGCCAACGACATCACGCATGTAGAGGCACCCTCTTCAACCACCATGCAGAAAATGTTTCGAGTAAAAGTTTTCATGGTGTAAGACAATACTATCTGAAACACCACATGGTAAGGGAGACAAGGGTTTAAGTTGGTCATATCAAGCATGATCATTCCTAGATTACAAGTCTCAACAAATCCTAAGGTAACTAACAAAGCCTTTCTCTGGGAAGGGCAGCTCTAGAGGACCTCCAAAGCAGACATTGCATAAGGGGTTTGAGACAAATCCTCCACCACAAAGTAGTTTTGGGCGGCCCTTGCGTTTGGATTGTGGGAAGCTTTCTTGAATGCACCTTTTTGGATATGTGTCATTGTTTCACCCAACGTCTTCTCAATTTGGAGAGGAAGAGATGAGTTTTCAGCTTCTTTACCCTTCTCAGAGGTGTTTGGCATTCCGTAGTCGTGTGTCCTAGTTTCTATATCAACGCTACCTTTCATCATATACACATTCGTGGATGAAGGATTACTCAAAGACAGAGGGGGTCCTTGACTACCCCCTTCCGCGCTCGAAGAGGATTGAGTTAAATTTTTCCCATGTAGAAATGGGTTTGTTAACACGACAGCATGTTGTTGTGCCAATAACTTCTAGGCCTCCATAAGTCGAGGGCACGGGTGAGTCAAATGGTCTTTCATGCAAAGATTATATGGATACTTCGACGTCTTATTTTATGTGTTCCCCCCACCAACAATATTGGTAGGTTTCTTATTCCCCCTTACCCTTCTTTCTCTGTTTCTTCTTTTCGTCAGGATGCTAGGTGGCCTTCGGGTTTGTCGATTACACACTGTGTACATTTGACGTTTTTGTAGGGAGAGCATCCAAACCTATGGTCCGGCTAGCCATTTTCAGTTGTATTGACAATTGTTGTAATTGATTTGACAACTGATCAACGAGCTTCGTTTGTGCTAAACCAACAATACCAATCGACATGTGGTCCAAATCTCTTTCTGGTCTTATCAAGTATCGATCATGGTGCATCTAGAAAAACTTCGTAAAGTAAACCAAACTTAGAGTGAATCAGCTCTAGCTATTGAGCTCTCATTATCGCTTCTTATTCTGAAAACATCGTCGACGTTGCAACATCTTTAGATAACTGAGGTACCAAAGACTTAAGGAACCACTCAAGCAGGAATGTTGGTGGGACTAGTACTTTTATCAAACTCTTATGGCGTCTCCATTCTTGAATGTGATCTGAGATATGGTCTACCTTTGTCTACTCAAAGTTGGCCAACAATTCAGTGTCGGCATCGTATCTCAAAGGTAATTGAAAATGGTTTAAGAAAACCATTGCCAATTCACCAAAGGTAGAGTATCTTGAGCAGTCAAGCTTGATGTACCATTTTGCAACACTCTTGATGAGAGTGCGTTGAAACAAACCCAACTGGATGGAGTCGTCTCTTAATGAGTTGGATGAGCACCATAAATGGAAGGTAGTCACATGATCGTTTGGATCTTCATTAGGGTTAGCTTCGAACTTTGGAATGTTCGAAGTAAACTTTGTTGGCATAGGAGGCCAACACATATCGTGATAGATGGGGTCATTTAATAACCTTGTCAAGTCTCACAAGTGCAAAGTTGCCAAAAACGGTAATTTGGGTTGTTGATTATAACCAGGAAAAAAGGAGCTTGGAGTTTGGATGGCACTAGGTTTCTAGGAAAAGTTAGGTTGTTGGCCAGGGTTCTGGTAATAACCATGGTCATGACCAATGTATGGGTTATGCGCTTGTTGAGACATCATTGACTGACTCTCGTAATAGGACGTAGAAGGTTGGGCTTGCGTTGTATTCCAAGGATTTTGGGAAGGGTTGCCTCCTACCGATATGACGAGCATAGGTCCTGAGACTTGTCCAGGGTTCCATTGGCTATGAAAGGGGTTGCCCCCAGTCAACATCATTGACAAGGGAAATGATCCCCGCCACAAATTGCAAGGTCCTTGCAAGGAAGGAATTCTTGATTTTTCCCCCTGTGCAGGAATAGTACCATGCATAGGATTTTGTTGTCCATAATCGGGGTTTCCCCTGGCCAAGACAACAGCTGACGAGAATGCATTGTTACCAAACGCGTTGAACAAAGAGAACAATGTTGAACCTACCGACATGCTATAATAAGGAATTCCTTGACTACCTGTTCCAAGTGAACTATAGTTTACATTCGGCCCGATGGAGTGTTAGTGAGCACCGTCGAGCGAATAGGACGAAGGAGGTATATGATGCCCTCTGTAAGGGAAATAACTATAGGGAGCTGAAATGCCCCCCATGGATCCTTGCAGAGGAGCGTTCGAGCTCCCTGTCCCCAAACCTAAATTACTTAGAGTGGAGTGGGAAAGGACAGAGTTTTATCGAAGCTAGGCATCCCGTATGAGAACGGAGGGCCTGTCGCACTCAGGGTGAAAGGAGCAGTGATCGCCACCATAGATGAAATCAAGCCATTGCCCGAGGTAGAGGAAGTTGAGACCATAGTGGTACAGACCGATGATAATTGGTTAGGAGGTGGAAAACCCCCTGTAGTGACAGTCGTAGAGGGAGTATGAAGATTCCCTGAAGAAATAACAACATTTATCTCCATCACTTCTTGTGACACTACCCGATGCTCGTAAGGATCAACCTGTACGATGATGGGCATTGATAGATCAGTGATCGAAGGGTTATACGGACCAAGAGATTTCGCTCCAAGGTCATAAATGGTTGGTTCCTCTAGAATCAAATGTTCTCCTCTTGGAGGTGGGTCGGGCACAGTTTCCTATGGCCTGGTCACCTCAAAAGACCCTTGTCAGTCTAGTCTTCGCCTTAGTGGTGGCGGGGGTGGATCCAGATCAACTGGTGGTAGGCCAATAAGCCTTCACAATTGACGAAGCTCATGATCCTCCATGGTGTGATAAGATCAATGACACACTAGGGATTTCTATTAATGTTAAATACCATCACACACTAGAAAAATCTCCTATGAGATAAGACAAGTAGATCACTAGTTAGTTGGAAGAAAAGGTACACCATCCAACACTAGAGCAACTTAGCGTAGTGGGGAACTCGAATATAGAAGAACCCTCTAGGTATACTCTACAAAGCGTGGCCCGATGTCTTCCCTAGGTACCGCATTATACCCCCGCAGTCACTTGTGTAAGTCACTAAGATAAAGGAAACTAGGTTGTCAGTGTGCGAATAGTCACTAGGCGGGTACAGTCGATAGTCGGGTGGACCGAAATGAGCAAGGTATCAAGCCTGAAACCTATAAAGGGTATCAAAATCAAGTGTTCTGGAAGACGTCTGAGTACCTCAAATGGATTCGAGACCCACGAAGATCTGTGGCAAATACGATCAATGGAATCCCAAGACAAGCCCTCTATATGTGTTCCCCACTACGCTTGGTCCGGCTTTGGAGGGGTTATCTCCACTACCTTTCCACACACGACCTCGTGTTTAGCCCCTGTGTTAGAGGGGAGTCCCAGATAACTTTCACGGTTACTAGAATTTCAAGAACTCCCTAGCACATACTCCTATGTTTGTTTTTGTAGCCTTGAAGAGTTTCCTCTCCAATCCTAAATCAAGGCTCTAGCCTAGACTAAATTGATGGACCCTACAAACACAAAGCCTAATAATTTTTTATTAAATGTTAATTTAAGTGGTTGTATTAAGTCAAAGGGAATGGAAGTGAAACTAGTGATTTTCTTTAAGAGACGAAAGAGAAGAGCATGAAGTGAAACTGAAAACAAACTACTTCTTCTTAAAAAATAAAGATTTGCCAATTTAAACTCTTTCACCAAAATTTTCGTAACTATTTTTCTCAGATCTTTGAAAAGAAAAACTTAAAACAAGATTTCACTCAACTACGAGCTACTTAATGTCCTAAGTATTCAAATAAATAACTTAACAAAACTTTAATTTTCCTTGATAAATAAAGCAACTAACCTAAACTACTTTTACTAAACAAAGAAATGAATCTTTTTTTTTTTAATTTCAAAATGCTTCAAAATAAGAAACTTGAAAATGAATTCTTTTTCTTTTCTTCTAAAGCAAGCAAAAGGGAAAAGTGAAGATAATACAAGACCAAGAAATGACTTCTAGCCCCATTGCAGATCGCAGGGAGTCACTAACTAAGCCCAACAGGCTGATCAGAAAAGACTCACAGACTTGTCTGAAACCCTAACAGAAAAACACAAGAAATATTTTAAATAATAAGCTAAACTGAGGTCAGACCTAAGCTACAGACTTCCATAATAGATATCAGGACTAGATCAAGAAAACCCATGAGAATTATGACTTCTGACAGGGAAGAGGATGACTGCCTCTTATTTAAAAAATATTTTCTCAACATAGGCATGCTACTGACACTTCAGCAGCCAGTGTATGTACGCGCGCTGTCCAAAGGTAGGGTGCATATGTACGCATCTAGACCCACTACAGGCCACATACACCTCTATAACTTCTCAAAAAATGAAAACTAACAGTCAAGCAAACCAGGTAGGGAATAGTGGTATTGAAGACCAGAATCCCTTAAAGACACAGACACTTACAGAAACTCAAAAAAAGTAATTAAACTAATTAAAGCACCCAAAACAAATATCACCTAAAAACCCTAGAGGTCTCCCCAATACGGTCGCCAATTCTGATGTAAGAGGGAAAACCCCCCTACGGACTACACTAGGGTTCTAAAGTGTAGGCAGAGCTAACCATCTAAAGTCTCCTACTTTTAACAACTATCCCAACATTACCCCACAATCATACATAAAAATCAAAGTATAGGGATATGGTAGTCCTACCTTAAACTCCGGGTTCGATGTCGATCCCTTTGCACTTGGTTGTTTCCCAACTACAAGTCTCCTCCCAATTTTGACCTGCATTCATAAAAAGACAAACAAGAAACTACAAGCATGGATTCTACATATGGATTAGTGGGTTAGATGTCATAACCAAAATGAAAAAAAATCATGAAGATTGAAGACATCATTTGGCAGGACGAAAAAAGTATTTCTTTATATTAATCTCACAAAGTTAGTTACAATATGAGATAGACAACTGCTCCTCAAACTTGGTCTTGGGATCCTCTTCACCAATGCACCAACTGCTTCCACGTATTCTTCTCCTCTTTAGTTCTCTCTAGGGAAGTGGCAAGGATTTGCAATGGAGGAGAAAGGGATGAAACAAGGAATTTTGGCTCAAACTCACAATGTGGTTGCAAAATATTGGGGCAAAGGGAGGGTATTGAAATTTGAAGAGTTTCTTTGCTGTCATGATTTTTTTGAAATGGGACCCCAACACCTTCTTTTATAGGCCAAAAAGTTATGTATTTGGTTGGGAGACCGGCTATAGGTGGTCAAATGATTAGTAACGGCCCAAAAGACCATATCCCTTTGCAATTTTTATTTTTCGTGCTTTTATTGAGTGTACACGGGCTGTAATGGTGCAGGGCATGTACATCTTCAATAAATTGGTTTTTTAGAAGAGTTGTTCAATGATGGCTTGGCAAAAAGATGGCCTGATGCCAGGTATGCATGTCTGGTGCAATTTAGGGTTATAAAAATAAACACCACTGATGATGAATATATACAACATAACATCTAGGGAAGATGAAGAGTTTGAATGATGATCAGGCAGAGGACTCGAGGTGAGAAAGACATGCATAACAGAGAAGATAGTGTGATTTTTCGATAGTTATGCAAGTGGGTAGATTGTGACCAAGTACATGACATGAAATTGAGATCAGAGGTGAAACGTATAGAATGCTAAGACAACACAAAGTATAAAGAAAGAAGAGAAGCTGAACAGAGTTATCAAAGTGCGCATCAGGAGAAAGAGCAGAGTATAGAAGCAGAACAAAGTAATAGAAGCTGGAAGAGGTAGAGGAGACATGGAGCTATAACAGACCATATCAGAGACAAAGCAAGTAAGTAAATTTTTTTAATATTCAATTGGGGTGGTAGGGTGGTGCTAGCGAGGATTGAAGTCTTCTAAATTCTAGTTGGTGCTTCCATCTAGTGGGTGCTAGAGAAACCTGGGAGTTGGTGCTTCCACCTAGTTGGTACTAGAGAAATCTGAGAGTTCGTGCTCTTTGCAAGTTGTAGCTTTCTATCAAAGGTTGTAGCCTCATATTTGAGATGGAGCTCAAAGACTGTGATGTACATGAAAGTTGGAGCTTGATTGACATCCTAAGAAGAAGAGGCTTTCACCCTTATGGGTTTCCTCGTGAAAATAATTCTCTATGTATTATGTGTGATTGATCAAATATTGTATATCTATGCATGTTAAGTTATCAGCAACACATTAAATAATAATCTAGAAATAATCAGAAAATAACAGGAAAAGTTTCAAGCTTATATACATAATTGATTCACCCCCCCTCTCAGTTATATTTCCAATAGGTTGTGTATTACTGGCACAGGGGCAGACTACCAATCCTATCTACCAATCCTTTTGGCAATACCTGCGAAGTAGATGAAGTATCACCCAAGGTAGAGGCAGGGGTGGTTGTAGGACTCTAGTGTCTGCAACCTGAGTTGGGAAATAGATATGTGATTGTAACACCTTAACAGAGAAATTATTAGTTATAGTTCATCAATATCCATCCTTATTTTACAGTGCAGTTAAACCCTAATAATAAATCAGTGCAACATTCCCCTAGATCCAATAGATTCAAGCACTAAGCATACTAACATAGATCATATCTATCATTCATTCACATTATTCAGCACTAAGATACCATATTAGATTCATTCATCATCTAACATCGCACTAAGCATTTAATCATATAACCAAGATAGCAACCATAAAGCACAAATCATTCACAACACATAGACAAAGAAAAACCAAAGCACTTAGCAATCATGACACAGGATATATTTGGTTCACCCCCACCCTGGGGCTACATCCACCAACTCTTTTTCTTCTTTATTATCTTCGATCAATCAACTACATGCATAGAGCCTTGATATCTTACTCCGCATAGGCTAGGATATATATGCACCTCGCTAGATCCTCCTTCCTCGAGTTACAACACAAATCCTTCCATAGTCTCTTACAATCACTTGCACTTAGCTCTTCAAGCCTCACACAGTATGCACAAAGAAATTATAGTTACCACTTACACTTAGCAGTTAACACTTAGCACTTATCACACCTTACAACCCTTCAATCATATAGATCGAACTACTTCCTACATCGCCTATCTTTCTATTTATACATTACAAAATAGGCCTAAGGATGGGCAAACCCATGGGCTAACATTCCCATACTCGTTACATATGCTCAAAATATCAAAAGGCCCTAAAAAGGGGCCAAGATCCCACGATATCTGCTTCGTCTTGCACTCCTCCTTCGACAACTTGTTGAAGTCCCAAAATGGTAAAAAATGACCAAGGATCCTCAAAACTTGGTCGAGGTCCAACATGCCCCCAACACTCATCTATGACTCATCCTGAGTCACTCTTCTTTGTGTAGCTATTATTGAAAATCCTCGAGCTTGGCTTGAGGTTCTTCAACCTGTTGCTATGCGATGACCTCCTGCTCAATGAACTCTTGGACAACAGCTTCGTTGACAGGTCCCTCTAAGCGTTGTTCAGCTACAATGATGACTTTCTCTAGTTCTTCTCCTCGGCATCGATCTCTGTGAATAATTGGTAAGATTATTCCTGTATAGGTTGAAGTATCTAAGTCACTTCCATGACTCTGCTCTGAATGGTGTGGATCTATTGTTGAGCAATGCATTGTTCTTGGGATCACTTCATCTTTTCAACAACTGACAGGGGCTTCAACTGTGCCTGTATTGTTTCTTCTTGTTGCTTCACCTCCTGGAGTTGTGACTCCAGTGCCTTCAGTTATGGATTCTAAGTGAGTCGCTCATAAGTATGGGCACTACGATCAGTTAGTTTTTTCCATTCCATGGCAAGGGCCTTTATTCTCTCAACTATGCTTCAGGCAGTTGCTTCTCTTTGATCCCTCACATCCTGCGGAGTGCCAGGCACTGGTCATAGATTTAAGTATGTTATTCTTTGTTGTAGGTATTGGATATTTTTCACGAGGTTCTCTACTTGATGCTTGACTTGGTCTTCTACCTTTGGATCTAAGCCTGTCACAGAGCGAAGTGCTCTGTTGACTGCCTCTTTCACTTCGAGTTGCTCTGCGAGCAATTGTTATTTTTCTTGTTGAATCTATGCTTTCTCCTCTTCAAACTTTGTCTGGAGAGAAACATTCTCCTGCTCCACAACTCGACGTTTTTCTATGACTACTTCTTGCACTTGATTCAAGGTCTGGGTGGCTTGTTTTGTTTCTTCCTATGCACGATGAAGGTGATCTTCGATCGCATCAGCTAGTCTACGGAATTGGGCTGGCTCATCTCCCAAATATGGTTCTTCTGATGGCAGGGGAACAATGGAAACTGGGCGATTGGACTGGAGGTACTGGTGTACTCCTCAGAGTTCAACCTCAATTCTATCGTACATCTCCTCCTGCTTGGATTCCTTTTTCTACAATATTTCTTGCGAGGCGTCGTTTACAACTGCGATGATGAAGTCAAAGTCATCGACAATGATCACAATCTACATCATAGTCAAGATGGCTCTGGATTTATTCTGAGAAGAGGGTTTCAGGGGAGAAACCTTCCTCTTCTTAAAAGGATCAGCCTCATATCTAGGTGGTGATAGTTTTCCTTTCTTCTACTCATCTTCTTTTCCATTTATCTCTTCTACTTCGTCATCACCCCCTCGACCAGGTGATACTGAAGTAGTCTTTTCTCATGTGTTTCTTAAGTCTTGGATTTCTCTAGTGTTCTTCCTTCTACTGGCTCCAGGTGTTTCATGTTCTTTGTGAGTGGCCTCCGAGCTGTCAAGTTTGGGGTTAGACATCTCTGCAGGATCAATGGGAATAAGGAGGTTTGCTGACTAGTCCTTAGTTATCTCCTCGAGGTCCTCTTTTGTGAGCTTGTAGTAGGACTGAAGCTCCTCCTTATGCTCATCTACTCGCATGATGATATAGATGAAGTGACAATCTGCGCGGAACTTCATGAGGGGTTAGAACTGTTGTAGGGTGTTTGGCATCATGAGAAGTTTAGCTTCGATATCCCTCTTTACTTTGAGATAATATGTGTGAAAGACTTCATTTGAATGCCACTTTTTTCTCATATCTCTCAAGTAATAGAGCATGGTGAACATTGCAACAAGTGATTCAAATGGTTCAATGTCTGGGAAGGTCACACCTTTTGTCATTTCCCAAGCAATAAATCCGATGAGGATCAGGAGCCAGCTAAAGTGGAACTCGTAGCCCTATTCTTGTGCTTCGTGACAGTTTAATTACAACTGGTTAACTAGGTACTTCACCCAGTTCATGCATAGGCCTTTCACGCATTTTCCTGCGAGGTCAACGACAAACCCAGTGACCTGTGTGGGTATGTTCTTCCTTACTAGCTTTCTTGCAATTAATTGGCATGCTAGGTGCACTACGCCATTATGGATGGAGGATACCTTGTAGCCTCACGTCCCCCTTCTCAACATCACCGTAGGTATCCTTGATCTTTTGTGCTAAGGCGCAATCTGTAGCTTTTCCTAGGTAGAAGTCCTGCGGGTCGGGTCCTTGCATGCTCAATCCGGTGATCCTATGGATCAACATTGGATCAACTATGATACGTCGGTCTAGCCATAAGTAGCCTCCATGGTAGCATGAGAGAAGTAGTTTAACACAGGCATTAACCTCCTGGTGTCATCCAAAATGTGGGATCTTCGTTACATTTAAAAGGGTGGACTGCGCGAGGTTCATCGTCCACGGTTGGGGGATTATTTTCGAGTTCTTCCACTTCATCCTGGTCAAGTATTTATATAGGGCGAGCATACTATGGTTCTTGCAGTCTCCTAGGTTGAAGTCTCTGAACTTCAACATTGCAATCTTCTCCTACTGCACTCTAATTGCATGTATCCCCTTCGGGAAGTACGCAATAACCATGGTGTAATCAAAATCTCTCGGCACACTATCACGACTCACCACGTCGATTAGAGGCGGGATATAGTCAGGTAAGATGGTCGGGATTAGCTTCTTATGTGCTAGGTCATCTCTATGCTTGGTTCTCTTTTCTATGATGACTCGGGATGGCCCAGATCTGTGAGTGGTCGACGGAGAGGCTTGCACTCCTCTCGTTGATGACGCTTGTAAACCCACGGACATTACCCTTTTAGAAATTACTCTTTCATTCATAAGGTTGATGAGTACCTCCTTCACAGATTCTTCAACTGCACTAAGTTCTTTGGACATACACGCTCGTGGTTGAATATATCAAGTTTGAAAAGTAACTTAATCAATGCAACGGGATGGATGGTGATAGCTTGATGATCACTGTGCGAAATCAACTAATCTGTGGGCTCAGATAATCATGGTTGGAAAAAGTGTTCTGAGTGCAAGGCTCGACAGAATAAGTAGATAACTAGGCAACAAATCTCTCCAATGGGCGAGAAGCCTTCATGAATTTAGTTTTGTCTGTTACAACATGGTCCCAATGGTCTGATGGCGAGCTTTTTGACCATGAATGTCATTCTAACCATTCGGGGTGATAGTCTAACAGTTGTACTATGTCCAATGACTATATTAGTTCTCCATGGCGAAGTGCCATGTGGAATTGTTCTGACATCCCGACGAAGTCCCAGTTTTGCAATTTTTCCTTCTACAAAGTTTCCTATGGAACCTTCTGTAACTTCCTGACCTTTGATCTCTTCTTACTTAGTTTTCCAGTCTTCTTTCTAGTGAGCTCCGTCTTGGTATTCCTCTTTCCATTCTGATTCTTATCTCCTCTTTGCATAGTAACTTCGCCCTGTTGATATTCTTTCCTAGGATTCAGGGGCAATACATCTTCTTTATCTGGGGTAGGTGCTTCTGTCTTCTATGAGTCTTCTTTTGTTCTTCCAACTTCGACTTCCAATTTTTCGGCTTTAAATATCTTCGATCTGTTCTCCTGTTCTTCAATCAAGTGTGCGATCCTCCTAGTCATGAAATATTTCAACTCTTGCTTCTTCTGCTCTAAGACTTATTCTTCTTTCCTTTTGTCCTGATCCCTTTCAATCCAAGTTTTTCATAGTAATATAGAAAATGGGGCGTTGTTCTCAATAAATTTAACAACCTCAAAATCTTCCTCTATCGAAGTTCTATGAGCATTCATAGATGTCTAGGTAAGTCTTCCACACAGGGTTATCATCTTTCCTCTAAACAATCCTATCCCTCCTAGTGAAGGAATCATAGAAGGCTTCCCAAAAATTTCTCAAGTTCTTTCTTTCGTGATATTCACCTGTGTTTCCTCATCCAAAACGCATTCTATGTCGAAGTCTCCTATTCTTGTTTCTATGCATTCTTTTTCTTTGAAGATCTCTGGTAAGTTGATATTTCAGTGGGCATTCAAGGTTTCTTTCATTTGCAGCAATACAGTCTCTGATTATTTCTGGGGTTCTTCCATGGTCTTAGTTGCTTTACCTTTCTCATGTTCTTCTTGTCTCATATTCATTCTTTCAAGCTTAGAAATCATTCTAAGACAATCTAAAACTTCATGGTCTGTAGCTTTACAACAAAGACAACTAGGTCTTCTACCAGGGCATTCCTTGGCAAGATGTCCCAGTATTCTGCAACTGTAACAAAGAGTTGATCCTCTCTTTCTCTTAAATTATCCCCAACCTTTCTTGTACTGTGCACTAGGATCATGGTATCTAAATTGAAAAAAAATCTCTCTAGGATCCTGCATCCATTTATCAGTCCAAACATTATTTCTATGCATAGGAATAACATATCTTTCACTATTTTTATCAGATCTACTCATATCAAATATTCTTTCTTCTAGCTATGCCCTACCAGGACAAATTTCATCAAACATACCTAGATCCATATTCTTGAAACAAGAATTTCCACTAATCGTACTTTCAGTAGAGCACAAACCTTCCAGATCTAAAACTTTTCACTATTCTTACC
Organism: Picea engelmannii; assembly: GCA_009831015.1. Classification (NCBI taxonomy): domain Eukaryota; kingdom Viridiplantae; phylum Streptophyta; class Pinopsida; order Pinales; family Pinaceae; genus Picea; species Picea engelmannii. The sequence continues at coordinate 198,492 of ML780601.1, forward strand.
TTTATCAGAGCACAAAAATTTCAGGTCTTACCTCTTTTCTTCGGATCTGAATCTTCTTCTTAGAATAGATCTTCACAATCCAAGTAGAGTCCTGTGCCCTAATACAACCGATATACGCACAGATCTTTCACAGTTTCAGGACAGATCTTCGCACATAGCTTCTTCTTCCTCAATTCCCAGCAATCACAGTTTCAGGTCCCAACAACAAAACCATTTGTTGGCATAGGGGAAGACCCAGGGATCAACGCTACAACAATGCACCAACTAAACCCTAACTACCGACCCTTTCTAAAACACCTTCAAAGAAGATGAAGCCTCACCCGAGGTAGAGGCAGGGGTGGTTACAGGACTCCAATGTCTACAACCTTAGCTGGGATACAGATCTGTGATTGTAACACCTTAACATAGCACTTAGCAGTTATAGTTCATCAATATCCATCCTTAGTTTAAGCACAGTTAAACCCTAATAATAAATTAGTGCAACATTCCCCTAGATCCAATAGATTCAAGCACTAAGCATACTAACATAGATCAAATCTAGCATTCATTCACATTATTCGGCACTAAGATACCATATTAGATTCATTCATCATCTAACATCACACTAAGCATTTAATCATATAACCAATATAGCAACCATAAAGCACAAATCATTCACAACACATAGACAAAGAACAACCAAAGGACTTAGCAATCACAACACAGGATATACATGGTTCACCCCCACCCTGGGGCTACGTCCACCAACTCTTTGTCTTCTTTATTATATTTGATCAATCAACTACATGCATAGAGCCTTGAGATCTTATTCCACAAAGGCCAAGAGATCTGTGCACCTTGCTAGATCCTACTTCCTCGAGTTATAGCACAAATCCTTCCACTGTCTCTTACAATCACTTGCACTTAGCTCTGCAAGCCTCACACAGTATGCACAAAGAAATTACAGTTACCACTTGCACTTAGCACTTATCACACCTTCCAACCCTTCAATCACATAGATTGAACTACTTCCTACATTGCCTAGCTTTATATTTATACATTACAAAATAGTCCTATGCATGGGTAAACCCATGGGCTAACATTCCCATACTCGTTACATAATCTCAAACAACCAAAAATCCCTAAAAAGGGGCTGAGATCCCACGATCTCTGCTTCGTCTTGCGCTCCACCTTTGACAGCTTGTCGAAGTCCCAAAATGGTCAAAAATGACCAAGGATCCTCAAAACTTGTTCGAGGTCCAACATGTATCTATATTTACAGATAAGTCATGGAAGGTCACCAAAGGATCATTGGTGATAGAAAAAGGAGAGAAGGTAGGTACATTGTATTAATGTTTTAGTAACACTAAATATTCTATCTTTTTATCTTCTATAGGAGTGGATACAACACTATGGCATCATAGTCTTGGACACATGAGTGACAATGGGATGTAGATAATTCACAAAAGAAATTTGTTACCAGATATTAAACAATTTGATTTGGATTTCTATGAGCATTATGTTTATGGAAAAAAAAAGAGAGTCATATTTCTCAGAGTCAAAAAACAAAGGAAGAGTGAAAGGTTAGAGCTTGTGCATACAAATGTATGGGGACCATATCAGGTATCATCTCTTGTTCACTCTCGTTATTATTTTACTTTGATTGATTATACAACTAGAAAAACTTGGTTTTATTACATCGACAAAAATCTAATGTTTTTTATACTTTTAAGAAATGGAAAGCTTTGGTTGAGAATGAGACATGGAAAAGGTTGACGTGTCTCAGATTAGATAATGGAGGTGAATATTTCAGCAAGGTGTTTGATGATTATTGTTCATACCATGGGATTCGTAGAGATAAGAAAATTCCAGGAACGCCACAAGAAAATGGTATGTCAGAAAGGATGAACATGACCATCATGGAGCGTGCAAGGAGTATGAGATTGCATGCAAGTTTTCCCTTACAGTGTTGGGTAGATGTTGTAGATATTGTTGTTTACTTGATAAACATAAGACCTTCAAGTTATTTGGATGGTGGCATTATGGAGGAGTCATGGATAGGTGAAAATGTAAATTACCATTTCTAAAGACTTTCAGTTGTGAAGAATTTGTCCATATTGATAAAGAAAATAGAACAAAGATTGAAGCAAAATCCAAGAAGTGTACCTTTATTGGATACAGTGTAAATGATTTTGGTTATTGCTTATGGGATTATGAAAAACAAAAAATCATTAGGAGTAGATATTTCATATTCAATGAGAAGGTCATGTACAAAGATCAGTTGCAGTGAAAGTAACAGGAAAAAAAAACAAGAATACATAGTGTTTGATGAGATCATTGAAAAATAAATTCCAAAGGTACCAGAAAATAAAAATGTAAAACAACAGGAGAAACATGTACCTCAAACTCCTGCAAGTTTTGTTAGAATATCTACCAGGTTAAGTAGACCCCCTGAACGATACTCTCCTTCATTGTGTTATTTATTGTTGACTGATTCTGGTGAACTAGAAAGTTATGAAGATGAAATGCAGGTAGACACTAAAGGGGAGTGGGAGAAATGAATGAAAGAGGAAATGGATTCCTTGGTAAATAACCAGACTTGGGGTTTGGTTCAGTTTCCTGCAGGAAAATGAGCATTGCAGAATAAATGGGTTTACAAGTTGAAGGAAAAAGATGGAGGAAAAAAGAGGTACAAGGCTAGACTTGTTGTAAAGGGGTTTGCATAAACGAAAGGTATATATTTTGATGAAATTTTTTCTCCTATTGTTAAAATGACTTCAATTAGGACTATTGTAAGACTTGTGGTAGTAGAATATTTTCATCTTGAACAGTTAGATGTAAAACAAATTTTCTCCATGGGGATTTGGATGAAGATATTTATATGTAGCAGCCACAAGGGTATGAGGTCAAAGGGAAGGAAAATTTGGTATGCAGGTTAAAGAAGAGATTGTATGGCCTAAAGAAAGCTCCAAGGTAGTGGTATTTGAAGTTTGATAGGTTTTTGACAGAACAAGGTTATAATAGTTGTCATTCTAATCACTGTGTGTATTTTAAAAGACTATAAATGGAAGCTATATTATCTTGCTATTGTATGTAGATGACATGCTTGTTGTAGGGTCTGATATGTAGGATATAAATGTGCTCAAGAATAAATTAGCTAATTCATTTGTGATGAAGTATTTGGGTGTTGTAAAGAAAATCCTTGGTATGAGAATAACAAGAGACAGGAAAAATCGAATATTGACATTTTCTTAGGGTGAGTACATAGAGAAGGTATTGGAGAGGTTTAGAATCCAGAATGCAAAACTAGTTAGTACAACTTTGGCTACCCATTTCAAATTAACTAAGGAAATGTGTCCCAAGACATAAGAGGAGATAGAATACATGTCCAAGGTCCCTTATTCAACAAAATTTGGTAGTTTGATGTATGGGATGGTTCGCACAAGAACAAATATTGCATGTGTAGTGGGAGCTGTGAGATGGTATATGAACAATCTAGGTAAAGAATATTGGGAGGTAGTAAAGTGGATTCTCATGTATTTGAGAGGTACTTCTACTCATGCATTATGTTTTGGAGGTTCAAACATTATTCTATAGGGATATGTTGATTTAGATATGGAAGGTGATAAAGATAGCATGAGGAGCACCACAGGGTGTGTTTTTACTGTAGGTGGAACAACAGTAAGCTGGATTTAAAAAATACAAAAGGTTGTTACACTTTCAACAATAGAAGCAAAGTATGTTGTTTCTACAGAAGCTAGTAAATAAATTATTTGGTTACAGAGGTTTATGGAGGAATTGGGAAAGAAGCAAGAGAATAGTAGGTTGTACTATGATAGTGAGAGTGCCATTAATCTTGAAAAGAACTCAGCCTTCCATTCAAATACTAAGCATATACAACTCATGTACTATTTCATACGATCCGTCTTGGAAGATGGCCATTTGAAGTTGGAAAAGATACATACTAGCCAGAATCCTGCAAACATGTTAACACAGGGAGTAATCAAGGAGAAACTAAGTTCATAATCAGTTTCAGTTGGCCTTCAAGCATGAAGGTGAAGATGATAAATTTTCCTACTCCAAGGTGGATCATAGTCCATCAGGTACAACAACAATGGATTTGTTGTGATCAGTCTCCAAGTGGGAGATTGTTAGTTGTGGAGATTGATTATGTTCTTGATTCAGAGGTCTTTGTTTTCAACCATGATTGTACCCCATGAATACTATACACGCCTCCACATTAGGGGGTTGCAGGGGGGGATTTCCCCCCTTTTGGGGTTTGGGAGCGAAGCCCCCAAAGGAAAATTTTATGTCTAAATGTATATTGTAATTTCATAGACAATCTTGACCATTCATCATTAAGTCACATATATGATGGTAGAGATCATGTTAGGGTTTTGTTACCTAGAAGGTAACACTCATTTTATGAGGGAATTGTATTGCGGCTACATATTATCGTGAATATTGTATTCTAAGAGAGGATACTATGAGAGAAAGAAGAGGAAGTTACAATAGGTGTGTTGTAGGTTGTATCCCTTCATTTTTTGGATAATAAAAAGGAAGGACCTAGAAATTTCTCTGGTGGACATATCCCACACTGGGTGAACCACATATTTTTGTGTCTCTATTGTATTGTGTATCTTCTTTGTTTTATTTCTGCATTTGTTTTATTTTGTTTCTCTATGATCCTGTTTTTCTAACAAGAAGGACGTGGGTCCAATGGAAATTCAAGTGAAAGTAAAAATTCAATTAGTAGAATTCATTTATTTACACCGCATGAAGGTGGTTATACAGCAAAATTTACAATGGCAGTAGCAGATCCAACTATTCGGTTACCAAAATTTCATAGAGCAGGGTTGAAGGACCCAGAGAAGCATTTGTTTATTTGTGAGAAGATTTGGGAAAATAAGAAGATCAAATATGAAGATACAAAAGTGGCATAGCTTGCAATCACATTCATAGACCACACACTAGACTTTATATGGGCCTTGTAGTAAACATTCCACAAGGAGCACCTAGAATTGTCACAGATGTGATGAAGGAACTAATCAATGAATTCCAAAAACCAAGTTTAGAGGATCAATTCATAAATGATATGATAGAAATAAAATAGAAGCCAGGTGAGGCATTTTTGGAAGTTGACCAGAAGTTCAAGAGACTCAAAGGTAAGTTGAAGTATCCTATGACATATATGAAACATAGGCATATATGTGTTAGTTCATTATTTCCACATATTAAGTATTGATTGAGGCAACATAAGTTCTAGACTCATGCCGAGGATTTGCAAGAATCATTATAGTTAGAGGATAATCAATATAAACATACAGATCCAACTATAGAAGAAATGAGAGAAGATCTAAAGCATCTGACATTTTAGTTGAATCGGAATAAAGGGAAGGAAAAGAAAGAAGTTGTCTTGTGTACCTTATGTAGAACATAATGACATCATAAGAATGAGTTCCCAACATTTGTGAAGTACTTGGGAGTAGGTATGTCAAATCACTTACATATAGGAGGAACTTGGTGTGAAATATGTAGAACACATGGACATGATCCTTATCATTTTCATATGATGCAAAAGTATCAAACAATGCTTAAGAGTACATTTTGAAATTTCTGCAAGTCTGTAGGACATGAGGACAAAGATTGTAGAACCTTGGAAATGATGAAGGAGAGGACATCATATGCATATAGAATGCAAATTGAACCTATGTCAGGTCCAACTACGTAGTAGTTTACAACACCACCGCATTATAATAATGCACAATAATTTGTAGCACCATCAAAATATAATAATGCACAACCAAAATATAATAAGGTACTACAGTATAATACATCACATGTAAATTATCAAGGTAACATAGGAGGATTCATAGGAGGAGGTCATGGAGGAAGATGATTTGGAGGAGGTAGAGGACTAATAACCTATAACAATTATCAGAAACATGGAAATTATGCAAGGATTTTCCACAACCACCAGTGACATGTATGTATTATTGCACATTAGATCATAATATAGAAGATTCTTCGACACTTATGATAAATCTACAAGAAAAGAGGAACCAAGAAAACCAAAATGTTCAATGGATTGTTGCAGAAACTAGAGAGGATGATGGGAAGAATATCCATATAGTTACTAGAGGTGGAACTAAGACAAGAGAAGATGCAGCAAAGAAGGATCATAACCAAAACCACTAGGTTGGAAAGAATACAACACCTCAACAAATTTTTGATGCATGGAAGGAGAAAGAGACATTTAAGGAGGCCAGACAAGAAATTTTGAAGGAGAATATTACTTCTACTTTAGGTACAAAGCTAGAAGTTGATGTACCAATATATGACATGCCTCACCAAGGATGATTTTAAGGATGGAAATTTATTTTAAAATGTAGAAACCTTGGTGAATATTACTAATCCTTCATATGCCAACTATAAATGATTAGCAATATTTTTGTAAAAATATTCAAATTTCTAAGGATTTTATATAGTTTTTATAAGATTTTGGCGATTTTAAAGATAAAATAATTTTATCCTATAGAATTTAGGCGAATCATTTTTAAATAGCGAATCTCGTTTTTGGAAAACCTGTGGAAAGTTATTCCCTGAGAGAAATTTAGCCCCTAAAATCATCCCTGTGCCTGTTGAGACCCAAAATTGACATCCCCATTACCCTATTATACTCTTCACCTATACATTTTTGGCCTACCTAAAGCTTGAGTGAATGACAAGAATGCTACCAACTGCCAGTAATAAGGTCATAAGGTAAAGTACGCTTAATTCATGCATTTTGTGGTTTATTGAGTTAGGGAATTAAATATTTCATGTACTAATGCTTTGATTTGTCATATATAAATCTCTGACCTCTAGATATCCAACGTTCATGTACCAACTTAGCCATCCGATACTCGCGCACCAAGACTGTTACTGTATGAATCCAGTACTAAGCACATCAAGTACTAAAATAGCATATGTTGCGATCCGGTACCAACACGCACTGTTATGATTCGGTACCAATGGCCACGCACTGTCATGATCCGATACCACCTTTTCTGCACTGTCATGATCCGGTACCATCTGCCTGTTATGATCCGGTACTAATATGGAAGAGCCTAATGCACTAAGTTAAGTGCCAGATCTCGCCTAAGTCAATTGGTGGACGTCTATTTTCTTTAGCAAGGCTATGATAAGAATAGTTTGTTTATTGCCTCATCCTCATGCACTTCGTGTCATGAGGATGAAGCTAAACATGTAACCGAATGATTGAACTTAACAACTGATTGATTTGCAAATCACTTCGCCTCCTTGTGTTTCACGATTCAGACTATTAAATAGTCGTGGCAAGGATGGTAGAGGGAGTAGGAGAGTTAGCATATTAACAATATGTAAAGTAGCGTATGATAGCACAAAACATATTCAGAGTGAAGATTAATATAATGTCATTTTATCTCCATATTTTGATCATCTATGATTGAGTATGAGTTGAGTTGTTAACAAAAGTATGATTTTATGTTTTGAAATGTGAGTGAGAGTAATGTGTGTGCCAAAATCAAGCTTCCTGTAGACTTCAATAGCTGACCTGTTGAAGCGGAAAGGGCCCACCGCCCAACAAAGGTCACCCTCTTCATAGATTAGCATTAGTATTTGTTTTCAGTAGTATAAACATTGAATTAGCTAAAGCTTTAACTCTGTTAGATGATAGCAGTATAGCTTAGATTAAGATTTCCATTCTATAATTGCTTAGAGATCTTTATTTGCTCTGTTTTGCATATGCCCTGTTTCTGTTCTTATGAATTTCATTTCCTTGAGTGATCATAGATGTTGGCAGCAATAGTCAAAACTACTTGGATAAGAACTAGTGAAGTTCATTGTGAACCACAAAAGAACCAACATATTGACTATTGAACTACCCATGCTATGCTTTGATGATTGATGTGTGATTTCCTTTCAGAAGTGTGGATTGCATAGTTAGTTTTCTGGTTCAGATAGCAGAGTTGATCTATCAAAATAATTCCATATCATACTTTCATGTGCCATAATGAAATGGATAACCTCTCTGTGAAAGACAACCAAAGTGCATTGTAGTTTGCTATTTTGATTTGTTTCTAGCATGCATAATCTAGTTTAATTCTATACTCGTGACATTAGAAATTACCTTTCTTACTGGTGTCTTGTAAATATGTTGATTACGAATCCCGGATTGATAATTAATGAGTGCATTATACTAAACATATAAGTAGCACAACATTTTAGCGCTATTGTCGGGGAGTTGCAAACGGTAGGAAGTGATTTATAGCTTAGATTATTTGCATAAATTTTAATGTTTTTAAAAGGCTTCTTGAGGGAGGAGGATAAAATGTTTAAGATGTGAGTGAAGAGCCACATGGCCACTAGAGTGGTGTTCTCTAAAGCCAGGTTTCCTTCTTACCTTCTAGATAGAATTAGGATTTCAATTCAGCTAAAAGATCAAATTTCCATTTTATGCATAGATATAGAGATAACAAGGGTAGATTTGTAAGCTCCAAAGATTCAAAAACAAACCCCCCCACTAATCCAAATGACATTGGTGTAGGAAAAATTCCACCAATAGAAAATTCAAGGGGAGCCAGTGAGGCTCTAGAAGGAAAACCTAAAACGAAAGAATCAGTATTGGGACAGGCAGAACGTGAGTCTGTTGAACATTTAGGGGACACAGAAAAACCAGTTTCTGAACCATCCATCTGTAGAATGGTATAAGAAGAAGGAAATGTAGCTACAAAGACTGAGACCTTTGGGTTTCCAATCTTGGATATTTCCATAAACATTAGCATGAAGAATATCCCATTATCATCGTTACCCACTTTTAGCGGTATGTCAACTAAAGATCCAGATTTATTTTTATTCGAATTTGACATATTATGTAGAAGTTATAACTACTCAGACGATGCCCAAAAACTTAATCTTTTTCCTGCTACAATGAAAGATTCAGCCTTAAGATGGTTCATGAGTTTAGGAGAAAATACAATCCTTTCTTGGGATCAAATGAAAGACATATTTTTACGAAAAAAACAAGACTATTGTAAGGATAATGTTAAAAATGACATTTTTAAGCAGCAAATAGAAGATGAAAGTCCTAAAGACTACTTAGAAAGGTTCTTATACAACTATCAGAAATCAAAACTATTCACCACAAACCCAGCTGTAGTAAGAACTGTATTCTTGAAAGGTCTTAGGGATGATTTCATAGAAGTTTTAAACTTATTGAGTTGATGAGATGTACACTAAAAACCTTTCTCAGAAATTGCAGATTACTGTAGGATATACTCAAGAGGACAAGCTAAAACAGGCAAAGGACCAAGAAATCCTTTTAGCAGAAATACAAAACAAAGTTCAGGGACTGTCACTAGAACTCAGTTAGTAAACTTATTGGAGAACTTTAAAATAGACATCTTGAGCACAATAAGTAACCAATTGGATACTCTGAAACTGAAAAAGAAACAAGAAGAATATAATTTAGCAATATTTTTTCATAGATGTCAAAAGAAGCACAACAACGAGAAATAATGCCCATTAAATGTCATAGAAATCTGTGGTCTGTGTACACTAGAACACCCCACATCTGAGTGTCCAACCTTTCTTGAACTACAAATCATGTATAGGGGAGGAGGAGTCTCACAAGAACAACCATACCCTTCTAGAAGACCTTGGAGAGCCCAAAATCCCAATACATTTTATGATCCTAATACACAATATCAACAACAACAATGGGGTCCTTCCCCAATGACTTATCCACAATGGACACCTTAGCAAACTCAGCCTTGGCAACAAGGTTGGAGGGGACCTATGTATGGAAATCCCTCTTACCCTACATATCCACAGTACCCTGCAAACATTTCCAAATTACTACCTGGATTCAACCCACCACAGATGCAAGCTTCACTCCCACCTCCTATACAACAGTAATTTACAACCCCCTTGAATCCTAATCAGCAGCAGCAAGTATTTATAAATTCCAACCAACAACCACAAAACCAAGCTGCCCACAATCCACCGAGACCAACAACAATCCCTACCTAGCTAGTCCCTAACCCCAATAATTGACCCACCCACCCTGTGCAGAATACAAAAGTTCAAACCTTCCCCACCTATGAAATTCAACTACGATCGGGGAAAGTTGTAAACCAATCAGATCCCGGAGTAATAATTCAGGAAGAAAATGATAATCATTCCGAGGAAGAAAACACTCAAACCACCCCTGCAAAAGAAAAGGCTTCTCCTCCTATCCCAATCACTTCTCATTCTATATGATTACCCCAACAAATTAATCTCCCACCTTACCTCGAAAGACTATTAGTGAAGAAACCCGACCCACCCCTGCATAGAGATATAGAAGATGAATTACGAAATGTGTGCATAAAAATACCTCTGCTGCAAGCTATTAAAGATATCCCTAGATACGCCAAAATTATAAGGGATCTTTGCATTAAGAAACCAGGAAGGAAGAAGAAGGAAACTCCTCTTGTTCAGGTAATCGGACAATTATCTGAATTTATTTCTGAAATGCCATACAAATATAATGACCCTGGAAACCCAGTTGTCACTGTTGAAATTAATGGTATTTCTCTACCAAACACACTCATTGATTTGGGTGCAGCTATTAATGTAATTCCTTTTGACACTATGAAAAAGCTCCAAATCAACCAGTTAAGACCAACCCAGACCATGATCGAGTTGGAAGATAAGTCAGTCATTATCCCTGCAGGAAGTCTAGATGATGTCACAGTCACTCTAGCTTCTTGGGAATATTCAGTAGACTTTTTAGTCATCTATTATAAATCATCCTCCAAACCAAGACACCCTGTGTTTCTTGGTCTCCCTTGGCTGGCCATAGTAGATGCCTTTGTCAGTTGTCGGTCTAGTGAGATGACTATATCCAATGGCACACATAGCCAAAATCTTTTCCTCTTCCCTCCTGCCCAAACGACACAGGAAATACCTATTTGGTTAGAAAACCCTTATGGACAGGAAGATTGCATCAGACCTCTGTTAACACTTGAACAAGTAAGAGGAATACAAGAACAATCAAATGAACAAGTCTTAAGCTTATTTTTGGCTGACACAAATTGCATTGACTACACAAGGTCTTTTGCAGAATTGTCACATATTTTTAGTTCCGAATTTCAACAAACTTGGCACCCTGATATCACTCAATTATATACTTTATCACCAACCTCCTCAGACAAGGAAGAAACTACTGAACTTGTTGATATTAGCCCAGGAAAACCTTTGTATATCAACTCTAGTTTGGAACCAGAACAAAAGATACAAGTGATTGAAATGCTCCAAAGACAATTTGATGCTTTTGCATGGGATTATGCAGACATGAAAGGCATTCACCCTGACACATGCACACATCATATCTACACTAATGACCAAATTAGACCAGTCAGATAGCCTCAGTGAAGGATGAATCCATCCCTTAAAGATATTGTGAAAGAGGAATTGCAAAAACTCCTCCGAGCCAATCTCATATACCCCATTTTAGATAGTCAATGGGTATCTCCACTTGTCATAGTTCCCAAGAAAAATGGTAAGTGGAGGATATGTGTAGACTTATGGGAGTTAAACAAAGCCACCCATAGGGATTACTTTCCCTTACCAT
>ML780601.1:210158-227771 GCA_009831015.1 Picea engelmannii
GCCAATCTCATATACCCCATTTTAGATAGTCAATGGGTATCTCCACTTGTCATAGTTCCCAAGAAAAATGGTAAGTGGAGGATATGTGTAGACTTATGGGAGTTAAACAAAGCCACCCATAGGGATTACTTTCCCTTACCATTTATCGATCAGGTGTTGGATACCCTGTCCGGAAAGAAGTATTTTTCGTTCTTAGATGGGTTTAGTGGTTACAACCAGATACAAATAGCACTCAAAGACCAGGAAAAGACCACTTTCACCTGCCCTTGGGGCACATATGCTTATAGGGTTCTCCCTTTCATACTTTGCAATGCCCCAACCACTTTTCAAAGAGTTGTCCTAGCTATTTTCTCTGACTTGACCAATGATTGTGTGGAAGTCTACATGGATGAATTTACAGTCCATGGACAAGACTTCCAGGAAGCATTGGCCAGTTTAGAAAAAGTCTTGATTAGGTGTAAGGAAACTAACCTTTCCTTAAGTAATGAAAAATAAAAAATGATGCTCACTGAAGGTATTGTTTTGGGACATCACATTTCCCGTTCTGGCATGAGAGTTGATCCGGAAAAAATTTACATCATCACACAAATCAAAATACCTTCCTCACAAAAGGAAGTCCATAGCTTTTTAGGACATGCTGGCTACTATAGAAGATTCATTCCAAATTTTACAAGCCTAGCTACCCCTTTATTTAAATTATTATCTAAAGAAGTTGAATTTAAGTGGGATGATGAATGCCAAATATCTTTTGAAATTCTAAAACCGAAATTGTCAACTACCCCTGTATTAAGAGGAACAAATTGGTCCCTTCCTTTTCATATCTATACCGATGCCTCAGACATAGCCCTTGGGGCAGTCCTTGGACAAAGAGAAAATCAAGTTCCCTATGCTATTTACTTTGTCAGTAAAACTTTGTCTCTAGCTCAAGTTAATTATACGGTCACAGAAAAAGAATTTCTAGTTGTAGTCCATGCTATCAATAAATTTAGACACTATATTATAGGATATCAAGATTTTGTACACATTGATCATTTAGCCATCTGATTCTTAATGAACAAACCTGTAACAAATCCTAGAGTTACACGATGGCTCTTATTATTACAAGAGTTTAATATCAACATTATTAATAGACCTGGTAAAGATAATCTTGTGGCTGATTTCTTATCTAGAATGATTCATTTGGGAGATAATGCACCAATAGAAGATAAATTTCCTGATGAAAATTTATTTTCTATTTCTACATTCACTCTGTGGTATGCAAATGTCGCTAATTATCTTGTGACAGGGAAGATGCCTCATAAATTGTCTCCTAGAGAAAAACAGAAAGTAATTCAACTAAGTGAAAATTACATGTGGCACGATGATTGCCTCTACAAAATAGGACCAGATTTGGTGATCAGGAGATGTGTAAGGGAAGATCAAATTCATGATATTTTACAAGCCTGCCATGATGGCCCTTGTGGAGGACACTTCGCAGACAAAAGGACCGCTTACAAAGTTTTGCAATCAGGTTACTACTAGCCGCATATTTTCAGAGATGCTAAAACCTATGTATCCAATTGGGATGAATGTCAATGAATGGGTAAGCCTACTGCACGAGACCAAATGCCACTTCAAGCCCAAGTAGTTATTGAACCATTTGAGAAATGGACATTATATTTTGTAGGGCCCATTAACCCTGCATCTAAAAAGAAAAAGCAATACTTGTATGCACTAACTATGTGACTAAATGGGTTGAAGCAAAAGCTTTACTCGCTGCAAGTGAACAATCAGTGGTAGATTTCCTTTTTAATGATATCTTTACTAGATTTGGTGTACCGCGAGAAATTGTGACTGATCAGGGAACTTAATTTACCTCTCATCTAGTCAAAGCTGCTACAGAACAATACCAAATCAAACATAGGAAATCTACACCCTATCATCCACAAGAAAATGGACAAGTAGAATCTACCAACAAATTTATTGAGTCCATTCTTACCAAAACAGTACAGCTTCACCATAAGGATTGGGCTGATAGATTATTAGAAGCCTTATGGGCTTATAGAATCACCTGGAGGAATAAAATAGGACATACACCCTATGAGTTAGTGTATGGGAAGCAGGTGCTTCTCCCCATAGAATTTCAGATCAAAACCTTCAGGACTGCAGTACAAGTTGGCATGAACTTGGATGAATCCCAACAACAAAGACTCTTGTAGCTTAATGAGTTGGATGAAACCAGGCAAGAAGCACTTCAAAGGACTACCTCCATTCAAGAACAAAGAACAAAGTGGCATGACAAGTATCTCAAAAAGAAAAATTTTCAACAAGGTGATTGGGCCCTATTGTATGACAACAGATTCAATAACTTCAAAGGTAAGTTAACCACCCGTTGGATGGGACCTTACGAAATTGACACTATCTATGATAATGGTTCAATCAGGATAAAGAATATTGATGAACAATAGACACCACTACTTGTGTATGGTCACTGATTGCGAGTTTACAACAAACCTCTGTCAAAAGAAGAATTCATGACTCGTATATTATAGAATTTAGACATGCAAATGATCAGTAAGGAAGGAGATCCTCCTACTGACCCACATTGATTGATTGGTTTATTTGAAACTTTTTTTGCATAGGTGTGGATCGAAATTCGTTAATAAGCTGAAGGTAACAAGAGACTCTTACCTCCTTTTGTTTTACTTTCAAAAAATTTCTTTTCTTTTTGTAAGCAATTTTTATAATCTATTTGATTCTTCATGAACTTGCTAAACATTAGTTATAGGCATCAACAATATTCTGTTCTGTTTTGGTACCTGAAATCTTGTTCTGGTCCAGTACCAGTCTAGTACCAGAGTCTGTCCTTCTACATTACTATCAAGACATATTACCTAATTGACAAATCATATTTCAAAATATTATGTCAATTAATCTAAAGTATGAAGCCATGCAACAACCACTTAAGATGGAACCACGAAGCACAATGCAATATCAAATGGCAACCCTTCTGTTGACAACTAAAGGGAAGTATTTTAATTTCTTTTGGTTCTGTTGCTGAGAAGTATTTTAATTTCTTTTGGTTCTGTTGTTGAGAAGAATTTTAATTTCTTTTGGTTCTGTTACTGAAAAGTATTTTAATTTGTTTTGGTTCTGTTGATGAGAAGAACTTTAATTTCTTTTGGTTCTGTTTCTTAAAAACAAAATAAAAAGAGGAACACATTCTTTACCTATGATTGCTCAAATAACCATAATCCACTTCAAAGACTAGAAGTTGCTTTTACCCAATATTTTAGCATGATTTAAAGAAAAAATATATTAGCCTATAAGCAACTATCTCACCCTAACTAGACTTCCATAGTATTAATTGGATTATCTTATTAAAGAGTAACATATGAGTATATGAACCATATTATTCATTGGATTATCTTATTAAAGAGTAACATATGAGTATATGAGCACTCTCTACCATGGGCACACTACCAAAACTTTTATGGCAGAGGATGTACAAATACCCTAAGGAAACTTTAGGTCATTCTCTTATGGACAACTTCAGACAAAATTATACATCTGGATCACTCTAAAGAAATAATGTGCATAAAAGTTTATTTTTCCTTCAGACAAATCTTTAAAAGACATACAAAAGAAAAGTATATGTCTTCCAACCCAATACCATCTGACCCTGTAAAAAGGTTTTCAGACAAGCCTCCCCTGTCACCGTGCAAAGCACTCTTTAATACAAACCAAAATAGGTGACTATGGAGAAGAAGCCTCTGATGGAAAAAGGGTTTATGAGACTAACCCATCAGGATACTGAACAGGTCTGCTGGCAGCAGGTACCAGTCTGTGGTATGACTAGGCAAACCCATTAGGGTACTGAACAAGCTTGTTGGAAATGGGGCATTCTGCCTGGGGAAGGAACCTCTCACTAATTATCACAACTACCCCACCAGAGTACTGAAAAGGCTTGCTGGCAGTGGGTTCTGGTTGAAAAATGTCTCATCTATACTTGTCTGATTGAAAAATTCACTTTTTTCCATCTAAAACAAAAAGAGTAAAGGTCATTATTGGCTTCCATGAGATACAAAACTCCAGATGAATCAGTAACATAATTTCCATTTGAGAATCGCCCTAAGTCAACTTACTGGTCTAACATCTAAATCCTACACTATCTAGGAAGGAAACTTCTTAAGAGTGGAGCCCTAACTAGGGAGTCTAATCTACTTATATTGTGAAATTTATCTATAACAACCAATGATAGTAAATATCTGAAGCAAGTTAGGTGGGATCTATTCTTCTGACAAACATATATATTCCCCTGTTTCACTACTAAATGCTACCTCTGTCAATACTCCATTAAAAGAAGGGCAATTTCATTTTTGGCATGAGATGCAAACATATATGTATTCCCCTGTTTCATTGTTGAATGCTACCTCTGTCAATAATCCATTAAAGAAGGGAAATTTCATTTTTGGCATGAGATGCAAACATATATGTATTCCCCTGTTTCATTGCTGAATGCTACCTCTATCAATACTCCATTAAAAGAAGGGCAATTTCATTTTTGGCATGAGATGCAAACATATATGTATTCCCCTGTTTCATTATTGAATGCTACCTCTGTCAATAATCCATTAAAGAAGGGCAATTTCATTTTTTTCGCATGAGATCATATGATAAGTGATAAGCTGTACTTCTAAAATTTGATTGGTTTCTTTTGCTCTTATCATCTTTTCTACATTATGATATAAAATGATTGAATCTTCTTTCCTACAGATATACAACATCTTTGGCATGGGGGAAGGTCAAAGAGGCCTTTCAAAACTCTTTTTCAGACTAATATAATCCACCTGCAGAACCAAATACAAAGAAGATAAGCACAGAATAACAGAAGTACAGGACATTCCCGTACCAAGTTTTCAAGAAGCTTCAATCTAAAAGGATGAATTCTGACAATTTACAAGCAGTCACACATGCTATGGGTATCGATCATACAAAAGTGAAAGCAAAGTTAACATGGTATTTATTTTCCTATGCTCATAAAACTACAATAAATATGAAAAGCTATACTAGATCTTACGACCTTAGTATTAAACCCATGCGCCTATCCCTCATACCCATATACCTAAACTTAATTAATCCTCTCATAGCTCTTGAACATGGTTAAAGGCACAAATCATATCAAAATATGAAGCATGCATAGCAATGATAAGACACGAATATATTTCATCCTTAAGCAAATTCACGAACCCATCTTATATCATGAACCACGATCCAACATTAATTTCACCCCCCGAAAAGTCCAATCACCTATTCCAAAATGATGCCCTGATACCCAATGTCTTGTCCTCATCATTATAGTAACGGGTGGATATGAAGTGGCTTATATGCTGGCGAAGCCATCCAGATAAGCCTCATTTGGTCATAATTTTTCCTTGCAGCACCCTTACTTAAACTTACCATTCGCAACACCATCACCATATTTCCCCCTGTCGTGAGATTTTCTCCAGTCCCAAGCCTTCTCCTTTCCGGTACCAAACTCTTCATAAATTAACTAAACCCTTGTGCTACATCTTGATCCTTTTCTCAAATTATAACGATGGTCATTACTAGAGGAACCGGTTTTCCAAATTTATAGGGAAACCGAGGAATACCAATTATGTCAAGAAAAATATGCTAGAATGGGGTGGATACCATTTCTAGAAAAAATTACAGGCTGGCATGAGAAGATTTCTCAGGAATTTATACAGAGCTATGATGGAGAGATTGCACATATAGGAAATCTACAACTGATAATTAATGAAGCAAACTTGAGGGAGGTTACAGGACTACCTAACAGAGGAGCCAAGTACTTCAAATGTGTAGGAATTAACAAAGAAATGTGCCAACAATTTTTGAAGGCAGATCATCAGCACCCTGACTGGAAGAAGGGGATCCCTAGGAACTACATCAAAGAAGAATACCATCCAATGATTACCAGTCTTCAACGATTTTTCACCTGTGAAGGCAGGTATGTCGTGACCTTCATTTATCATCTTAGGCTTCTATTACATTTTGAAGGAGGCCCTGAAATCAATTTTCCATATTTTCTATGGATGAGTTTGAATAAAATAGTAAGAGGTGTTAAATCCACCTCCAAAACAGAGAAGACTAGCATTTACCATCAAGGTCTCATTAAAATGCTAGTTTTACATGGGCTTAGGAAATAGAGTATTAGTTGGAAAACCGTTATCACACAACACCTTCCCACAGAAAACAAACATGTGGAGGAAACCCAACATGCTCCAAAGAAAAGTAAGGAACCCCAAGAGAAAAAGAGAAAGAAGAATAAGACAACTCCACCATCATCTAGGGCAGTAAGCCAACATGAAAAAGTAGGGTCCTCTTCCACAGTCAACAATGCTTCTAAAATCTCTAAATCAAAAGGTAAAAACAAATTAGTTGAGGAGACTTCAACGGTGGCAGTTGAGAAAGAGGGCCATCAGACAAAAATGATGAAGAAAGGGAAGCATAGCTCAGAAACCAAAAGTAAACAGTCTGTGGCACAACCCCCTATCACCATTTAACAATTAGAGAAGAAGAAAAGGAAGCCTGTGAGCATCCCTGATCCAATACCTCCTTGTAAAAAAACTATGAGGAGCATGGCAAAGAAAGGAAAAACAATATTCAGTCCTCATACACCAGAATATCCAATCAACCTTACTTCCCGTTCTGAGGATTTTCCAATCCAAGATGACATCCCTAGTTTGACCGAGGAGCAAGCCACTATTACTTTATGTGGGATGAGGGAGGAAGTTGAGGAAAGGGAGTGCATCCAGCCAGTAATGATGGAGTCAACAAATACCTTGACAAAAGAACAAATGAGGAAAAGGATTTGGGAATTACAAAAACAAAATTAGGAACTCCAACAGGAAGTGAAGGAATATCAACTCTTGGACAGGTATATCAAAAAGGAAAATGA
The DNA here is from genome assembly GCA_009831015.1 of Picea engelmannii. Lineage (NCBI taxonomy): Eukaryota > Viridiplantae > Streptophyta > Pinopsida > Pinales > Pinaceae > Picea > Picea engelmannii. Next base: position 217,099 of record ML780601.1, read on the forward strand.
GCAGTTGAAAGAAACCAGCCAACAAATTCAAGACGACCATGAAGAGAATTCTAACAAGCTCAAGAAGGTATTACGAATCCTACAATATGTTAGGGTCATCAAAAGGGAGTTGAGAGAAGAGGCTTTAGCCATCAACATCATTGATCCACCAAAGTAAAGAACACAGTCTCAAGTTTTGAAAACATTTGGCTGCATGAGAACATGCAATGATTTTGGCATGGGGGAATGTTGAGACCCGAAATTGACATCCCCATTACCCTATTATACTCTTCACCTATACCTTTTTGGCCTACCTAAAGCTTGAGTGAATGACAAGAACGCTACCAATTGCTAGTAATAAGGTCATAAGGTAAAGTATGGTTAATTCATGCATTTTGTGGTTTATTGAGTTAGGATATTAAATATTTCATGTACTAATGCTTTGATTTGTCATATACAAATATTTGAACCCTATATATCCAGCGTTCATGTACCAACTCAGCCATCTGGTACCCGTGCACCAAGACTATTGTTGTCTGAATCCGGTACCAAGTGCATCCGATACTAAAATAGCATCTGTTGCGATCTAGTACCAAAACACATTGTTATGATCCGGTACCAATGGCCATGCACTGTCATGATCCAGTACCACCTTTTGTGCATTGTCATGATCTAGTACCATCTACCTATTACGATCCGGTACTAATATGGAAGAGCCTAATGCACTAAGTTAAGTTCTATATCTCGCCTAAGTCAATTGGTGGACGTCTATTTGCTTTAGCAAGGCTATGATAAGAATAGTTTGTTGATTGCCTCATTCTCATGCACTTCGTGTCATGAGGATGAAGCTAAATATGTAACCAAATGATTGAACTTAACAACTGATTAATTTGCAAATCACTTCGCCTCCTTGTGTTTCACAATTCAGACTATTAAATAGCCATGGCAAGGATGGTAGAGGGAGTAGGAGAGTTAGCATATTACTAATATGTAAAGTAGTGTATGATAGAACAGAACATATTCAGAGTGAAGATTAATAGAATTTCATTTTATCTCCATATTTTGATCATCCATGATTACGTATGAGTTGAGTTGTTAACGAAAGTATTTTTTTATGTTTTGAAATGTGAGTGAGAGTAATGTGTGTGCCAAAAGCAAGCTTCATGTAGACTTCAATAGTTGACCTGTTGAAGCGGTAAGGGCCCACCGCCCAACAAAGGTCAGCCTCTTCGTAGATTAGCATTAGTATTTGTTTTCAGTAGTATAAACATTGAATTAGCTAAAGCTTTAACTCTGTTAGATGATAGCAGTATAGCTTAGATTAAGATTTTCATTCTATAATTGCTTAGAGATCTTTATTTTCTCTATTTTGCATATGCCCTGTTTCTGTTCTCATGAATTTGATTTCCTTGAGTGATCACATATGTTGGCAGCAATAGTCAAAACTACTTGGATAAGAACTAGTGAAGTTCATTGTGAACCACAACAGAACCAACATATTGACTATTGAACTACCCATGCTATGCTTTGATGATTGATGTGTGGTTTCCTTTCAGAAGTGTGGATTGCATAGTTAGTTTTCTGGGTCAGATAGTAGAGTTGATCTGTCAAACCAATTCCATGTCATACTTGCATGTGCCATAATGGAATGGATAGACTCTCTGTGAAACACAACCAAAGTGCATTGCAGTTTTCTATTTTGATTTGTTTCTAGCATGCATAATCTAGTTTAATTCTATACTCGTGACATTAGAAATTACCTTTCTTACTGGTGTCTTGTAACTCTATTGATTACGAATCCCGGATTGATAATTAATGGGTGCATTATACTAAACATATAAGTAGCACAACAATGCCTCACCTATTTGATGATACCAATAGAGATCAATCTTTCAAACAAGTAAGTAATCTAAGAATATTTTTGGGGTCTTTCTTGAAGTTGTGGAATGATAAATCATCTATACAAATTTTACAATGGTTGTTAGAAAAATGAAATTATGGAGAAGAGATAAATCTAAAATAGAAGAAAGTAAATCAAGTCCATAGAAAGATGAGAACAAATAGGGAATTCAGATTAAATGAAAATATTTGAGACTTTAACATGGGTGACATCATATTAGATTTGGAATCTGAGGTAAATTTTTTTCCTAAGAAGACATGGGAATTTATGGGGGAACCTACACTGAGGAGTGGCCACATCACTTCATTCATACATTGGAAGGAATCCCAAGGAATTGGTATACAGAAATGGAACTCCACAGAGGAACTGTAAACTAGGGAGAATTGCAAAATAAATTTGTGATCACCTATTCATTTGAAGATGAGAATCCATTGATAGATACAACACTTAAGGTGGTAAAAGAGAGGATGTTTCTTCTTTCCATTTATGCGGCGATCTCTATATTGTGTGTTTTCCGTTTGAATTTCCTGTCATTTTCGATAGTCATGCTTCTTAGTGTGCATCATATTCTACTTCTGCATCTGAATCTTGTTGGCGTGTAACATCCTCCACCTAAACCTGTTCTTTCGTCTGCTGCATTGGTTGTGTGACAAGTCATTTTTCTCCTTCGGCCTATCCTCTAGGCTCATCTGAATCTATTTTTTCATCATCATGCTCCTCCATTTGTTGTGGTGCTCCAAATCTAAGTTGTTGTGTAGGTTCCGACAAATATATAGCCATGGTTAACTCAGGAAAAGTTAACTTACTTGGAAGAATATATAGCCATGGTAACTTAGGCCTAGTGAAATTTATGATCACCTTTTCATTTGAAGATGATAATCTAGTGATAGATACAACAATGAAGGTTGTTAACTCAAGCCTAGTTGATAATCCTTTTGTGTGAACTCGAGCTCTTTTTTTTCCAACAATATTTCAACCTCTTGTTTAGTTGGATTCCATGGCCTGATTATCCCTTTCTACTACTGCATTCTCTTTACTCTCATCAAGTCCCTTCTAGTCTGTTCTTCTAAGTTCCATCTAGAAAAATAGCCATTTGTTGGATATATTTGGGATAACCTAGGTTCTACTTTAGATTTCCAAAAAATCCCTACAAACGATCGACCCTTATGGATACCAGAAGGAAACACTACGCACAGAGTGCACAATGAAGTCTCACCCAAGATGGCTTTATGGGTGGTTGCAGGACCCATATTTTTGCAGTCTTGGAAGGGATGTTTCTTTGGGGATGTTAGGCATGCCTTTTACTTCCACATACATCATACTATACCATTATACCATAACATTAAATCAATATATACCATTCTATAACCATATGCAACCATTTAACATTCATTTTGCAGTAAATAACATAAATTTTCTAGTGCACACAACATTTTACTACTTAATAGATTCATTAATTCATCATAAACTATTGCAAAACATAAAAGAAGCATTCCACATAGTGATACAATATTTTACCATGGTTCACCCCCTGGGGATATGCCCAAAAATATATGGCATTCTCTACTTCTTTATTATTCTTCATCAAGGTTTTGTGTTGCTCTCATTACATCATAATTTTGGTGATAATGGTGAGGCTGACAAGGTCGCACCAAGCTCCACATATTGCGACCTTACTCTCTGTTACAATGCATATCTCTCAAAAACTAATCCATATCCAAAAATAGCTCGCAACTAGGTAGCTCAAGCAATAACTCTTCTTCGCATAACCTTTTTTTCTCTCCTCAGATCTTACAATACCTATTTATACTACAAAAATTGGGTTAAAACCTGTTACATCAATGACCAAAACCCTAACCCTAAGTGGATTAGGTTTTCCACATTCTAACTTCTTGTGTGCGCAGTTGATCCATGTCCTTCTTATTTTCCTTTGACTTTCTGCTTCCTCGCATTTCTTTCCCTTGTTCTCTCACGTGCGCTCCTTTTCTGGTCCCTTTCTCAATTTATTCCTTAATTGTTGCATTGTTCCCCAAAATACCCTGTCCAAACAAGTCAGATTTCAGGTATGTTAACAAACACCCCTTCTTATAGTTTATGAAATCTTGAGTTATGTATCTCTACTTTTTATTTTTATTAGTTTTTCATGTTGTGTTAAATAGGGTTTTGAAATTTCTTCTCAACAGATCCCACTGCATCTTGTCATTTATATTAGATGGATGAGTATTAATTTATATTCTTGAGTATATTACTAGTTATGATCACAAGGTAAGAGCGTGAAATTCCTTTCATTGAATTAATCCTTCCCTGGGAATCAATGTAGTATCACAAGGTGGCTACATGAAAGAAATGATAAAGTTTTCAAGATATTTTTTTCCATTCTTTAGTGTTGTTCTACTACCATTAAGGTCCATAGACCTGACATAGTCACCTCAATATCATGTCCCTTGATCCACTACCAACAAGTGTCCATATCCCTGGAAGAGATACCTACATGTCCCATGTGATCTGAAATGTCTTTCCAAAAACTTTACCTTGTTAGATTATTCTTCTTGTGAAGAGAGGTGGATGGGAGATATCAATTATCCTTTAAAGGAATGCAAGATGATACATGTTAGTGAAAATGGTTTTAGAAATGCGTACTAATAATAAGAAACTTTATAACTTGCACTACCTTAGATACTCCATAAACTTCAATGTAGGATATCGGTTCTTATTAAATGTTTGGATGGATCCTTGATCATAAAAAAACAAGTTGTCCTCAACTAGTCCTGAGTTAACCATGGCTATATATTCTCCCAAATAGTGTTCCACCATTGATTTTTAATTTCTACCACCAACTAAGGAAATGAAAAAAACACAATAACTAGTGTCTTGTCTATTGGGTTAGGAGTGGATATCCATGCTTCTCACCAATTGTGTTTGAATATCATATGAATAATCATATCACCAACAAGATATGGCTATTTATAACAATATTTCACATCAAGTCATTCTTATAAGAGGGAGTGACAAAGAAAAAACAAACAACTATGGGTAAGAAGAGTAAAGAGGAAAGCAATGAACAAGAAATTGTAACTAGACTTCAAACAAAATCAAAGAAAATGAACAAAATTAAAATGTTGAAATTGAAAGGAAAGTGAGAAAAACTAATTATGTACAAACCAACTACCAGAAAACAACTAGCTAAAATACCATTTCAGGGTTTTTCCATTGACAAGAAGGAGGTCTACTTCTCCTTCGATATTTTGAAATGTATATATTCCTAGGAATTTTTTTTCCTTAACTATGTAAGGACCAAGCCACAACTCTTGGAACTTAAAGTGTTTGCCTTTGTCCTCATGTGGCTTGTCTGATTTCAAAACAAGGTCACCGATTTGAAAATATTTATTTCCTAAAAACCTTTTGTCGAACTGTCGCTTAACAATATGTTAATGGAAATTAAATGTTTTATTTTCCTTATCCATTTCTTATTCAAGTTAATGCAAGGTGTCAATCCTCCTTTGAATGACTAGACAATTCTACCTATGGGAGGGTTGGTACGACTGGAGAGAACGTAATAAGACATTGATGGGATGGATGACATATTTTCCATAAACTAGGAAGTATCGAGATGTTCCCAAAGAATCTTTTGGGGTCAGCCTATAAACCCAGAGAGAATTGGGTAAGAAATCATGCCAATATATCTAGTGATCAACTATGGTTATTTTTAGGATGTGGGTCGAGATTGTTTTGGTGATTTAGCTAAACCATTTCCCTAAGAGTAATGATTATCTTCGTATCATAAAATAATTCCTTTATCCAAAGAAAACTCAGTTGATTTTAGAGATGAAAAATATGAAGCATTGTAAAAAACAAGGGCAGATGACATACAAAACTAGGTGACCAAATGTTGCTCTAGAAATCAAACCACAACTTCTTCATTCACCTTTCTTGGAGGCACAACCTTGTTCCATTTTTTGAAGTAATCAGTTGTGGTCTATATATACAAGTTTTTTTAAGAAAAGTGTGGGTTGATTTCTCCAATGATGTTTGGTCCCCATTACTCAAATAGTTCTTCCAAAACCATGGGTTGAAAAGGGACAACATATTTCTTCTCTCGGCTAGTGCACTTTTGACATATTGTGCATTTCCAAAAATAATCATGAGAGTCCTTGAATATTTTTGAACAATAATATCCATCCCTTAAGATATTATAGGATGTAGTTTATCCTACAAAGTATCCTCCCATGGGTCCATCATAAAGTTTTTTTAGGACTTTGTAAGCATCCATTTTTCAAGGAATATAATAAGTACACCATCATAATTCCTCTGAAATAGGATGTCATTGATGAGTTGGTACTTTGTAGATTGTAGCCTTAGTGATCTTTGCTTCTTGGGAATCAAGTGACTAGGATATGTTCCATGCTTCACATAGTTTCTAAGATCATTGTACCATGAATCGAGTTGATATGAACATAAAGGACTTACTGCATGTAAAGTAATATCTCATTTTACCATCCTTCATTAGATGTGCCAGTTGACTCCAATGCTTCAACTACTAGCTTCCATAGTCCTTGCACTCTAGCGATGGTAGTAGGTATGAACTCAAGGTCATATGATGGTAGGTCTGATATTGAATCATGCATATTTTTTTATCATCTGATGAATACACTTTGCTATCTAGGAAAAAACAACCACAAATTTTCACAAAAAAATTATCTTTCCAAAGAAAGACTGCATGGATTTCTTACTATTGGGAAAATGGATCTACATAATATCTTGTTTTCTCTTAGTATATACAAAAATCCCTTCCTTGAAAATGATGTACCCCAATAGTTTTCCTTCTGAAATAGAAAACATATTCTTCTTTTGGTTCAAATATATACCATACTTTATGCAACATTCGAAGATTTGTTCCATATGATGTACATGATATGAATTATTCTTGGAATATACAGTAACATCATAAAGATAGAACACAATTATCTAGGCAATTAGACCTTTCAATGCTATTTCCATTGCACACCGAAACGTTTCCCCAACATTTATCAATCTGAATGGAATTATTTAGTAGGAAACAATTCCCCACTTTGTGTAGAAAGTGGTCTTCAATTGGATAGATTTATCTACTAGAACCTACTTATAGCCTGAAAATACTTCTAAGAGAGAGAATATTTTTGAGTTGGAAATGAGTTGTAGAATCTACTCCAGTGGAGAAACATGATAGTTTTCCTTGTTGAATTCTTGGTTCATATTTCAAAAATCTACACAAATCTAATATCCCATGATTTCTTCCTTACTGGCACCAAATTAGCTACCCATGTTGAATGCTAAACATTGAAGATAATCTTTACATCAAGAAGCTTCTTTATCTCCTTTTATATCAGAGGTTCCAAATATAGGTGAGCTTTGTGTAATTTTTGTTGAAATGGATTTGCGACTTCTTTGACTCGTATGATGTGCTAGATGATTCTAGTGTCATAGGTTTTGAGGTCTTTGTATGTTCAAGACAACACATCTTTATACCTAGTAAATAGTTGGGTGAATGTTTTCTTTTCAATATCATTACAAGATGTTCCCAAATTGACAAATTTAGGACTTTTCTGAGTACTCGGGTTTAACAACATGTGCACCATCGATGAGATATTTATATTTGAATTTACAACTAATCCAAATTTGGACTGTATATAGAAAATTTATTCCAGAATAAATATTCCTTTCATCATTAGGCTTCCCTTGGTCTTACTGGATTCAAATCTACAGTTATGTATATCCTGGTCATGTTCCTTGTTATTAATGGTATCTTACTTGAAGGAAATAGAATTGGTTAGGAAGTATATGATTTTATCATTATCGTTGAACACCCTCTAGGTGGTAACATTGTTAGGTATTGAAGGCCTAAAAGTAATTTCAACAAAAAATCCATTATTTAGCGGTGTAAATATTGAATTGCATTTGTTAAGGTATATACAACAACATTCTGAGAATGAGGAATGGAAATAATATTAAATTCTTAAAATGTATTATTTATTTCCATAACTCTTGTTGGGAACCTCTCAAGCATGGTGGTAGATAGTATATGGAATTGTTTACCTATCTCGCGATTATTTCAGAATCACCAAAAAATTTCAAACTTTTTACCTTGAGATCAATGGTTTTCTTCAAAACTTGAACGAAGGCCTCATACTCTATGGTGTTTTTGGTGAATTCAAATTCCAAGTGGAAAGATATTAGATTTCTTCACTTCGGTGGGTTTATTAAAATGAAACTTGCCTCGACCCCTTCTTTTGACTGGGAGGCTCAAAAAATAAGGTCCAAATGTTATTGTCTAAGTCTATGTTAGTATAACTAGTGTTGGTTGTTTCTACTAGATTACAATAATTTTCTTCAACCCAGGTGAAATGAAGGAGTTTGGACTACGTGTCCAATTGTAAAAGTGATGGCTGGGATGAATAACACCCATGGTTAGTTTCCAAAAAAAAATTACCAAGCACATAGTTCAATTTTACCTTCCAATTTTGTGATAGTGAATTTCATATGTGCATCACTCTCAAATATTATCTAATTTTTCTGACCCTTATATGGGAACTATAAATGTGACCAGTCAGTGGAAAAATATCCACGAATTTTTTGTAACCAATTCCCACTCAACAACAATCCATAGGCCTCATGAATATCAATTGCTATAATATCAATGGTTTGAACAACTATGGGGTCTGATGCTAACCTAATTTGTACATCCTTTAATTCACCCATGACTCCCACATTAAGTCTATCTAGTTGTATGATACTAGTTGAACATTTGGATGTAATAACATTAATTGTTTGATAGACAGAAAAATGAATCATGTTAAAGGATGTTCTTAAATCTACAAAGCAATTGTGCACATTATAATTGAAGATTTCAAAAGTTAGGAGAAAAGGGAACATCCATTATTTATTGTGGGTTCCTATACCAACTATATTACTAGTATATTTTCTTGTTGTTCTATATTTGTGGCTGACTTATGTGGGTCTGGATCTTTTTTCAAGAATAACACCCAGTGCCTATGGTGAGACAGAAAGAGAATTAAATGTGTTTATGATCAAATCTTTGTGCTATGGTAAATTTCATATGTCAAACATGGACACATTGGCCTTGGTATTTTTCATGTCCTCTGTGATATATTCCATGGGTTTTAGAGCATGATAATTTGTTGATATTTTGAAGTTTGTTTTAGTGATAGTTTCATATTTTAAATGAGGGACGCCAACATTGTTTTGTGTAGAGAGTCTGGTCTTTCTCGAAGAAAGATGGATGTCCTAATTATATCCTAGGGATACATCTTCTATATTTTTATCATCTAAATTCATCATCTAATCCTAAAGGAACATGGTGGACCTTTTAATTGTGTCCTCTTGTTATAGACTTACTTCAACTTCATCTTCTTGGGATAGCTTCTCAGAGAGATATTGTTGGTCAAGCATATGATTAATGACCAAGGTCATTGAATTCAACCACTGGGGGAATAATCTTTTAGAATGGATGGTGGTTCTATGATATGTGTAAAAATGATCTATTCCTACATCCTCCAAATTAAAATTCAGATTTGATATATCTAGAGGTTTGATTTGGTTAAATATTTTCCTCTAAAATGACTAGAATGGTTTATAGTTTGATGTACCCTCCCATATTTCATTTTGCGGTCCACTACTTTGTTTGAAACTTTTTAACCACCTTAAGGACAAAAGTTTCTTACCTATGATTATAGACTTGGCATATTCCCCTCCTGGGTTCCCTCCTAATGTAAAAATTTCCTTCTCTACCTTTTTATCTTCCTAAAAATAATTTGAAAGACCAATTTTTCCAGTGCTTTGGACAAAAATGAAAATGGATGTGTGCAAAGTAGAGGTGTAATATTATACTACCAATTCCTTAGCTATCTAGAAATTAGTAGGAAATTTAGTTAGGATGGTTGTGAAAAAATAATTAAAATGCGTGATCCTCTTCTTCTTTTCCATTTTAATTGCAATCCATTCTTTCAAAAAAGTAGCAAGGATATTTTCTTCACCAAATTTGTTAAGAAATTCCCCTTCAAAATCATCCTAACCTTTGATGGTTTTGGATGGTAGATTGTATTACTAGGTAGAGGTTTTATTTTCAAAAGTGTATGGGAACACTATGCACTTTACATATTCATGTTCTACATTCATGAGCCTCACAACAAGATAGAAATTTTTAATGTTGTCTTCAGGATCACAAGCTTTATCCGAGTCAAATTTGGGTAGAATTTTCTTGAGATGTTTGTTTAGGTCATGTATCTTCCTCCTCAAATTTATATCCCCTTAGGAAATCCATGTAGCGATACAAGGTCGATTACATACCAATGGGTTCAAATTTTCCCCTAATGTATTGGTTTGTTCAAAATCAAAGAATGAATATTGAGGTGAGTCCAGATTGTAGGATGAAGGTGATTTTGAATCAAAGGATGAAGGTGAGTTTGGAGATGATGGTGGAATATGGTCCAATGGATAAGGTATCTCCTACAATGTATGTTTCACTAAATCTTTGATTGAACCAATGTGAACTACTTGCAAAGTTTGTATTTGACAAGTGGGTTGTTTTCTAGGAAACCAGGGTGTTACAAGGAACTCACCAATTTGTCTATCTAAAGACCGAGTAACACATTGTACTATGTTAGATTCATACCTAGGAACAACTTATTGGATTTCATTGGTTTATTTAAGACTTTTAAATATAGGGGGAGTGTCTTCAAATGAATTTTCTAATTCAGGATTATCACCAGTGTCAGCAAAAAGACTAGGTAGATTATTA
>ML780601.1:233700-251386 GCA_009831015.1 Picea engelmannii
GTAGATAAATGGATGAATCTGCTCGAAGGGTATTTTTTGGTCCATAATTTTTCCAATAGGGAAAATATTACTTTTTCACTCCTCAAGGTCATCCTCCATGTTAAGGACTGGTGGGATACATACTCTGAGCAAAGGGCCACATATGAATCTACAATATTTATGGTCACCCCCACCTAGGTTTCCTTCAAGGAGGCCATTAAATAACATTACTACCATGTTGGAAGATACAAGGATCAATAGAACGAGATGATGGACAAATTTGCACAAATCCTTTTGTGGTTGCTCACACAAGATGCATCTTCATCAAGAGGCCACACAATCGAATGAGATGATGGAAAAAGGAACGAGATGATGGACCAATAGAACGAGATGATGGAAAAAAGAATGAGATGATGGACAAATTTGCACAAATCCTTTTGCGGTTGCTCACACAAGATGCATCTTCATCTAGCGGCCACGCAACGCCCTTCAAGGTACAAGTAAATTTTGATATTTCATTATTTGAAGGACTGATAGATGCAAATGTTGTAGATAAATGGATGAATCTGCTCGAAGGGTAGTTTTTGGTCCATAATTTTCCCAATAGGGAAAATATTACTTTTTCACTCCTCAAGGTCATCCTCCATGTTAAGGACTGGTGGGATACATACTCTGAGCAAAGGGCCACATACGAATCTACAATATTTATGGTCACCCCCACCTAGGTTTCCTTCAAGGAGGCCATTAAATAACAATACTACCGTGTTGGAATATACAAGGACCAATAGAACGAGATGATGGACAAATTTGCACAAATACTTTTGCGGTTGCTCACACAAGATGCATCTTCATCAAGAGGCCACGCAATAGAATGAGATGATGGAAAAAGGAACGAGATGATGGACCAATAGAATGAGATGATGGACAAAGGAACGAGATGATGGAAAAATTTGCACAAATCCTTTTGCGGTTGCTCACACAAGATGCATCTTCATCAAGCGGCCACGCAACCCCCTTCAAGGTACAAGTAAATTTTGATATTTCATTATTTGAAGGATTGATAGATGCAGATGTTGTAGATAAATGGATGAATCTGCTCGAAGGGTATTTTTTGGTCCATAATTTTTCCAATAGGGAAAATATTACTTTTTCACTCCTCAAGGTCATCCTCCATGTTAAGGACTAGTGGGATACATACTCTGAGCAAAGGGCCACATACGAATCTACAATATTTATGGTCACCCCCACCTAGGTTTCCTTCAAGGAGGCCATTAAATAACAGTACTACCGTGTTGGAAGATACAAGGACCAATAAACAAGATGGACCATGTTGCATCAAGGAAGGGACCAGACAATACCTGATTTCACCAATATTTTCCATACTCTGTGAACCAAATCGGGTATCAAAGACTTTGAATAGCATATGGTGCTTAAATACCATAGATTTATAAATATATACATTCAAACAGAAATGAAGTTTCTAGACATCACATCATTAGGTGGGACTTGTAGATATGTTGTCAAGATCGAGCAAAAATTTAAGCAGAAGAGGCGAGAGTTTGGATCTACAAATTCCTCATAGCCAAAGTAGGGAAAAGGTTGTCCCAACCCACCAAACAAGGGACAGAGAAAATAGTCTCTCTCAGGAAAACCAGTCGAAGATGCAACCCAATAAGGGTAATGAGAAGTCGAAGAAGGGCATGAGAAAGTGGTGTGAATACCATAAAATACCTTGGCACAACACCGAAGAATGTCACTCCAAGCAGTCACTAGTGGCTTAGCTAAATGATTCTAAGTTAGAGGTAGATTCTGAATCTGAATCAAATCCAGAAAGTGGGAAGTGGATCGTCGATGACAAACCCAGTGCCACTGTCTCTACCACCAAAGTCCAGCCAAGCAAACTAAAAGAACTAGAGGAAGGGGAACGCCTCTTTCACTCACGGATCTGGGTAAAGGGGACTCTATTGCATTTCATTGTCGATAGCGTCAGTCATAAGAACCTGATCTCAGCAAAGGTCATCAAGTGGTTGGACCTACTAATAACACTACACCTGTATCCCTACACCATCGACTGGCTTTGCCAAGGAAGATATATCTGCATCAACCAACAATGTCTTTTTCCCTACAACATATAGCCCTTCAAAGACGAGGTATTGTGTGATGTTGCAACCATTGAAGTTTATAGTGTTCTTTTAGGCCATCCATATTTGTGCAAGTGAAATGTTGTGTATGCGTCTAGACCCCACAGTGATATTATTACTTTCGGTAGAAAATTGTACATGATACTAGAGGTAGAGCTTCCTACCGCTATTTCTTTAATCTCTTCTAAGAAATGCAGTAAGGTCATTTCAAATACTAGGAAGTTCATCTTCTTTGTGATCCATGCTCGTAGTAAGTAGGAGGTCACCACCACATCCGTGACCTCTACACAAATCCTTTCTTTGAAACAGAAGCAAGTGGACGGGATCATGGAAGAGTACATAGACATCTTCTCCTCACCTACAGGGGTACCGATGCACTTCCAAGTCAAGCATCCAATTGATCTAACCTTTGGTGCACCACTGCCTAATGGAAAAGTCTATCATTTCTCGCTGATGGAAAATGAAGAAATCAAACGGTATATCCATGAGTTTCCTCAAAAGGGACACATATGAACCATATCCTCCCCTTGAGGAAGCTCGATTGTGCTAGTGTAGAAGAAAGATGAGACATGGAAGCTCTGCATTGATTACAAAGCTTTAAAAAAAATCACGGTCAGGAACTGGTACCCAATTCCCCGAATTGATGACCTTCTTGACAAACTCAAGGAGGGGAATTTCTTCAACAATATTGACCTAACGTATGGCTACCACCAGGTTCCCATTGAATCAATTGATGTATGGAAGAAAAATTTCAAATATAAAGAAGGTCTCTTTGAATGGTTGGTCATGACCTTTGGATTAACAAATGCACCATCAAATTTCATGAGATTGATGGATGATGTATTGATACCCTTCACCAACTCTTTTGTGGTGGCATATCTAGATGACATCCTCATCTTCAACAGAACTTGAGAGGAGCACATGCAGCATATTCAATAAGTTTTTGGCACTCTACAATAACAAAAGCTATATGCCAACTTGGAAAAATGCTCCTTTGGAACGAACAAGGTCCAATACTTAGGCTATATTGTTTATGAGCATGGGGTACATGTGGATCTAACTAATATCCAAGTCATTCATGACTGGCCATCCCCGACCACACTAATTGATCTTCGGAGCTTCTTGGGACTTGCCAACTTCTACCAAAGGTTCATGTTGGGATTCTCCCTTATTTCATGGGCCATCAACCAAGTAACCAAGGGAGGTGGAAAGGAAAATTTCATATGGAGTCAAGCACAAAAACAAGAATTTGATGATCTGAAGCATTGCATGTGCTCATCTCTAGTACTCTCCTTACCTGATATGCAACAACCGTTTGAGATTGATACTGATGCCTCTGACTATGTTGTAAGTGCAGTTCTCACTCAACACGATCATTCAATAACATACCATAGTGAGACATCAAGTATAAAACATGAAGCACAAATCATGTCACTGACTGTCTCAGTCGCCCTCCCATTGTTTCCCTCACAATAGTGCTCCATTATTGTGGGAATGACGCATTTGAGTGGCCCCAACTTTATCAACGAGACCTTGACTTCGCCACCACCTATAAGCTCTTGGTTACAGGCATGAATGTCACCGATTTCCACATCCATGATGGACTGTTATGCCATATGGGCCATCTCTGTGTTCCCACAAGCGAGCGTGCAAAGATGATTTGGGAGGATCATTATAGTCGGATGGAAGGACATTTTGGCATGGATAAAACTGTGGTCATTCTACAAAAACATTTTTCTTGGCCAAAACTTTGACAAGACGTTAGCAAGTATATCAGATATTTCACTTCCTGTGCCATTTCCAAGCCAACCATTAAGAATAAAGGCTTATACACCCCTCTTCCTTCTCTCGAGAGGCCTTGGGGAATCCATCTCGATGGATTACATGTTTGGCCTTCCGTTCACCAAGAACGACAATGATTTTGTATTTGTGGTGGTTGATCAGTTTTTGAAGATGGCCATTATCAAAGGTTGTAAGAAACGAATCATAGACCCATATACTTCCAAGATCTTATTCGAACGGGTGTGGGTCCATTTTGGGACACCATAGACCATCACCTTAGATTGGGAAAACAATTTCCTCAACACATTTTGGTTGATTCCCTAGTCACTGTTGGACACCAAGCTCACTAAATCCACTTCTTTACACCCCCAAACCGATGGCCAAGTAGAGGTCTTCAATCGGATTATTTTTCACATCCTACATATGTACAACTATATGCATCCACGTACATGGGATGAGAGTCTTCTTATGTTCAACACAAATACAAAAAATCTCTCCATAGCTACATTGACCATAGCCCATTTCAGGTGGGATTGGGATTCCAACCCTTGGGTCCCATTAATGTTGTAATACCTCTTGCAAACACACAAGAAAAAATTTCCCATCTTCATTCTGAGGCTGACAAAGCCACCAGATTCATTAACTGGATTAAGAACATCCACAAACAGGTCCATGAGATTTTGTAGAAATCCAATGCTAAGTACAAGCATCTCCATGATAAGCATCGGGTACTGCACCAGTTTCAGGTGGGTGACAAGGTCTGGTTACATTTTCAAAAAAAGCACCTGACAGGGCCCCATCAGAATCTCCACCAACATCGCTATGAGACTTACACTATCACCAAGGTTGTGGGTAGAAATTATTTTGAGCTCAACACTTGACCCTTCCTTGGCTTGCACCCAGTGTTGAATGTGGACCTCCTTCTGCCATATCTTCCACCATTATTTGACACCTCGAATATCGAAGAATAGTTGACACCAATAGAGCTCAACCCTAACTACATGGAACAAGCATCCATTGAGTAGATAGTGGACACATAGGTCAAGGTCACTCGCCAGCAGAGGATCTAGATTTATCGAGTTGTCAAGGCAGGGAAATGCCTACACCAAGGAAATTGGCTCACCTGGGGCCAAATTCAACAAAATTTTCCTAACATGATAGGGGCACTCAACACAATGGAGATCATTGTTGCCTAAGGGGGGAGGACTAATCCAGGTGGATATTGGTGGCCACCCACCTATTCCAACTAGTTCATCTTGATAATTTTTAGTTTAGCATGTTTCTCTGTAATGATGACATTTCTTTGTAAGTGTGGGTTCTGCACTTTCGGGGTTGTCTTGAAGCTCTACACAACATCCAGGTGGATATTGGTGGCCTCCCACCTAATCCAACTGGATTATTTTGGAATTTTTCATATCAATACATCTTTATATACTTCCAAGGACATTTTGGGGCCCTAAACAATGCTTTTTTGGCTTGCCCCAGTCAAACTATAGACATAGTCAGATTTTGATGACATAATTTGTATTTCTCAGAAATACCTTTCCAATGGGCTATCGCACGCCTAAAATGAAGGTTGTATGCAAACATTATGACCCTGGGAAGTTGAGGTACCAACTTACCCATCAGGGCCCACATAACTTTTGGTGTTTCATCTCCTAGGGTTAGGTTTTTGGATGTCTAGGGTTTTGGAATTCATGAGTAATGTTAAAAAGGCATCTAGAGCCTCATTGCAATCATTTTGCTCAGACAGATGCATGTAGCAGCCACATCTCTTCTCAGAGATAACTACCACCATTTGTGCAAGTTGTTTCAATTCTGTAGTTTTACAGTTTCAACCTATTTTATTTATTCAATAGAAGTTATTGTTCATTGGATACCTATTTTTGTTCTCTGTATCTCCGTGTTATGGTATTCAGTTTGTTATTCATTTACTTTCACTCATAAATTTGGATTCAATCTGTTATGATTTCGTTATGCTATTCATTTTGTTATCTTTGCAATGTTTTTTTTTTTACACATGTCAAAACAAATAGATAATTTTGATCTTCTACATTAGGGTTGATTACATCCTTATAATACCTTAATTTTTATTTTTCCCCCTTGATCAAAATCCAAGGAAAAGTTCAATTCATACCTATTAAAAATCCTAGTAAGTTTTAAAGTGAAAGAATCAAGGTAGATTCATTCAAGTAAAGAAATCTTTCAGAATATAGGAAGATGATGCTCACTATGGCCATGAAACTCCATAAACACACAAAGAAGAAGGATGGGCCCCATGTTATTAATCATATTTTGAAGTTAAATAGCATGGGGGGTTGTTACTAGCTCAACTAGTTGTCAAAGATATCATGGCATAACATGACAATGATGGTAGAAGAGGGAAATGGATTGCAAAAATACAGGAAGAGCTTTGGAGATCAAGCCCACCAAGTTTATTAAAGTATGGGATGTGGTTCACTAAGGCCATGAAATTCCATAAAAACGCAAAGAAGGAGGATGGACCCCATGCTATTTATCATATGTTGAAGTTAAATAGCATGGGAGGTTGTTTCTATCTCAACAAGTTGTCAAAGATATCATATCTTAGCAGGAAAATGATGGTAGGAGAGGGAAATGGATTGCAAAAAAATAGGAATACACATTGGAGATCAATCCCACCAAGTTGATTAAAGGATGAAATATGGCTAAGATTACACGGAATAATCTAATTGCAAGGGAATGGGGATAAATAATAATATTTTTGAAGAAATCCCTAGGAAACACTTTGGAGATCAACTACAAGACCATCAATTAGGATTGCATATACGTGTACAACCACATTTGCAAGTGGGTAAAATGTTTTCATTTTCGTCCCAGTATACTGACATTATTTATTATCTTCATAATTTGAAATGTCTTGTACAATTTAGTAAATCAAAATCTCACACCCTAAAATTAAAAGTTCTCAAGTATTTTTTGATTGGAGAGAAACTATACTGGAAGGATCATGTCAAGGTATTATTAAATTGTGTTCTAGAAGATGAGAATGACACATTGATAACACAACACCATATAGGTGTATGTGGTGGTCATTATCCTTGGAGAGCCATGACTCATAAAATATTAAGTGTTTTCTACTATCTGACCATATCTGCACAAATAAAAAAGAAGGTCAAGGCATGTCTCAAATTTCAATTGTTTGCGGGAAAGAAAAGGCTAGGCCCTTTGCCACTTAAGCCAATTAAGGTGCAATACCCATTTCACCAATGGGATTGGAATTTATTGAAGGGATACATCCTCCATATGGTGATCATGTTAGTTGGATATTGACTACCCATGATTATTTTAGAAAGTGGGTGGAGTCGATTCCTATGAGAAATTCCACAGGCAATGTGGTGGTCAAGTTTCTTGAAGAACATATTTTCTCAAGATTTGGTTTCCCACATAAAATCACTATAGATAATGCCAAGTGTTTTACTTTAGTATATATGATCATGTTTTTCCAATATCAACACATAGTATTGGGTCACTCAACAACATATTATCCCCGGGAAAATGGTATTACTTAATAAACAAATAAAAATTTGATCAAGAACATTAAAAATATGTTGAATCTAATGAAAAGAAGTTGGGATTCACATTTAAAAGGCTAATAAAATTAATACTCATTGTTCCACTGGAAAAACACCCTTTCAATTGGTGTATGGAATAAATGTTATTTTAGATGTCCACTTAGTGATCCATGTCTTGAAGATTATGCAAGAGATCAAGGAGGATCCCACTAATATGAAAAAGAAGAATAAATCAATTGATACAAGTCCAACAAACAAGGGAACACGTTACTAAAAAGTTACTTGACTATCAAACAAAGATGAAAGCCTTTCCTACTAAGACTATCAAACAAAGTTACTTGACTATCAAACAAAGACTAAAGATTGAACTTTCCTACCTAAAGATCTAGTATTAAAGTGGGACAAAAGAACGGAGGATCTAGGTAAGCATGGAAAGATTGATAATTTATGGTTGGTCCCTTTCATGATTGATGTTGTTCAAGGACATAATTATTTTTCACTCAAGAATATTCAAGGTGAGAGTCTCGGTGTGCCCATTAATGGGAATTATTTAAAACATTTTTTATTTTATTAAACTATCCAAGGTACACACATGTTTTACATTTGACATAAGTCTTGCATGCTTTGCATTTTCTTTGCTTATTAGTCTAGAAAAAGTAATGTATAGATATAAAAATATAAAATAATAAACAATGTATATATATCTAAAAAAGTATTATATAAGAACAATGATGTGGTTAGAAGTTTGAGATGAATATTGAAGGAAATTAAAAAAAAATTGTTATAGACTTTTTTAGCTAATTCCTATCTACTTATCATATGACATATATGGTGTACACATGGAATGCATTAACTTTGTTATGCCCTTTAAATCTATATTCAGGATAAATTCATATCTATAAAAATCACGGATTTCATAAAAATCGATTGTTATGATGGATTTAATGTGAAAGATATAAATCATGTGGAATAGGACTAATACATTAAGAGGTAATACTACTTACACAAGTATAGTTTATTTGTGACCAATAATAGATACCGTCCCTACAAAATTATTAATATTACCATTAGTTCCAAAGAGGTAAATTAAAAAAAAAAAAATGAATGGGAAAGGAACCTTAGTGGTGAATCAGGGAAATGCAAATACCTTCACTAGGGCTATGGACACTTGCTGGCATTGAAGCAAGATCCATGGTATCATGATAACTCTTTCAGGGTTATGAAAAATCATTGGAAGTGGAGGAACATCAATTTATTAAGAATCGTATACTTAAAAGGGTAATTGTATTTAATTCCTCAAACGTAAATATGTTTTTAAAGCAATGATTTGTATCTATCACAATGAGCAAAATTATTGACAAACATGATTGTCACTTTTCGTCTTAGTGAATATTTACATATGATTTAGTGATGATATTTATATCATCATAATAAGTGGGGATCAAAAGGAATGAGTGTGAATACATTACTTCCTTATTAAAAAAAATTCTCTATTTCCACGATACTCATATAACATCATATTATCTCATGGAATTATTAGTCTTTGCTGAAGGCATTATTGAATTCAATACAACGTTGAATGGGTATTAGTTCTTGCGTTGATTTTAAATTTTCTCTCCATTTCTAATGTTTAACATATGAAAGTGTTAAAGATAATTTTATTTTAATTAAGATAAATAAATAAAAAACAAATTTTATGCTATATCATTGGTCCTCAACTTTCACTTATTATTACAAAGGTGACAACGAAGTGCATTGATACCTCTACATAATATGTATTAGTGATCAGATCCATTTAATATGTGCCTTGGTGGTCTAATCATAATTTTACTTGGTTCACATATCATTTAAAAAACATTGAATTAATAGTTTTATGATTATGGGGATGTCGGGCTCTCGAGCCAATGAGTTGTTGCTTTGCATTTACATAAGTAATGCACTGGTGGGTGATAGGCCGATACACCAGGATTGGGAGATCGGGTGTTGGGGCACCGGGATACCATTGACGACTTAATTTCATGATACGTGCGGGGCCGATATACTCAATGGTCATGATTTAAATTGCCACGATGGCAACATGCATTTAACCAATATTATATTAACCTAGATAACATATTGCAATAACATTGATGAAGTTTGGGGTTGATATTGAGTATTTGTTGTATATTAGCATGTGTTTAATAATTACTTCTTCATAGATGTATTTATTGTTGGTCTAGATGAATAATTCCTTATTTATTGTAGTACCGAGTAGTGCTTGGTGCCATGTAGAAGGATGGATGATCATCAAGCTAGATTTAAATGAATATTTAAATGCAAATATGAGTGTGTCTCATGTATTGTGCAGTTAAGGTCTTCACAGATTCCAAAAACTACTAAATGTACATATAAACCATAATTAACAGTAGAAATTATAAATTTGTCCTGGATCCGTGCAAAGTTTAAGTAGCTATAATAAAGAACATGTTTCTATCGTGCGGACTACAAGTCTTATGGATGACAAGAAAAGTAATGGTATTGGTTCAATCTATCATTCATAATTCATGTTGGTAGTTAATTTGGCAAGGATTCCTGATGTCTGTTTACATTTATCCTGAAAATTGTAGACTTGGCATCACTCAAAGCTTTATTGCATCAATCTTAGTATTAAAATAAATAAAAAATTTATTCACTTCCCCAAATTTGATAGTAGAGTTGTTGTGATCAGACAACAGCATTTGAAAAAGACAATTACAATTCCTATAAAAGAAAAAAATAGGAATGGATGTGAAACATTCTTGCACATAATGTTAGGCCAAAGTTAATTACATAAAATTTAAACATGTGTGGCATGAAAGACCATTTTGTAGCAATTTATTGATGTAAGTTCCTACTTCTTGGCCAAAATTATATTCATAGTTAGCAAGTTTTATATGTTCAATGGTTGCGGGGCAGGTCAAAGAAAAATGGTGTCAGAAACCCAAGAAAAAGGATTTTACAGTTTTCTTTAGTAGCAGTCTTGGTGGCTAGAATAGAGACACAAATTCTTCCCTGATACATTATTTGGGACATGTGATTTACTATTTTCTTTAGTAGTATTCTTGGTGCCTGGGATGGAGAAAAAAAAACTTCCCTGATACAGTGTTTGGGACATTTGTTTCTTTACTTTCAGCACCACAAGTCCTAGTTAAAAATGGGAACCTTTGGTTTCATTGTCTTTTTCTCATGGGTAGACCAATTGTTTGACCAAAGGCTTGTTTGTGGGTATTGGGCTTGCTATAATGAACTTTTCCCTTTGTATTAGAAATATGTTCATATATTGTTTTTGTCTACAATGTTCAATATTTTCATATGAGAAGGAAGTCGATTGTGATATTGGTCATTTTATGTTATGTGTTTGATGTACTTACAGACCCGTTTTTGCTTTTGCGTCCAACAAAAAAATACTGTGAATATGAGATGTTGAAGTTGACAATGCCAAAGCTAGAGCATATAAAAAAGGAAAAGAAACCAGATGTGCATTCAGGTGTCTTCATTCTTCTTTTTGTCTTGTTGTTTGCATAATTTGTTAAACATTGCTTAAAAATAACTTGTGTCAAAAAAATTAGAAGATGACAGAAATAGTAGATGTTGAGAAATGTCAAATGAACAGAGGGTTGAGTGTAGATACCAACATTTACCAAGTACTAAGTGACAACAGTCTTTTTAGATTAGGCGCATTTTCATACACTGCATGGCACTATATGTTTGATGCATTTCAATTTCTCTTGAATTTCCATTATTCTTCAGTTGAGTTGCACCATGGCCCGGTAGATCACTTCCTCTTTTGCTTGCACAATGGCAACATTGATGCATTAGAATCATTTCAATATGAATTAGCCTCTGACTTCTTGTATCAGTTGCATGGAATTCATGATGTTGGTGAGTATCTTTCAAAGATGTAGTTATTTGCATCTGTTAACCAGCCTGAAAATGAGAGAGGACTATGGGGTGATATGTTTTTCATATGATGGTTATCCAACTAGCTAAATATATCAATCACAGTTTGGTCACTAACAAGGAAAATAAGGTACTTTCTATTCAACAAAAATGCATGTAGAGATCTGTATTGCATCTTGTTTCATGGCAATGATCTCGTTAGTGGTCATTATGAACCATTGTTGTATAAAATATCTTCCATATGCAATTTTGGAAGATCTAATACTTTCTTGTCCTTCATGTGCAAATAGCTTCAATTTGATTGGAAATGTCATATGCATGACATGCGTAGTCATGGATTGGACATAGCATCAGCTAGTACAACTAGTTTTTGTGAGATTTTGTTCACTGCACTTTGTTTCTTAGTCGTGATAGAGTTTGATGTGCATTCTTTAAGATTGTACATTGTCTAGTCCTTTTGCAATGCACTTATAGGTGGAAATCATGACGCCTTAGACTATTTTCACCAACATCTGAGATTTGATGTCATACAAAGTGTGTGAGTGGGTGGAAGTTGGAAAACGTATCTGGTAGACATGTTGTTTCCATATGAAAAGTGAAATATAGAGGGTGGGCCATTTTTTTTTCACTAGGAATCAATCATATTCGATGTAAATTTTCAGGTTTGGTTATCCATTGCAAGTAGTATTTTCAAGTACTACACTACTAATTCAAACTATGATAAAACAATTCATATTATTTCATTTGAAATAGATACATCACACATTCACTATGAGCCATTGGTCCACTATGAACCATTGGTAACACAAAATTGGAATGAAAAACGCAGTTTGCATTGTAACCAGGTTCTTGTAAGTGTGGACATCGTGGATGGAGTCAACTTCCACACCATTACAAAAACAGTTAATCAAAGATGTAATAACAATTTCATTGTGCTTCATGTCCATGTACTAAAACAAGAATAACATGCATTTGGTCAGGATTGTACAAAAATCACAATGTCAACAAGTAACGATGATGGCTGGAACCTATCTCATCTCCAAGAATTTGAAAGTGTTTCTAAGAAGCCTAGTCTTACATACCATAGGCTAAAAAACATCATACGCACAAAACATAATTGCGTTGACATGTTATTTGTTGAAGAAAAGAAACATATGGCCAATGCAGAAGGCCAACAAACTCTATGTCATGCACAATGTGACATAGATCATTGTTACAACAAATATTAGTTCCATCATTCACATCCAGTGCCACCAGGAACATCCATTTCCAGTCCATACACATAAATTCAATTACCATCAGCTGAAAAAGAACATACATGAAATTCCAAAAAAGAATCATGTTTCTAGCGTAAGCCATTGCCCTGATAGGAGTCCAAACATAAGGATTCGTAGATCAAACCAAATTTTTTGCAATGTGAATAAAGAAAAAGAACATATACTCATTGGCTAGTTCCATGTACAAAAGAAAAGTGAAAAGAAAGTCTATATGGAACAAATTAAATACATGCCTAGGATGACATGTGAAATTTGTGAGGAGATACATTTTGAAAGAAACATTAAATGTTTTACCGAGGACTTGGAAAAAAAATATATGGGCTTGAAATTGAATGAAAAAAAATCTACAGTAGAAAAATATGCATTTCATGCAAGAGGTTACTCCAAAATGTAAAAATGTTGCAATTTGCAACACTGAACCAGATAAGATGTAATGGACCATTGATATGTGTAGGAACACTTTTAGAGCTTGAAGAGAGACTTGTTTCATTGCGAATTGCATTTGTGTATATTAGACCATGGGGTTATAAATGGTCCCGAATGAGATTAACATGATCAATTATCTTTGTGCCTATCCATATGGATGTTGTGCAAAAATCATTTCCAGAATCCATGAATGAAACCCTGACAATAGTTGTTTCCTTTAAACGATGTTTGCAATAAAAGAATTCATACTAGAAATATAGAGTAGGTGTCAACACTATCATGAAAACATTGAAATAATTAACCTGCATAAACATGTACATGCTGAAATTATCTATATAAACAAGGACTGGAATCATGTTCTTCATGAAGAGAATTCCAAATCCATGCAAAATCCAGAGACTAACACTAGAAGTGGTACAGACGATGAATCATACAATGAACACCCTACCAATACTTTGATTCATGGAATGATTGAGTCACAATAGATCTGTGACTTGCATGACAAGATTGTGGAACTCACCCTTGTTGAAGGGTAGCGTTTGCTTGATATTTGCAAGGACAAATATGTAGAGGAAACGAACTTCCTGACACTTTTATATGGAGATCTGCGTGATGATGACATTACAAAATGTTTTAGCTATAAAAAAATATTGAAATAGGAATTGTTGCAAGCAAGCGGTGATTTTACATGTCACATAGCAAATCTATTTTTCAAGACAATGAAAATAATAATTGTGAAGGTACTTTCTTGATTCTAGGTGCGAATAAGAAAAGATCAGTTGTGTGGAAAGAAGATATTAGCGAAGAATTCAAGTATAAAGAAAAAATAGAAAAACTATTGAAATATGATATTGGATACATAGATTTCAAGAACATTTGGATCTCTCCTAATCACTTGGAACAGATCAAGAAGACGTTATTTTCAAAGATTAGGAAATTGGGGCCTGCAACCATTTTTGTCACATTTACAAGTGCATAACATAAATGGACTCCATTAGTGAATACATTAAACGTGTTAGACAAAAATAGGAAAAAGAGAAACCAAATTGATACGTTGGAAATCACTGATATTGAATACCTCACAAGGAAAGACCCATTGACATTTACACGATACTATAGACACAAAATAAACACCTTGAAGAAAATGATATCTCATGATGACACGTTCTTAGAAAAAGTTTCATACTATTACTTTGTGACAGAGTTCCTGAAAAGGGGAAGTGAACATGAACATGAACTCCCGTGGATAGATAATGCTCCAATATATGGAAAGGACAATAACATGAAAATCAAAATGTTTTTGGACCAGTACATTAGCTATGACACAAATCATTTGGATCCATAACTAGCCAAAGTTCATAGGCACTACCATACAAAGGGTTGTAAAAAACAAAGAGACTCGCATTATAGGTATGACTTCCCTATGTCGTCAATGAAAACCACAAAAGTCATTGAACCACTTAGTTTAGTCAACAATGTTCTCCTTGAGAAATCAAAATCCCAGATAAAATTTCTAAAGAAAACAAATTATGCAAACTTGATGAGCTTTGATGACATTTTGATGCAGTTGAGCATAAAAGAAGATAAGTATATCCAATTACTACAATGTACATTAAAGAAACCAAAAATTTTCCTAAAATTAAAACTGTCACACATGTGGAACAATAGTTTCATGAAGGACATGCCAAATATGTGGAATGTGAATGTAGATGGACAGTATGTGCTCAATGCATATGTTGCAGCATTATATTGTTCCTCATACATGACAAAAGTTGACAAATATATGACAAGTGCATTTAGGAAAATACACAGAGAAAATGTAACAAGTCGAATTGATGCTATGCAAATGATACATACACTTGGAAACACATTGTTTAATCTTCAACAAATGTTAGCTCAAAAGGAAGTTCATATTGTTCTTTCCCTGCCATTGAATTCCAGCTCAAAGGAATGTATCTTCATAAGCACATATATTCCTAGTGAACGCACGTTTATTCTTAATCCACCATTCCTTCTAAAATAAGAACCTGATAATTTAGAGGACATGAAGTGCCACTCCATTATTGATTACTACATTAACTGTCCATCTTCTCTCAAACATATTTTCCTTGCAAAACTTGTATCTAATTATAAGAAGAATGGTGAACACATATCGAAAAGGAAAAAAACGAACATAATAGGGTTTTTCAAATACAATAAACACATTGACTATGAGAACTTTTTTCGCGAGAAACGTTTTCTATATGTTCCATTTGAACAAAGAGAAGACACATTAAAACACAACTTTTCTACATGGCAAGATGCATATGCTTTCTATTAGATTACAATAAAAAACAATGAGGCTAACTTTACATACAACATCAACACAACATGGGGCAATTTAGAAATTGCACTTAAGGAACTTGATGATCTTGAAAACAAAGATGATACATGTGTTGAGCTTAAAACAACTAGACATGGTTGTGAACATTATGTCCTGGAAGCAGATATTCAGTTCCCTCAACAATCTAATATGGTAAAAAGTATTATTCTTGATTTTCAGGTCACAAACATCCATTTCTCCTTAAGAACAAATAATATTACAAAATTAGAACATTTCTTAGTAGAGAATAACAAGCAATTGTGAAGGAAATTTCCATGAAAAAATGTAGACACACACACACACACACACCTGTCCACATGTTCCTTACAGGGGGGGAGGGAACAGGAAAGACATTCACAACAAAATTGTTATTCCAAATGCTTTTATGAATCTATGATGGATGCAATACAATTGATCCTTTGAAACCAATAGGGATAATACTTTCATATACAGGTAAATATGCACATAATGCATGTGGGAAAACAATTCATTATGCTTTGCTAATTCCTTTTAAAAGGTCCCAATTGATTCCACTTAGAAAAGAAATGTTAGATAGATTGTCCAATATTTACGATGAATTACATCTTATCTTCATCGATGAATCCTCATTGATTGGAAGTTGACTCCTGTATTCCATTGACAATCGACTTAGGAACATAAAACATATGAAAACTTAATACTTTGGAAATATTGACATGGTGTTCTATGGTGATGTCTACCAAGTACAACCAATGGAGGATTCTCTAATTTTTAAGCATCCTACAATAAATATGCAACCATTTACACATGACTTTTGGGAACACAATATAAAATGCTATGAATTACAAACTACAATTCACCAAAAAGATGCAATTTTCATTGCATTTTTGAATAGAATGCGAAAAAATAACCAAACAAATAATGAATTTATATATATATCAATGCATGTTGCATATGCCCTACACCAAAAGAGCCAACATTTACGTATCTATTTTACAGAAACAAACATGTTGCAATGCATAACAAGAAGACGCTTTCGCGCATTCCTATTGGACTAAGTTGTCATTGATGTCAAATGATTGATGTCAAGTGATGTCATGATGATGTGTTGTCATTTATGTCAATATTGATGTCAAAGGGAGTTGTATCCTTGATGTCATGTCATGGTTGATATCTAAGGTAGTAAAAAATGGATGAAGTTCAAAGTGATTCCCTTTTGGTGAAATCCCTCACGAGAAGACACTTTGCATAGTCCAAATGGTTAAGTGGTTGAGTAATCCTAGATGTGTGGTCATTAAGCCTGAAGTTGTGTGGAATAAAATAGATTGAAGAACATGTCAAGAGGTTATCATATTTGGATGGATGAATAGTGATTTTCATGTCGTTTCCAGTGATATGTGGTATTCCACATAATTCCTCATGGTTAGGGAGATACGGCCTTGAGAAGTTGGAGAACACTTTAGAGTAATCTATAATCCCCTAGAAGGTCAACAGGAAGTCAATAGCTTCTAGAAAGTCATAAAGATGATTCCCTAGTTAAAGTGGTTGCAAAAGAAATTAATTAAATAGTAAAGTGGTTGCAACAAGAAGTGGTGAGTTTACTATTTATAGATAAAGTGTTTGCAAGTGGGAAAAGTGTTGATTAAGGATGGTTGTTATTGATGTCAACCCTTGAAGAAAGACCCGTAGCACAAAGGTTTGGGTAATGGACCCAATATTTTTTTATGTAAATATGACTCATTATTGTTTTGTCATTGTTGATAAGAAGTAAATATGAATGAACTCAAAAGTGGTCCCCTTATGATGAAAGTTGTCACAGGAAGATGCTTTGTGGAGTAAGAGAACCCATGCTTAATTCTGGAATAATGAGATGAAGGAAATGAATTTGTTAGGGAAAATATCCTAAATGGATAGTGCTTGTCATGTCATTTTCGGTGGTATGTGGAACGTCACATAATTCCTCACGGTTAGATAGTTATGGCCATGAGAAGTTGGAGACTTCAGGTTTGGGTAATGGACCCAAGTGTGTTTGATGGGTAATGGTATGAGTTATGATATATTTTTAGATAATACTATTCTATATGGATAGTACATGTCATTCCATTTCTGGTGGTATGTAGAACGTCACATAACTCCTCACGGTTTGAGAGTTGTGGCCTTATGAAGTTGGAGGACCCTCATATGTCATCTAGAAGCCCCAAAAGGTCAAAGTAATCAAAGTGGTTTAAGAGATTTTAAAAGGTAAATAATAAAGTGAAGTGATGAGTG
>ML780601.1:258714-276747 GCA_009831015.1 Picea engelmannii
TATATGTTTCTGAGGTAACCAAGGATATCTAAACCGGAATTCTGAGTGAAGGTGAAGAAAAGAAGGCCAAAATGCAAGGAAGGATAAATTCTTTTGATGGTGCTTTCTAAGGTATGTTATTTACAGGTCATCTCACCATTTTCAATATAACTTTTTTTATATAATGATTCAGACCATGAAATTGTTATTTAAGTGAGAAAACATATCCAAGTATCTGTGGTAAACAATTTATCTTGTCGGTCGTTGTATTTTGGGAGTTACACTTTGTGGAAAATAGGGTTTGTGGCCAGTCCTGAAACTAGTCAAAACCAGGTGTTTCGCGTAAAAACGTCATAACTTATTCATAATAGATCCAAATTTAGTGAGACAAAATGTTTTGGTTAGGGTGAAATATTTAGTATTCTTTGTAACCTTTTTAGATCAATTCATCAAATATTTTGTGAGTGGCACGCTCTACAAGGTATCTCTCTAGAATAAGCCATAATTCAACAAGGTATGCCATTTTTTCTATAACTCCTTTTCTGAGAGGTTCCAAGTAGTGACACTTGGAGGAATTTCATAAAACACATTGAAGAAAATTGTGAATAATTTTCATATCTTTATACATTACAGGTTCAAAGTTATGATTACTTCAAGTTAGGGTTGTTGACTAATCCAAAACTAGGCATGTGAGACTAAAGAAAAGTTTGATGCAAATGCTAGTCTCTTGTTTTTAAAGTTAAGGAAGGTTTGCAGGAATGTGATCATATACACCAGGTCTATTACAGAGCTAAAAATCAGATTTGAATGATGAAATTGATGAGGGATTTTTGTTGTGGTACATGTTGAGTACATGGTTGAGACAAGTAGTTGATGATTTGGTGCACATACATGAGGTGTATAGTTGATGTTGTTGGTACATATTGATGAGTCATAGTTGATGAGTAGTTGACACATGATTGGTACATGGTTGGATGCACTTGTTTATGGTACAAGTTGATTATAGGTTGGTGCATGGTTGATGCACTTGTTTATAGTACAAGTTGATTACAGGTTGAGGTACAGGTTGATGCATGGTTCAGATTTATTGGTATAGGTTTACAACAGTATATCTCATAGTGATAGTGTGACAGTGGTTCCATCATTATACTTCTACTTTAGGGTGGTAGGATGGGGCAAGATCAGGTGGTTGTATCCACCTTCCGGTTGTAGTCGAAGAACATTGGGGGTTGTAGCCTCCTTCTGGTTGTAGCCAGAGAATTGGAGAGTTGGAGCTTCCCTTAGGTTGTAGCCTAAGAAACTAGGGGTTTGGAGCCTCCTTCCAGTTATAGCTGGAAACAAAAGAAGTTGGTTCTTCCAATAAATGTAATTCTTCAAGACATAAGAAAAAACATTTTGTGGTTTTCTCCTGATTTGGGTTTCCACGTAAAACACTGTTGTATTGTGTATGTGTGTGATTGTTTATTTCTTATTGCTCATTATTGGATAATATTCTACATTGATATAACATTTGAAGAAAAATTATTATAATTGCGCTATTACTGATTCACCCCCCTCTCAGTAATCCAACAGAAAGTAGTTAAATGTGGGTTATCCCTAAAAGAGGGAAGTTGGGTAAAATAGTTAGAAGATAACTTCTAGAGGAAGGAACTTGGAAAAGTATAAATAAGAGAGAAATTGACTCCTATGTTGATCTACTCATATACCTATTGAGCACATTGAATATCTTCTATCATGAAATGTTTATTGTAGGAACATCTAAAGTTGTGTAAGTATGATGAAGAAAAGTTAGAGTGTCGATAAAGTTTTTTGGCCGATGTAGAGTGTGAAGAAATCATGAAAAACCCTAGTTAGAGTCATTCCTGTGAGTAACCCAGTAGACGTCCTGCAAGACATCCCCGTGGGTTGACTAGAGCCTGTCATGCGAGGCCTCGCTTGACATCTCATCTTCGTCATGAGAGGAACTACCAAAACTGAGGTTTGAGGCATGGCTCAGGTTGCAGAGGCCGAGTAGAGATTACAGGTGGTATGAGTGTTCAGGTATGGAATATCAAGTTATAGGATAAAAAAGGTATGATATATTCTCATGTGTAGTAGGATATTGTTGTCTACATCTGATATGGTTATGGGATATTGAGGATCTTACCTAGAGAGGTTGTTTGTTGTATGATACATATTTTTTGAGGCAGATATACAGAAATGCAATGCTGGTATCTCTGGTATTCATCATTGATACATCTTGTTGGGTTTATTATTGAGGAATATCTTCTATTTTGGTACATGGTTGAGGATATCTAGTTGAGGTATGTTGATGAAGTTGTTGGTATAGTTTGAGGCTGCATAATAGTGATGGTTTGATGTCTGATTGATGTGATGGTTTATACTACATGATGGTTAAGGTATAGTTGGACAAACTATTCTTTGTCTACAAGTTGGATCTTGTACTTGAGGATTCGAATCCTAACATCTTAGTTGGTGCTCAGATCTGCAAGCTGGGTCTTGTATGTGAGAGTTGGTACTCTCTTCGAGTTGGTTCTCTTTTCATTTGGTGTTGATAAACCCCTAGATATTATAGTCTTCATGTAACAACATAATATGAAATCTTACACATATATCTAGTTCTCATTGTGTTCATTGTGATGATGATTCATAGTTCTCTATTATCGGTGAATGTTGTTGATATATGTTTACATGGAAGTATATAATAGTGAATGTAAGTAATAAATGATAATGTTTGAAGCGGTTTCTAACTAAAGGAAGAAAGGATTTTAAAACGAGACACAAACTAATTCACCCCCCCCTCTCAGTGTGGTTGATGTGTCCAACAATTGGTATCAAAGTAGGCCTTCACTATAAGCCTTACAATCTTGAAGGAGATCCATAGACACATAAATGGATGGACATGTAGTTCCCTTTATAGATGAAGTTCCCTTCTTTGATCAGACAAATTACTCAGCATGGAGAAAAAAAATGAAAGGGTATTTGAAGTCAAAAGGAGTAGGTGTTTGGGACACAGTTGTTGCTGGATTAGTTCCTTCGAAGAAACAATCCAAAATTGTAGCCAAAAAGGAAGAAAAGAAATCATAGGACAATCTACCCCTTCCAATGGAATTCAAGACCATTTTAAATGGAATCTCAGGCTTTGTCAAAGAAATCATAGGACAATCTACCCCTGCCAAAGACCTATGGATGAAGCTAGAGAATACATATCAAGGAAAAAGACAAGACACAGAAAAAAATCCCATCAAGGAAGTGAAGCAAAACTCAGTCATCAATAAAGGTAAAGACCCTCCAAAATATTATGATTGTTATAATTCTAAATGTAATGATGTTGAATGTTATCCTGCAAATAAAGAAGAAGATATGGTTGAAATAGAAGAAGTTTGTGTAGAATCAACTAACAATTGTCCTATAGATGAAGAATAAGATTTGTTGAATCTTATAGATAAATTTATATATGGATTAAGAGAAGTTAGCATGGAAATAGAAGATTATTCAAATACTTATGAGTTTCTTGAAAGAAACACTAAGTAATCCCTAGAAAAGTACCAAATGCATACCATGGCACTAAAACAAATGCTCAAGAAACAAGAAGAAAGTGAAACAACTGAAAAATTCATATATGAGCAAAGGAATCAATTAGAAGAAAAAGAAGAAGCGATAAAGAGACTAAATACTAATATAATTAGTCAAGAAGAAGAAAAGAAGAAGGTAGATGATGAGCTTAGAAAAATCCTTGAATATCTTAACGAAACAAGACAAATCAATATCAATCTAAGAACCCAACTTGAAGAAGCCAAAAGAATAGAGGACCTATTGAAGAATCAGGTAAAAGAAAAAAATGAATCAAGCCATAAGATGGAATCAGAAGTAGTTGATCTCATAAGGAAATATGAGAATTCAAATGCTCATGTCAATTTCATGAACAACTCAACAATATTGGATGAAATCTTGGATAGTCAAAGATCGCCAAATGATAAATCCAGTCTTGGATACAACAAGGAATTTGCACACTCTGAAGTTGGCACTTCTAAGAAGCATGATGTAGGCCCTTCATTTTCAAAGGGTGAAAGAAAATATGCACAAAGAAAGGAAACCTTCAGAAGATCAGAACATGGAAGACACCAAGAAGCTGGTCCTACACCTCAAATCAAATTCAGAAGAGAGATGCCTTCAATATTGACACAAAAGCATAGGTATGGAAATATTATCAATGGTTACTACTTCTCATGTAATGAATATGGTCACAAATCCTTGGATTGTAGACATTATGCAAGGAAATATGTTGGAGGATTCAATAACATATTAAGATGTTGGAGAAGCAATATTTTCGGACACATTGTTTCATATTGTCACACCATAAGATGTTACAACTGCAATGGGTTTGGCCACAAATCCTAGGACTTCTATAATTCAAGGAGACATTCAATGCGAAATGCATCATACAATATGGAAATAAGAACAAATGAAACATGGAAGAAAGATAATGTTGAAAGGATGGAAGCCTAGAGAACAAGTGCTAAGAAACTAGAACGATGTCAGAAGTGGATGAAAAATATTGAATAGCTAAACATGAATGAATTCAGTGATGTTGATTGTGGCACAAAGAATGGCTTCCATATGGAAAGTCGAGTGTAAATTATTGAGGTCCTCGTGGGTTTCACTATAAATTTCAAGCAAGGCATCCCTGCGGGTCATCTAGTGTTTGTCTAGCGAGGCACTACTAAATTTGGGATAAATGATAATCCCAAGTCACTAAAGCTTGAAGAAAGTAAATAGGTCAGCATTATATAGGTTTAGGTAAACTACAAAAGTTCTAGTATATTTTTGTGCTAGTTTTGATGGCTAGTGTTTCTTATGATGTATGCTTGAGGCATTCTTGGTGTGGTTAGTCTTGTACTTGGATATGGTATATGTTGATTGGTTGGATGAGTGAGAAACACTCATATGTATGGTACAATACTGATATGGTTTCCTTTAGTTCACACCTTTGATCTATTTGCACTTGATTGAGGAACATTCATGTTGTATAGTGATGTATGCATGAGAGGCATGCATAGGTTGTTAGAGATGCTTCATTGATGACATGGTTTAGATCTGCATATGGTTGTTGGTATGGTATATGGTATAGGATTGATGTTTGATATGGTGTATGGTTGATATACATTTCTTGGAATATGGTTTGTGGAACATGGTTTATGGTAGTTGGTTGAGGAATATCATGAGTGATATGACACTTGTTTTAGGTACATAGTTGGCATGTTGTATGGATGATGATTTTATTGGTATTGGTACATTGATAGAGGAAATTGTTGGTGATCTTTGTTGGACATATTTTCATTGATGTCAACAATAAATGTGATGATATGTTGTTAATGATGAATTACCACATATGAGAGTGTCATTGATGTCAACAATATATCAGTTAGCAGAAGATGTCAAATAGTATGCAGATATAAGAAGCGTAAGATCAGGAGGAGGAGCGAAAAGGAGGAGCAAACAATATGAAGATCAAAAAATCGAAAGGGAAAATGAATTACGTGATTATTTTTTATCACGATAGGATCAACAATGTTCCTATGATAGAAAACAGGAGGAGCGAACAACATGAAGATCAAAAGCTCAGAAGGGAAAACACAGTACATTGAAGCAATTAGTGATTATTGTTGATCATAATAGGATAAAAAAATTTCCTATGATAAAAGATCAGGAGGGTTAGAAAATGCAAAGATCAAAGCTTAGAAGGAAGAAGTTCTTTTCAGAAGTATGGTCGGGATTGTCGAAAATATTGAGAAGTCGACCATTGCATAGAAAAAGGTGAGAAGTCTCAGCAGCCGTTCGATTAAGGAAATTGACAGTGTTGATCATATCATATAACGAACGATGGTAATATGAGTGATCATGGGCTTGAGGACCATTGGAGGATCATGTCCATCGGATGAGCAATCGCCAGATCAATGTCAGGGACAAATTCCAGAGTTTGGATGTCGAGTTAAATCACTCGCAAGTTGTGGTTCTAAAATCATCGTTGAACGTTAATTTTATTCAAGTATATTCATGACCATCATATCATTTCAAAGTGGAAGGATAGGATAAGCGAGGCTAAAAGGTTGAGATTCTGATTATCCGAATACCCATCATCCATTAGATCAAACCTGATTCTCGTCAGCCATCAGATCATTTTCGAATGGAAGAATAGGATAAGCTAGCAAAGTTGCATCACAGAAAGATCGATTTTTCGATCTAAGATCTCGATCAATGAAAAACATTCACTTTGGATCTAAATTTGCGAGGAGGTTACACTCCGGAAAAATATCACCTCAAGAATTCATTTTGAGATTCGAAATAACTGAAGCCCGAAAATCCGAAATGAATAAGGACCATCAGATTTGGAGGACATACGATGACCGTTGGATCAGGTTTGTTGGTCATCAAACCACATCAGCAAGAAAATGCAACAAACCACGTCTATAAGGACATGTGGCAGACCATGTTAGTAGACTACCTCAGCAAAAACATGTGACAAATCACGTTAGAAAACCACGTCGACAAATACACATGGAATAATCAGATGATGAAAAGTGTCAAAGAGGAAATTGGCTTGTGCCATGTCAACAAGTGACGTAAGCAAGTTGCATCACTCCAGGAGATTTGCTTCAGGATTTTTACCACGAACAAATGTCAAAAGCCCCGAATTCCCAAAGGACAAAGGTCTGAAGTCGCTCCCAGCCATTGATCTAAGATACCCTTCAGATACTATCCTGACTGTTAGATCAAGGAGATGAACATGTGTCACATCAGGAGATCTACATCGACTTCAGCAAGAAACTATGGCGTAACACGTCAACATTCTATGTCAGCAAAGACACATGGCACAGTCAGAGAAAAACAAGTGTCATGTTGAATTTCAAGTACATGCAAATCATGAATCTGAGGGATACGTGGTAGATTCTCGGCTCATGGCATGTCATCAAGTGACGTAAGTTAGTTACGTCACTCCAGGATTTTTTCTTTGGGAGTTTACCACTAGCACTCAGCCAAAGTCCCGAAGTCCCAAATGTCAAAGACCTGAAGTGGACATGAGACGTCCGATCTGAAGATCAC
Organism: Picea engelmannii; assembly: GCA_009831015.1. NCBI lineage: Eukaryota > Viridiplantae > Streptophyta > Pinopsida > Pinales > Pinaceae > Picea > Picea engelmannii. The sequence goes on from ML780601.1 coordinate 265,798, forward strand.
TTTGGGGGAATTCTTTACTACCGATCTACTTATGTGGAAGGATAACGTAAGAATAATATATGAAGTCACGGAGTAAATAGTGGCCATCCATCTCATTGCTTGATTAATTCCTGACCGTCGGATTAAGCAATGAAGGATAGATGTAAGGATCGAATATAACCATAGATCTAGTTTCGTGATATAACATAAGCCGTCTGATCTATTTGGGAAACATGATTTAGAATTTTTGAAAGGTTTCAAACTCAAAAGTTCTGAAGGGAAAAGTGTTGAAATTACGATGTCCTTCCATCTCGTTAGAAGATTGGATCGTGACTGTTGATTTGATGAGTGCTCAAGCACTAGTTTTGCCTAGTGTCTGGTCACCGTCGTTGATCATATGAAATATGAAATAAAGGAAAAAGATAATACAATGCTTAAATTGATAAGCCTATGTTTCTACGCCTATGATCATATGGGTTGAAGGAAGCACCTCTCACAGGTTTCATCCGAGAGTGAGTTACACCAAAACAATACAGAGAATCGTTAAAAGATCGATTATGATCTGTTGGTGAAACAAGAATACAACATAAACATGAGTATGATCTAATGAGTTGATCCATGTATGTGATAAACTCATGAGTACAAATAAACCGATACACAATCATGATTAAAAGAGAGTTAAATCATGAAAACATGAATAAAGAATAAAGAGGAAAATGATATTAACTAAAGTTTAAGATTATCATTTTAGATGAAAAAGTACAATGGTTCAAATATCAAAAGACACAATGATTCAAATTCAAACCATTTGGAAGACTATATAAACAAAAGGAAATTATGAGAAGATGGTAGTTGAATTTGTTGAAGTATATATATTTATATATAATCAATTGAATGAAGGTATATTCTATCAAGTTGGTGCCTGTTTACAAGTTGGGTCATGTATGAGGATTGGATTCCTCACATCTCAGTTGGATCTGAGATCAACAAGCTGGGACTTGTTATGAGGGTTGGATTCCTCATTTATCAGTTGGATCTGAGAACTACAAGCTAGGTCTTGTAACAGAGAGTTGGGTCTCTCATAATTGTATGAAGATGATATTCAAAGATTGATCTTATGTATTCATTCAAGTTATTTAATAAATAAAGTATTTATTGTTTTATATATATTGATTGAGAAAATGAAATGAATATTTGTTGTTCAGTTAATTTGTGAAAAGTGGAAAATTGTCCTTAAGTGTTGTGACATTGATTCACCCCCCCTCTCAGTGTTAAGTACCCATTTCAACAATTGGTATCAGATCAGGTTCCTTCAACACAGTTTAAACACTGAAGGTAGATTCATAATAAATGGGTGGACAAATTGAATTGCTATCTCCACAAATGAAGCTCCTTTATTTGATAGAACAAATTATTTATCATGCAAGGAAAATATGAAAAGATATATGAAGTCAAGAGGATCTGGAATTTAGGATTCAGTAGTAAGTAAGCCTTGGCACTTAACTACTTCAAAGAGAAAATCCAAAAATGCAAAGGAAGCAAAGAGAAACAATTCAGTAGCCTTAAAATCAATTCAGGATGGGTTATCAGACCAAGTCAAAGAAAAGATGAAGCACTACAAATCTGCCAAAGAATTATTGCTTCAACTGGAAAATAGTTATCAAAATGAAACAAAAGAAGAAGATAAATCTAATCAAAGCAAGGAACAAGACTCTAATGAAGAGGATTCTTATCAGAATAAAGAACAAAACTCAGAAGAAGAAAGTTCTTATCAAGATAATGAAGAAGAAAAATAAAAGGAAAATTGCAATCAAATTGAAGGACATAATATTAATAAAAATATTTTGAATCAGAATGAAATAAAAGATGTGATGCAAATCTCATTCAATAGTGAAGAAGACGACCTCATCAAGGAATTGAGGAATACCTCAATTTTCATTGAAAAAAATAACATTATCTTAAAACTGATGTTCCAGCTATTATAGAAGAGATTCGTTTGGAACCAAGAAATTATATGCATATTAAAGTTCTTGTAGAGGCTCTTGATAGTCTTGAGTACACAACCTTGTGCACTCTATAAGAGTTGGATAAAATTCAACAGAAATATATGATACTACTTCAGAAGTTAGATCATTCTAACCATGAAAAGTTTGAACAAAGAGTTCAGTTAGAAGAAAAAAAATAGGAGATTGAGAAATTGAAGAATGAAATCAGTCAGGGAAAAGAAGAGTATTGTAATAAGATGGAAGGAGAAGTTGTGAAACTTAGAAAGGAGGTTTAGAAGTCAAACACTCAACTTGAGGAAATTAAACAAAGTAAAGAAGACCTAAAAATCCAGTTAACAAGGAATGAAAATTCTTACCACATGTTGGAATTGGAAATTGTCAATTCCAAAAAGATAAGTGAAAGTACTAATGCATGTCTAATAACTCAAATTAAAGAAGATAAGAAAGGGGAAGAAGCACATAAGATCTGAATATCCAAAAAGGAAGAATCATGCCATATGTTTGAATTATAAAACATCAACCTCAAAAGTATTCGGCTAGAATATGAGGAAAAAATCAAAGTATTGAAAACTAAAGCTTTTTATCTAACAAAAGATATGGAAGAATTGAAGACATATAAAAAAAATATTAAACGCAAAGAAGTCTTGGATGAGACAGAAAAAATTGTCATAAATCTAAAGACTCAACTTGAACATGCTAAAGAAGTGGAAGAAGCTTTGAAGATTCAGTTCAGTAAAAAAGAAGAGTTATGTCACATGTTGAAGTTGGAAATAATCAATATCAGAAAGATGAATGAAAAGACAAACAAGATTGTCAATTTCTAGAATAGCTCAGCTATCCTAGATAATATTTGGAAGAGCCATAGATCAACTGATGACAAAAATGGCCTTGGATACAATAAGAAAGAAGATATCTATAGAAGAAAAGGAAGAAGAAAATCAAATGACAGATCTTTCAAGAAAAAATAAAATCAAGAATGGAAACACCTTCAATGGCTATTACTTTTCTTGTCATAGATTTGGACATAAAGAAATGGACTACAAGAAATTAGAGAAAGGATATACAAGAAAATCCAAAAACTCAATTAGATGTTGGAGATGTAATTTTGTTGGGCACATAGAAATTTTTTGTCATACAATGAGATGTTACAACTGTGATAAGTTTGGGCACAAATCCCAAAACTGCAAGAATACAAAAAGTCAATATTTGAATAAGTCATTCAAAATAATGAAAAATCCTGATAAAAGTTGGAAGAAGAAAGGAGATGATAAATCTCCAAAAACAAAATTAGAAAGAGAAGATCTAAAAAACAAAATATCTCACAAAAAGATATGGAGAAGAAAATCTGAAGGAGAAAGAAAGAAAGATGTTATTACACCTAAAAATGAAGAAACTAATAATAATAACATGATGGGTAAAATACCTAATAAAGAACGTGAAATTCAATATCAGATAAATCAATCTCAAGAAAAGGAAATACCTATAGAAGAATATGGGACAATATCAAATTCTGATGATGTCATAAGTTAGAAAAAGAAAGAAAATAAAAAAAAAGAAGTTTAATTTGGTTTTTACAAAATCAAAGGATTATGCCAAAGAGTTTCTAAATTAACATATGAAAAATCTTGACTATATATAGATTAGTGGTCAAAAGAAACAACATTGGTAGGGTTAGTTGTAGAATACAAGAAGAAGAAAAAATAAAGGTAGCGGAGAAGTTCAAGAAGTATCATTCAACAAAGATCAATTGATAACAAAATTGGCATTTAAATAGATTGGTATAATTCCTCAATTGATATTCCTGTGAAATATCAAAGAAGAATAAGAAGCAGATCAAAACTATCAGTTAGATTCACACTCTTGTTCTATTTGAAAAAGGGAAGTTAGTAAAAACTCAAGATGAGTATTTTGGTTATTAAATAAGAATGCAATTAGATTAAGTTTTGAAAAGACTCGATCACTACAAAAATTTGTATGAAGAAGACTACTTATTTAAACTAAAAAATCCCAATAAACTAAGATAAGAAATTGGTAAATTAACAGGCAGAGTGACCTTGTTAGGAAGAGATAACCTTTCAGAAACAATGGGGAAGAGTATCCAGAAGAAGAGAGAGAGCATATTGAAAGGGGGAGTCATTCAGTTATGGTAGGCAGAAAATAATTGTAAGAAGTGTTACCCAAGTTTAGATTCTAATCAGTAACATACAGAGCTTTACCACAGGAGGAAAAATCCATTGCCATTGATCTCAGAGTGGGAGAGAAAATAAACTTCATAAGAGGAAAGCATCATCACAAGAGGAGTTTTGTATATGAAGTTAGTGTATTTCCCTCAATGCCAAAGGGGGAGATTTTTTGACATATTGTCATTGATGTCAACAATCAATGTGATGATCTATTGTTAATGATGAATTACCATAGATGAGATTGTCATTGATGTCAACAATATATCAATTAGCAGAAGATGTCAAAAAGTATGACGAGATCAGAAGCATATGCTCAGGAGGAGGTGCGAACAATATGAAGAGAAAAAACTAAGAAGGGAATATCCAGTACATGATTATTGTTGATCATGATAGGATCAACAATGTTCCTATGACAACAAACAGGAGGAGAGAAAAACATGAAGATCAAAAGATTAGAAGGGAAAACACAGTATGATGAAGCAATTCATTATTATTTTTTATCACATTAGGATCAACAATGTTCCTATGATAAAATCTCAGGAGGGTTAGAAAATGCAGAGATCAAAGATCAGAAGGAAGAACTACTTTGTAGAAGTATCATCGGGATTGTTGGAAATATTTAGAGGTCAACCATTGCATAGGAAAAGGTGAGAAGTCTCAACAGTCGTCCGATCAAGGAAATTGACGGTGTTGATCATCTCATATAATGGAATAAGGTCATATGAGTGATCATGGGCTTGAGAAACATTGGAGGATTGTGTCCATTGGATGAGCAATCACCAGATCAATGACATGGACAAATTGCGGAGTTTGGGTGTTGAGTTAAATCACTCGCAATTTGTGGTTCTGAAATCATTGTCGACCATTGATTTGCTTCGAGTATATTCATGAACGTCAGATAATTTCAAAATGGAAGGATAGGATAAGTGGGGCTAAAATGTTGATATTTTGATTATTCAAATACCCGTCAGTCGTCAGATCAAACTCGATTCCTGTCAGTCATCGGATCATTTTCAAGTGGAAGGACAGGATAAGCTAGAAAAGTTTCCTTGCATAAAGATCGAACCGTCTATCTAAGATCCTGATCAACTAACAACATTCACTTTGGATCTAAATTTGCGAGGAGGTTACACTCCGAAAAAATCTCACCTCAAGAATTTAGTTTGAGATTCAAAATAAACGAAGCCTAAAAATCCGAAATGAATAAGGACCATCAGATTTGGAGGTGTTAAGCCCTAATATTGGCTCATTACCCCTTAATTGGGGCATATTATATTAGTAATGTTATTTTATTTATGTCGGCTTTAGGCCATTAGTTGTAATTATACCTCCTAGTCTCCTATATATACCAAGGAGACATTTCCATTTTGAATCATCTTGTACTTGAACATTTAAGTGGGGTAAAGGAGGTTGCCCCCTCAAAGAGGCTTATTATCTGAAATTATCTCTTATTCAATGCGTTGAGTACTTTTTCAGAGGATTTTCTATGCTATATTGATATTTGGTTCTTAACATATGGTATCAGAGCTCAAGGTCTTGGGGTTTCGCTGCTACATCTGAGACACCTTGGGATTTTCGCTATAACTATTTTTCTACAACGTTTCAGAAGGAACGTATTGTAGGATATTTAGTAGACGGATCAAGGTATATTGGGTTAAAAATGAAGCTCCTGAGGCCTTATACTTTCAAAGATACAGCCTGTACAAGATAGGGTTCTGGAATCATCCTGAACTGAGTCATTGCGGAATTGTCTCTATAAAAAAAATTATGTAATGTTTCAGACCATGAAATCTAGAGGATATTTACAGAAATTAGTAAGGTATCTATGGTAAAAATTGTAGCTTCTGCGTCATCATAAATTTGTAGATACACCCTGTGTAAGATAGGGTATCTGACTAGTCCTATTGACTAGTCTCAAGAAGGTGTTCCAGGTAAAATAATCATAACTTCTTCCTAGAGTATCTAAATTGTGTGGGACTGGTTTCATTGGATCATGGACAGTCTGTAGTATTTTTGGTGCGAGTTTCTGAATTTTATATCAATTATTTTGTGTCGGGTACACTATACAAGTGAGATCTCCTGGAAATGCCAAAAATCAGCAAGTTGTGGGGAAGTTACCGTAAATTCCACTTGGCACATCCAATTTTGATCAGACTTGTGGCATTGCAGAGAATACATATCATAGAAATACATAAAAGAAAGTTTCATACCAAGAAGGGCTGAAACTTGGGAGATACAACAAAAGAAATATTGTCTAGCAAAACCACCTCAAAATCAAGGTTCAAAAGTGATACTTGGCCAACATGCCACCCAAAAAGGAAACTTCCACACCAAATATGCCTCCAGAAAATCCTACTTGGCCTCTTGACGAAGGTGAAGAAATGCGTAGGGACATAAATGAACTACAAAATAAGATGGATTCAATGGAAGCTAAGTTGGATACTAAGATGGATTCAATGGAAGCTAAGTTGGATACTAAGATAGATGGTTTAAAAGGGGAGATCATGGAAGTATTGAAAAATTTCGTAACAGAGAAGACACCTGAAAGTGAAAATGCATCCCATGAAATTCATGATAAGGACACAAGGAAGGTGAATCAAGAATGGAGAAACTCCAACTTTGGTTTGAAGACCAACCACGTTCCTAAGATTGATATGAGGAATTTTGATGGCAAGGACCAAATCACATGGATACTTCATATGGAGCAATTCTTTGATCTCCATAATGTGCCACATACACAAAAGGTACGAATTGATTCTTTATATTTAGAACCTAATCAATTTGTATGGTATCAATGGATTTGTTCTCGCAAATCACTTGTCACTTGAACAATTTTCATGGAAGAAATGATAGCACACTATGAGGATACAAGGAGCAATACCTTCTTTAGCCAATTGATAAATCTCAAGCAAAAGGGTTCTATTACCGAGCACATTGAGAACTTCCAAAAATTGAATATAAAGGTAACCAATATTCCAGATGAGCACTTGATTGATGTATTCATAGGGACTTTAAAGGATAACATTCAATATGAGGTTCGCCTTTGGAAACCCAAATCATTGTAGAATGCATTTAAGGTGGCAAGAAATGTTGAAAGTAAAAATATGGAAATGGCTACTAGAAGGACCAATCCTAACATCTATAGAGAGAACAATGCTCCTTCTTCTAAAACACCTTAACCTACAAGGTTGACACCTCAAAAATTGGAGGAAAGAAAACAAAAGGTTTATGCTTTAATTGTGACAGCAAGTACAGTAAGGGACATAAGTGTGGTGAGAAGAAATTATTCTACACAGATTGTGAACAGGAACAAGAACAAGAACAAGAACCATCTCAAGATGAAAACGTAGAAGCAATTTCATCTGAAGAGTTGACTTCGACGATATCGTGTAATGCATTGGATGGAATTATCACTCCTCAAACCCTCAAGATCGAAGGATAGATCAAAAAGAAAAAGGTAATAGTCTTAATTGATTCTGGCAGTACTCATAATTTTATTCACTATAAATTAGCCAAAGATCTCAATTGCTTTGTATATCCAGCGCCAGAGTTTCAAGTAATGATTGTGTACTGACCTCCATGTTCCTCAGAACAGTCGCCAGCCCTGAGACCTTAAATGGTTAAAATCGATGGGAACCTGGCTATGATACCATATGTAACAACCTCCACACTCACGACAACAACACTGGATAATTGCTGACTGTGTTGGTTTTTTTTTTCCTTCTCTTGGTAGTTGAGATTGTCAATAACCCATCCTCTACTTTTGTTTTTATATTGATTTGGGTGTTTTAGATCACTGTGGGCGTTTTTTTTAATCTGGGCATTTTCATGTTTCCGGGGGCGTTTTCATATTGTCGTGGGCGTTTAAATATTACAGAGGGCGTTATAAATTTCTGTGGGCAATTCGTTTTATGTTTTCTGGCAAATGTAAAATCGTTTTTGTAAATCGTTCTGGCAAATGTAAAATCGTTTTATGTGTTCTGGCAAATGTAAAATCGTTTTTGTAAATTGTTATGGCAAATGTAAAATTGTTTTATGTGTTCTGTCAAATGTAAATTCGTTTTATGTGTTCTGGCAAATGTAAAATCGTTTTTGTAAATCGTTATAGCAAATGTAAAATATTTTTATGTGTTCCGGCAATGTAAAATCGTTTTGTAAATCGTTCTGGCAAATGTAAAATTGTTTTATGTGTTCTGGAAAGTGTAAAATCATTTTTGTAAATCGTTCTGGCAAATGTAAAATCGTTTTATGTGTTCTAGCAAATGTAAAATCGTTCCTCTGATATTCAGTTACATTCTGTAGTTAATATGTTTTTATTTTAATGCCAGAATGACTGGAGCTGTAGTAATTAAGGGTTCTGTGATAATAGATTTATGTAATCAGTGAAGGTTCGGTCACCATTGATGTGTTTAAAATAGAAAATTCGATGCTTTTTATTTTAATGCCAGAATGATTGGAGCCGTAGCAATTAGAGAGGGTGACATTTGATTTATGTAAACCTAAATGCATGAGATATCACTTACCAAATTGGAGAGATGAGATGCTACTTAAATATTTTTCTAAGTGGTACTTCTATATTTTCTACATGGATAATTTAAATCTGAAATGATGCTAATATTGATTAGTTCTTAGGTTACATTTATTAATTCATTTATAAACCGATGAGTTAGATGACTAACATATTGTTATCGATTAAAGATAACCTTGAATGGTGGAATTAGAGTTGTATCATATATCATTTTAGAATGGTTAGTTTAGAAGTAAAACGATGTTGAGGACTAATGGTCAATTGGTTACATCATTCCTTTTTATCATCCGAATGCTGGTAATTAAACTCAATCTGCTAAATCAACGACCTATCTTATTATTCGGATGGAAGATTTGACTTAATAATGTATAGAGGGTAATGTTTTAATGGGTTTGTTCTATGATAAATGAGACGTAGTTTAAGGCCATAAGGTGATTCTTTATTATAACTCGGACATGGTTTTAATATAACTGGTGTTGCGTTAATAAACAAGGATATGGTATTAAAATAAATAGAGCATGGTTAGTACAATGTGGATATTGTTCATTATGGATGTTGAAGGTGTTGATCGTTAAATTCTTTTATTGATGTATAAATCAACTTTTACTTCCTTTAATTTTTCATTTAGTTGATCTTTTATAATCACCTTGAGAGAAATGGTTATGTTAAGTGGTGTCGAATTCTTAATTTGTCATTTAAGTGAGATAATCCACTTCCTTATGATACTTAGTGAGTTGCATAGGAGTAGTATTATTCTGGAGTTGAACAAGGGATAAGTGATTCCTGACTTAAATAAGCTTGATCATAACAAGAAGCTAGTCGTATTTAAGGAGTTTACAAAAATTCACAATTGTAGTTATGTCCTAGTGTTTCTTGCTATCCTCTAGGTATTTCCTATTGCCCCTTTGGTTTATTTTTATTGCTTAATGGGTTAATTAATCATAGCATATTACTTTAATTGGTGCCATGCTAGGTACGATGGGTATAAGTGTAGTCACTTCATCTAGAAATGTCAGCTACATTAAATCTATTGAATGATTAATTCCGTGCCTTTAAGTAATTTAGATGACTAGCCTTGCTCCTTGATTTAAACAAAGTTGTTTTCATTTCGCTCGCACTTATGTCGTTTTATGATGGAATTTCGTGGTTCAATCTTCTTGCACTGTGGAAATTTTATAATATGTGTTGATTCATAGCCCTTCTTCGCCCAATGATCGTCCTTGTTATTCGTTGAACTAGTGTTTTCAGTTTGGTCTGGATTGTGTCGGGTGGGATGTAGACACCTCCTTGTAGCCTTAGTATATAAGTCTGCATGTGTGATTATTTTTGTGTAAATAATCCAGTGCCGTATCAAGAGTCTCGGGCCCTTTAAAGGCAGGGTTTCCACTCTTGCGACACACCTAACGGAGATTACTAGTTTCTGCTTGAGCAGTCGGCCAGGAGACTATCTGACCTTCTCTCTCTCCGGAGCAGAGAACTAAGATTAAACGCCCTGCTTTCCTGTGCAGAAATAGTAAAATATACTACTATGGATTCATCCATCTGTGTTCGTACGGTACATAACCTAGTATGTCATTTAATGCTTGCAGTTACTTGTTGTGCGCCTTATGTTTATGGTCGTTTATTACTTACAGTTACTTGTTGTGCGCCTTAAGTCTTCTTGTTGTGATCATCATGGTTGCGTCTTGTTGGTTGTCGTGTGGCTACGTAGAGTCAAGTGTGTTTGTTTCCTTCTACACGCATGCACACACTTTAAAAAAAAATAAAAAAAATTCACCTGTTATCAAGTGTTGTTGTCTTGAGTGTGGAGGTTGTTACAGATTGCAGATGGAGGAACTATCAATTGATCAGGAAAATGCAATAAGATCAATCTTACTATGGGGGAATATGTAATGAATAGTCCAATGATTGCTATACCCATGGGTGGTGTAGATGTTGTACTAGGAATCCAATGGTTACAATCATTAGGAACAATGGATTTTAATTTTCAAGAACTCTTCATGAAATTTTCATTGGAAGGAAAAGAAATTGAGTTAAGAGGTATCACAGGGAAACCTGGTAAGGTGATATGCTCTAACGACATGACAAAATTATTGAAAAAGGGGCATCATGGTGTTATTGCACAACTATGCTCACTAGATGTTCAAACATCTAAGCCATCTATTCCTCAAGATCTCCAAAGGATCATTGATAAGCATTCCAAAGTATTTGAAGATATTCCCAAAGGTCTTCCACCCACTCAAAATCATGATCA
>ML780601.1:280480-320513 GCA_009831015.1 Picea engelmannii
TCCTATATATACCAAGGAGACATTTTCATTTTGAATCATATTGTACTTGAACATTTAAGTGGGGTAAAAGGAGGTTTCCCCCTCGAAGAGGCTTATTATCTGAAATTATCTCTTTTTCAAGGCGTTGAGTACTTTTTCTAAGGATTTTCTATGCTATATTGATATTTGGTTCTTAACAAGAGGACATATGATGACCCGTTGGATCAGGTTTGCTGATAAACAAACCACATCATCAAGGACATGCCATAGACCACATATACAAGGAAATTTGGTAGACCATGTTAGCAAACTACGTCAGGAAAATATGCCAACAAAAACATGTGACAAAATTAAAAAAATCACTTCAGCAGACCACATCGTCAAATACACATGGAATAATCAGATGATGACAAGTGTCAAATAGGAAATTGGCTTGTTCCATGTCAAAAAGTGACGTAATAAAGTTACGTCACTACATGATATTTTCTTCAGGAGTTTTACTACAAACGAATTTCAAAACTCCCGAAGTCCCGAAGGACAAAGGTTCGAAGTCACTCTCAGTCGTCGATCTGAGATACCCTTCAGATACTATCCTGACCAATAGATGAAGGAGATGAACATGTGTCACATTGGGAGATCTACGTCAATGTCAGAAAGAAACTGTGGTAGACCACGTCAACATTCTACATTAGCAAGGACACGTGACACAGTCAAAGAATGACATGTGTCATGTTGAATTTTAGGTACGTGCAAATCACGAATCTAAGTGACACATGGTAGCTTCTTGGCTCATGACACATCATCAAGTGACATAAGTAAGTTATGCCACTCTGGGAGTTTTACCACCAGCACTCGACCAAAGTCTCGAATGCCAAAGACCCAAAGTGGACACGAGACGTTCGATCTGAAGATCACTTCAGGAGCGTTCTTGACCGTCGATCTACTTCAGTTGAAGGATAGCGTAAGCATAATAGACGAAGTCATGGAGTAAATGGTGGCCATCCATCTCATTGCTTGATTAAGTCCTGACTGTCAGATTAAGCAATGAAGGATAGATGTAAGGATCAAATATAACCATAGATCTAGTTCCGTGATATAATGTAAGTCGTCTGATCTGTTCGAAAAATATGATTCATAAATTTTGAAAGGTTTCATACTAAAAAATTTTGAAGGGAAAAGTGTTGAAGTTACGACAGTCGTCCATCTTGTTAGAAGATTGGATCGTGACCATTGATTTGATGAGCGCTCAAGCACTAGTTTCGCCTAGCATCTGATCACCGTCGTTGATCATATGAAATATGAAATAAAGGAAAAATATAATAAAACACTTAAATTGATAAGCTCGTGGTTCTACGCCTGTGATCATATGGGTTGAAGGAAGCACCTCATACAGGTTTCATCTGATAGTGAGTTACACCAGAACAATATAGAGAATCGTTAAAAGATCGAATATGATTTGTTGGTGAAACGAGAATAAAACAGAAGCATGAGTAGGATCTAATGAGTTGATCCATGTCTGTGATCAACTCATGAGGACAAACAAATCGATACACATTCATGATTAAAACAGAGTTAAATCATGAAAACATGAATAAAGAATAAAAAGGAAAATGATATGAACTAAATTTAAGATTATCATTTTAAATGAAAAGGTACAATGGTTCAAATATCAAAGACACAATGATAAAAATTCACACCATTTGGAAGACTATATAAACAAAAGGGAATTATGAGAATATTGTAGTTGAATTTGTTGAAGTATATATATTTAAATATAATGGATTGAATTAAGGTTCATTCTATCAGGTTGGTGCATGTTTACAAGATGGGTCTTGTATGAGGATTGGATTCCTCACATCTCAGTTGGATCTAAGATCAACAAGCTGAGACTTGTTATGAGGGTTGGATTCCTCATTTCTCAATTGGATATGAGAACTACAAGTTGGGTCTTGTAACAGAGAGTTGGGTCTCTCATAGTTGTATGAAGATGATATTCAAATATTGATCTTATGTATTCATTCAAGTTATTTAATAAATAAAGTATATATATATATATATATATATATATATATATTGATTGAGAAAATGAAATGAATATTTGTTGTTCAGTTAATTTGTGAAAAATGGAAAATTGTCCTTAAGTGTTGTGACACTGATTCACCCCCCCCTCTCAGTGTCAAGTACCCATGTCAACAATCTTGATATATGCGTGGTACACATTTCGCACATATTCTTGGCATGTTGTTGTTGATGAGATCTTATGGTATATGGTATGGTGTTGGTGTACATGGTTGGAAAATGGTATAGGTGTTGATGATGCAGGTGTTGTTGCATGGTTGATGCACTTGTTGATAGTACATGTAGATGGAACAGGTTGTACATGGTTGATTCTTTGTTCATAATTCACTATTCATTATTGACACATATTTGGATTCATGACATAGTATTCATGTTGGTATACACTTGATGTATGGTATGCCACAAGTTTAGATGGTTGATGATTAGATATAAGTTTATGAGATAGTTACAACAACATGCATAGATAGGTTCAGGGATCAACAAAGGAATAATAGATCATGGTATTCATGATACAGTATTATTGAGCATCTTATTAGTGTTATGGTAGAGAAGTAGAAGCAGATTACAGTGGTAGCATATTGTTCACAGTGATTACACGACATCTTCCAGAGAAGACATGAGGAGGTCTTATTTTTTTCTTTATTTGTTATAGAAGGTACATTGTCAAGAGGAAGTGTATTGACATGACGAGTTAACATTTTTTCAAAGGGAGAGATATTAATCAGATGCAAGGAGAGATATTAATCAAAGGTTTAGCAAAAAAAAGAAATATCAAATGAATTTAGACAGGGGAGCAACCCAAAGGACAATGCATAGAAGTGGAGCAGCCCCAAGGAGAGTTTAGTAAGGGGGGGCATCCCCAAAGGGAGATACCCTTTTTCATTGATGTCAAATGGGGAGAGATAGAAACATTGATCAAGATAAATAATGATCTAGGTAGATATTGGTGGCCACCCACCTGTTCCAACTAGCTCATTTTGTCAATTTTTAGTTCAGTACGTTCTTTTGTACTTCTTTGTAATTGTGGGTTATACCCTTCTGGGGTTGCCTGAATCCCTACACATATTCCATGTGGATACCATTGGCTTCCCACCTAATCCAACTAGATTATTTTGTATGTATTCATGTTAGCACATCTTGTTGTACATCCAGGGCCGTTTTGGGCCCTAAACAGTGTTATTTTGGCATGCCATAGTCAAATTGTAGATAGAGTCAGAGTTTGATGGAATAATGTGTATTTATATAAAATACCTTTCCAATGGGATATCACTCACCTAAAATGGAGATTGTATGAAAAATTTATGAACCTAGGAATTTAATCTACTCACATACCCAAACGAGGCCCACATGACTTTTAGCATTTCATCTCCTAAGATTAGGTTTGTGGATGTTTACAGTTTTGGTATTCATGTTTGATATAAAAAGGACTTTATATCCTCATTGTAGTGATATTCTTGCGAATGAGCGTAGTCGTCACATCTCTTCTCAGATACAAATATACCACCATTATAGTGAGTCTTGCACTCTATATTTTTACAGTCTCTTTACAATTCTTTCATTAATAGAAATCAAGTATTGTTGTATTTCTCTATTTCTAGCAAGTTTCATTGGCGCAAATCCCACCCCCTTCTCCTTCGGGGATGCTCGACCTCCCGGTATAGGATCGTTCAAGTCACCGAACCGAATGGTTTGTCGGGCTTTTGATGGAACCAATTTAAATTGACATAGGCTCTTTACTTTCTCGATGCAAGTTATATGGCACCCGCGGACCCTCTCCTTAGTGTTTTTCAAATATTAACTCCAACGGACACTAGATCTCCATGCTAGGCTCCCTCCTTGATGTGACCTTAGACTATGACTGTGGGCTTGATCCCTTCATGACTCCATGCTTCATAAACTTTTTCAAGCTTCTTACTCCCTTTTCCTAGATTTTCGAATCGACAAATTCCCCGAGACCAAATCTATGGTCCACGTTCCTCCCACGATCAATGGATGAGATCCAATCGTGATTTCAGACTTCACAAACCCTTCCTTCTCCCACTCTTCTTTTCTTGATTTCTGAATCAGAAAAGTGTTGATTTCACACCACGCATCCCATCTTGATGGACGACCAAGATTTCCTCGACTCTCAACTCTTTGGGTATTATCTCCTCTTTAATTTTCTCCGAAGGGTTCCTCCTCCAAAATACGTAGACCTCTTCCACGTACCCTTCCATATCCAATGACCTAGATTAGAGCCACTCCTCACGACTTTGCGAAGATCCTTGTTTCTCTCACAAACCTCCAGAATTTCTTGCTCCCGAACCTATCGATCTTCTGCCACCTATCTCCTCCGACGATGGATGATTTCATTGTCTTAGGGACTTTGGCAAGTCCTCGACCTCTTTGCACACTTAGAACAATTTTATATTTTGATACTTAGGCTATTCTTGAACTCCTTCTCCACTACCTACAGAGTTATGTGCAGACACTTATGCGACTTTGCTTGGCTTGAAAAACTTCACGCTTCCTCGTTCCTCTATGAACCTTCTCTTTCCCTCCTGGTAGCTTATCAATCTTCCTCTTTATCTTGTAAGATGGAATTATAATATCCTTGGTGCACTCCTTGCGCTCGTCTAAGCTTCTCGACAAATTCTCCCTTCGCTTATATGAGCATCTTAAGGCATCTCCTTTCCTTTGTCGATGCACTCTTGCAAAGCCTTCCTTCCTCAAAGTGTTCAACAGCCCTAGGGTTCTCTTAAATATTACAACACTTCCAATCGTGTTGCTCTTTTACGCTCTCATACTTGCTCTATGCCCTCCTGGAAAATCATTTCAGAGTGTTCAGTAACTCTGGATTGTGTTTCCTCCTACACAACCTTTGTTTCCAAGGTACCCAACCACCTTGAAATTTCCTTCCAATTCTATGAATTATCCTAGTGCGCCCTCCTAAAAGATTCTCTTCTAAATCCACCGAGTTCATACATGCACTCCTTGCATCAGCTCACAGAGTTTCTGCACTCTATCGCACACTCTTTGCAGTTATCCTAGAGAACCAAACTTAATTCAACACACTTATGGATAGAAAGTTGTATCTCTATCCTTGCAGACGATTTCTAGCATTCATCTACAATTCAAATGCATACAAATTACATTCATAACACAATATCCATTACACAGAAATTGATAACAGGAAAAACCATCATTTTCTATTAATGGTCGAATGTTCATTACAATAGTAGAGTCTGAGCTACAACTGAGTCTTGGCTCTCTTTATTTGTCTCCCTACCTCCTATGAATTTCTTATTATGGCCAACTCTATCTTAGCTAACCCCTACAACCCTTACAACCCTCTCTCTACTTTGCAACAATACAAAGATTTGTACAAGAGGGGCTTGACGAGCTTCCCTCCAAACTAAACTAGTGGTGTCAAATCACCATTCAAAATGCCTGTCTAATGGGAAAATTACAATGATGGAAATCTACTCCAAATAGGATGCAGATCCCCCCTACTGTCAACCACTTAATGGTGACCTTATCTCCAGATTGTGCAAATAAAAAACTTGGCTCTTCCATCTTGTCTTCATTAAATGCTTGGATCACACTTTTGATTCTCGAGGGAAAATGAGAGGGCAACGCTTCTCCCTTTATTGAATGTGAACCATGCATTCTAATCAAATGGCACATGCTGAGGTAGAGTGATGCTCCTGAATCATACTCCATGGCTATGAAAATCATGAGCTTCTGTTGCATCATTCCTATTGCTTGTGCAGGTTTTCTTTTGTCCAACTTCCTCTGTCGACCCCAAAATAAACTTCCTTATCTCCTCAACCACCTTGTCCAGTTGCTCCGTCGAATGGATCTCCTTTTGCATACTAGCTTGTTGCACTTCTTCCTTGGATCTGGGAAAATCACATTGATATCCTATGTTATCTTCTTCATCTCTTGTGGCCTTAACTTGCCACTCTACTACAACCTCCACTTCTACAGTCCCCTCATCATTAGGATTCTTCTCAACTATTATTTCTAACAGATTGACTCTTGTCAGTTCTTCGGCTGGTTCCTTTCCACTTCCTCCAAATATAACTCGTGCTGGTATGTCTCCTCTGGCATGGCTATATTATGGCAGCCACCTTCTGGTTCCAAACTATCTAACCAATCCTCCAATGCCTTTAGCTCCATCTCCCACTTGGTGAGTGATTCAACTAGGTGTTCTCCTTTTGTTAAGACATACCTCGGTATCTATTCCTTCTCCATGATGGTCTCAACTTGATGTCTTTCTGTCACATCTACAATATCTCTGCTAGCCTCTCCTCAGGCTCTTGGAAGGAATATCTCAACTTCTCCAATTATCAGAATAATTCTCTGATCCTTATCCTCTATGGTGGAATTTTTCAACTTGTCATCATCATCATTCACATGGTACATAGTTCCACTTGAATCTCCACCTGAGTGAGGTATTTCTTCTGCTTCCCCCTCATCTCTCAACACCTTCTGACGTGAACTCTCAGCTGAGCTCATTTATCCTTCCTTTCCCACTTGGAAATTCAATATGTCTCCTCTGCCCACCTAGTGGTTTACGAGATCCACTGATCCCTCCTCATTTCCCCTGTGGCAACCTACAGGGCCTTTTCCATATCTCTTTCCCTTTTCACTGAGGTTCTTAGCATGCCTCAGCCACCTTTTTAACACTTATTGTTGTCCTCTAGCCAACAACTTCTGAATAGGCCATTTAGTTGTTCTCTTCAAAGGACATTCATACCTCCAGTGTACCTTTACTTCATGTTGCATCTTGAATGCTAACTTCTCCATCTCCAGCCAAATTTCACTAACATCCTTGTCCATCCCCGCTTTGATCCTCTATCAATGGAATTCTCCTCGGCCACATTTATGACCTTCAATGGCCATTCTGCTTCACCTGCAGTTCATCACCACTTGCACACCTTGCAACAGTCTCCACAGAGAATCTTACTCGGTCTCTCTTCACATTTTCCTACAATCTGCAGACAACCACAATCTGATACCACTTATGGTATCAGAGTATCTTCTTTATCTCCTTTCCTTCCACCTGAGAATAAATCAGGCTCTGATACCACTTCTGGCGTAAACCCCACCCCCTTCTCCTTCGGGGCTACTGGACCTCCCGGTCTAGGATCATTGAAGTCATCAAATGGAATGGTTCGTTGGGCTCCTGATGGAACCAATTTAACTTGACACAAGCCCTTTACTTTCTCGGTGCAGATTGTGTGGCACCCACAAACCCTCTCCTTAGATTTTTTCAAATCTTAATGCCAACAGACACTAGCTCTCCATGCTAGGCTCCCTCCTTGATGTGATCACGGACTATGACCATGGGATTGCTCCCTTCGTGACTCTGTGCTTTAGAAACTTTCACGATTTGCTTACTCCCTTTTCCCCGATTTTCGAATCAATGAATTCTCTGAGACCAAATATACAGTCCATGTTCCTCTCACAATCAGCGGTTGAGATCAAAGCATGATTTCAGTCTTCACGAATCCTTCCTTCTCCCACTCTACTTTTCCCAAATTCTGAATCATAGAAGTGTTGATTTCAGTCCACGTTTCCTATCTCGATGGACGACCAAGATATCTTCGGCTCTTAGCTATTCGGGTATTCTCTCTTCTTGAATTTTCTTCGAAGGGTTCCACCTCTGAAATACGTAGACCTCTGCCACATGCCTTTCCAAATCCAATGGCTTGGATTATAATCTCTCCTCGTGACTAGTATCATCACTCCATGTTCAATGCATTTTGATATACAAGGAGAGATTATAATCTTACACATATATTTGGTTCTCATTGTGTTCATTGTGATGATGATTCAAAGTTCTCTATTAATGATGAATGTTGTTGATATATGTTTTAATTGGTTGCTAAATGATAATGTTTGAAGTGGTTGCTAACTAAAGGAGGAAATGATTGTAGAAAGAGCCACACATTGATTCACCCCCCCCTCGTAGTGTGGTCGGTGTGTCCAACAATGCCTAGCAATGGAATTATGATCAATGCAATTGATGTGGAAGATCATAACCATGGTGATATAACATTCCATCAACATACAACCACTTGTCCTTCACTACATGTCCTTAAAATGGACATGCTAGTCAAAATATATGCTTGTAATTATGATTCACAAGATGTCTTGATCAATGGTATGAATGGAGTGGTCAAAGAATATAAAAAAAAAAAATAACACTGTCTTTCTCTGGATTAATTTCCATGATCTACTTATTGGGCATCGATAAGAAAACAAGTTAGATTACCTTTACAACTTAGAAACCCCACATAATTGGACACCTATATTGCACATTGTAAAACCAATATCAATGATAGAAAAGACATGTCAGGTGAAGATCCAAAAAAAATTCCAAATCAACTTGCATGTGCATGTACAATGCACAAGTCACAAGGTTTGACACTTGATAATGTTTCCTTTGACCCTGTTGGAATACAAAAACATGGTTTGGTGTACACAACCTTGTCCCGTTTAAAAAACAGAGTCATCGTATTTGCTAAATTCTCTTACTCACGAAACATTTAGGGTGAAGCAAAAATTTGACATTGAGATGTAATTCCTTCAGAGTAGTGAAAAATGGGTTGTAGAGTATGATTTTCAATCAACACACTCAAAATCATGCATTTCAATTTGCTCACTAAACAGACACAGCCTAAATGCACATATTGATGATATAATCAATGATTATGACATAATGAAATATGATATTTTGTGCTTTCAAGAAACATATATGATGATGTCCATGGAAAATGAACAATTTCAAAACTTCAATTGTATATCAAAATGCATTGAACATGGAGTGATGATACTAGTGAAAAAATATATACCAATTTTGGAACATATGCATTTTCAAGAACAAAACGTTGAGGCATTGCTAACAAATGAAATGTTTCATGGATCGCAAATTGCAATATTGAATATATATGTTGCACCACATGCAACTTTGACTAGCATAGTGAACATTATTACAACAACATTGCACCATTTACATTTGAACAAAATCATTTTCATTCCAGGAGACTTTAACATTGACATGTTACAAAGAAATGATAAAACAAGAAAAATAGAGAAGTACATGTGTAGTTACAGTCTCCAATTCCTATTGCAGAATGTAAATCATGTGAAAAAAACACTTATTGATCATGTATGGTCAAATGTTCCCAAGGTACAATCAAACGTGTTTTTCTTAGATGCATATTGGAATAACCTTGATACAATTCGTCTTTTGCTTGAAATATGAAATACATATAAAAAAAATTACACAATTACATATTCCAATTTGCCAAAGCATACTTCCATATATTTTTTACATATATACAAATTCCTCTTCTCTTTCCAATGAATCAGATAACTCTATCATGGATTCCATTTGTACAGTCCATAAGTAAGTAACCAATGCAGAAAATATACAATACATATCGATTGACCATGTTTTTCGATTCCCTTTCGTATATTGTCCAACTTCCTCATTGTAGTCAGATACATGGTATCATCCAATTTTTGAAAAAACTTTGGCTTCCAATAGATTCTCATGCAAGGAAACTTTGTACAAACACACCCATGGAACATGCACTAAAAAGGTACATGCTTCTACCTTTGTCTTTTACTATGTTTCCTTCATCTCTTGTGTCATATGTCAATATTGCATGTTGTTCACACATAGTATGTTATTTTTATTCCCATTGAAATATTTATATTGTTGGTAGAGAAAAAATTACAATAACTGAAGAGGATAAAGAGATTATAGGTACATCACATGAAAAAACTCAAGAAAATCTTTCCAATAGGTATGCCAATAATCATTAAGCAACCCTTGGTATGTTGATATGTTGTATGTTTTCTATATTTTTATCTGCAAAAAAATATGTCAATGTCAAATGATGTCAGAGAAGGATACAATATGTTGTACATGTTCATTCCTTTACGTAATTGATCTGCAATTTTTTTTGTCAGGAGAAGAGAAAGTTGGACAAGTGAAGGAAGCGTTGGCATTCAATCATTGCAAACATAAGAAAAGAAAAAAACACGTTTGTAAATATTCATGGATTATGATCCTATTGCATTTAGAAAATATGTATTTTCAGTTACTTATTCCCCTCTGCCATGATAAATAGGTTTGTGATATATAATTCCATTATTCTCAGTTCATAGGAAATATTGGCATGTAGAGACAAACAAGACAGTACAATGCAAGATGAAAATGCTAAGAGGTATGCCTATTAAACTTTGACCAATGCAATTCATTTAAATTGTGACACTAATTCTGGAGACATGGAAGAAAACAATGTATATAAATTTTCCTTCATCTCACTTCTTATGTTTAAACATTGGAAACATGGATAGAAAAACACCACCAAGTATAGTATCAATATAAGACCTGAAAAACTGATGAACGAGACATATATTCATTGGAGACATAATGGTCACACATAACACTTATTTGTACAAATAAAATAGGACACACCACATACTACGTGTTGATATCACTATCAACAAGGGACTAATAATAGTTACATTGAGTGTACCTACACACCTTGTTTAGAAACATTAGGAAAAAAATCATTCCTAGCAATGGAGTATCCATTACATATTTTATAATACTACCAAAACATATATACAACCATGGTGACTGTGATTGTATTATCCTTTTATATGACTAAATTGTTGTAGAAAGAGTACCAACATGTTGTATTGAATACAATTTCATTCCAAACACAACATTAAGACAATTTGTTGAAAATAAAGAAATGTATCCAATTGGAACCATTGGTACTACCATACCATATTGCAAAAAGGTTGGATTGAAATACATTCTCGATATAAAGGATGATGACTTGGATGAAAACAAGGAAATGATACCAGTTCTATATGATTATTGTTTTATTTTTTGCTTATTTTCACATCCTGAAATGTATCCAATCATATTCCATAACTATTACAATGTTCTATGTTACAAATTCAAATTTTTGACACATATGCACAATTTTTTTCTTCAATGGAACAATGATTTCAAAGAGGGTAATTTCCCCTTATTCTTTTCAAAAATATAACCAAGAAGAGAGATGTCAAAGAAAAGGTCTTATGTGCAACACACTCAACATTTATAAAAGAGTTGAGAACAGAGATAATAAAGGATCTGAAGAAACTAACATGCTCCAACAATATTGTAAGTATACATAGAAACTTCCATGCATGGAATTTATGTACACAATTATCTTTACATATAAAAATTGCATTTCCAACTATATTAACTATTATTTCATGTACAAAGGTTGAAGGTACATTGGCAACAACAAATGCATACTCGACTCCCTTTGAACCTCTATGTGTCAAGTGCAATTCTGCCACTTATGCGGGTGCATTAATAGATGGTATGAAAATTGATGAAGTGGTATGAAATGACAAATTCCCTTATGAATATAAACATTTCCTCAATGTTATCATCCGAACATTAGACAAAAGCATTGTGCACTTTACAATTAGAGCCCCAATATTGCAAGATGTGCTTCCTACCCTAACACAATTGACATATGAAGCATATCTTGAGAAAAAAGATTTTTTTTTTGTATATGATACATGAATTCAAAGTACATGGTAAGTTTACATTAAATGAGGACAATGTCATATTGCATATCAGATCAAAAGAAAACAGTTACAACAAGCAAGTCAGCTGAACAGAAAAAAAAGGTACATCATGCAATTTCAGTTGAACTGTTCTAACATCTCTTTGGCCTCATAAAATGTTGTAAATTGGTTCTAACTTATATTTCACTTTACAGGTTGTCCTATCATGCATTCAGAGGAAACATAGAATCTTCATGCATTAGCCTCATTGGAAATTGTAAATTCCAAAAAAACAAGTGTTATTTTAAACAATTAAGGTTGGTAAGCCATTCTGGTTTCGATTGTACCTCTATTGCATTAGATTTTCTCAACAGACAATGAATATGTCTATGTAAGACATGTCATTAAATCATTTTTTGACAATATTCCCATGTAGAAACATGCATTGCAATTTTCTCTATGCCCAAAACTAGAACAATGTATTTATGGCTGCTAAGCCATTTTTTGTTTCTATTGAGCATATCTTGCAATTACTATATTGAACGGCTAATGAATCTGTATGTATATGGCTTGTCACCATGTTGAATATTTTTTGACAATATGGCCACATAGAATCTTGTATTGCAATCTTATTTCTACTGTAAGCTGGAACAATGTGTTTATTACTAAATAGTGTTGGACATGTTCTAATCAATAGTTAAGAGACATTAAACAATGATACATGTTTTTATCAATGCCATCGTTTTATTCTCTCACCAAGGAAAAAATGTCACTTTCCTAAGAAAAGATTTCAAATAAACATGCCCATGAACATTTTTTTCAATGGAATAGTTATAACAATATGGAAGGAAAATAAGAATGCTATATGGAAGATTTTCATCCTATGAATGCCAAGTGTCCTAAGAAATCCTGGTTCAATTTGATCATTAACTATGCTATCCAATGGTGTACAATTAAGAACACAAGGAAATAAAATATGCATGCATTAAAGGAACCTGTTGATTAATTGGGTTGGTTGTCATTGATGTCAACTCTTGAAGAAAGTCAGGTAGCAAATTCCGGTAGCACAAATGTTTGGGTAATGGACCCATGTTTGTTTGATGTATAATGGTATGAGTTTTAATATATTTGAAGGTAAGAATATTATATATGGATAGTACATGTCATGTTATTTCTGGTGGTATGTGGAACGTCACATAACTCCTCACGGTTAGACAATTATGGCCATGTGAAGTTGGAAAACCCTCATGAGTCATCTAGAAGCCCCGAAAGGTCAAAGTAGTCAAAGTGGTTGCAAATAAGAAATTATTTAAATAATAAAGTGAAGTGATGAGTCTACTATAAGTCAAAGTGGATACAAAAGAAATTATTTAAATAATAAAGTTAATGGAGAAATTACTAAATGGACAAGTGGTTAGAAGTGGGTTAGCCATAAAATAAGGAAAGTGGTTTAAGAGATTTTAGAAGGTAAATAATAAAGTGAAGTGATGAGTGTACTATAAGTCAAAGTGGATAAAAAATAAACAATTTAAATAATAAAGTTAATGGATAAATTACTAAGTTGACAAGTGGTTAGAAGTGGGTTAGCCCTAAAATAAGGAAAGTGGTTTAAGATGGTTAGAAAGTAACCCCTTGAGGAAGCTACATAAAAGTATAAATAAGAGGCATATGTCTCTCATTTAATCACAGTTGAGCATACTGAATATCTACAAGTGACTGAGGTAACCAAAGGATATCTAAGTCGTATTTCAAAGGGAAGGTGAAGTAAAGAAGGCCGAGATTCAAGGGAGAATAAATTCTTTTGATGACGCTTTCAAAGGTATGTTATTTACATGTCATCTCACTATTTTTGCAATAACATTTATTCTAGAATGATTCAGACTGCAAAATTTGGAGGCCATTGAGGAAACATATCCAAGTAGTTGTGATACAAATTCCAGCTTGTGGGTCATTGTATTTTTGGAGTTACACTCCGTGGAAAATAGGGTTTGTGGCTAGTCCCGAAACTAGTCTAAAACAAATGTTTTAGGTAAACACATCATAAAATATTCATAACAGATATGAATTTAGTAAGCCCAAATGTATTGGTTAGAGTACATTCTGTAGTATTCTATGTATCATTTTTAGACCCATACAACAAGTATTATGTGTGGGGCATGCTCTACAATTTCTCTCTCTAGAATAAGCTAGAATTCAACAAGGTATGTCATTTTTTCTATAACTCCTTTTCTCAGAGGTTCCAAGTAGTGAAGCCTAGAAAAATTGCATAAAAGACACTGAAGAACATTGTGTACTATTTTTAGATATTTATTCATTAAAGGTACATTGTTATGATTATTGCAAGTTAGGGTTGTTGACTAATCCAAAACTAGTCATGTGAGACTAAAGTAAAATTTGATGAAAACGCTAGTCTCTTGTTAAGGACGGTTTGCATGTATGTGATCATATACACCATGTATGTTAGAGAGTTACAAATCAGATTTGGATGATGAAATTGATGAGGAATTTTGGTTGAGGTACATGTTGGGTACATGGTTGAGACAAGTAGTTGATGAGTTGACACATACATGAGGTGTATAGTTGATACATCTTGATGAGTCATAGTTGATGAGTAGTTGATGCATGATTGTTACATACTTGGCACATGGTTGAAGGAAATTGTTAGTAGTATTGTTGAAACATGGTTTATGGATGATGTAGCATACTTGTCTTTATATATTATTGGAAGCACATATTGATCTTGGTGTTGATTATGAATTGTTGTGTTATGCTTGGTTGATGCACATATTGGTGATATTGTGCATTTGGTTGAGAATTGTCTTTGTGATTGATATTGGTGAGTATATACGACTTGGTTGATAAGATTGATGAGACAAGTTGTAGTAATAGGTTGTTTGGACAAGTTGTTGTGACATGTTGTTGTGACAGGTTAGTTGTATAGGTTTGGTGCATGGTTGATGCACTTGTTTATGGTACAGGTTGATGCATGGTACATGTTGGCATAGATTATTAATACAGGTTTTTTACAAGTTATTGGTAAAGGTTGATTACATGTTGTTTGGTATAGGTTGTTTGGTGCAGGTTGATTGGTACAGGTTTACAACAGTATATCTCATAGTGATAGTGGGACAAGGGTTCCATCATTCTACTTATATGCCAGGGAGGTTGAATGGGGCAAGGACAAGTGGTTGTATCCACTTTTCATTTTTAGTCGGAGAACATAGGGGGTTGTAGTCTCCTTCTGGTTGTAGCCAAAGAATTGGGGAGTTGGAGCGTCCCTTAGGTTGTAGCCTGAGAAACTAGGGGGTTAGAGCCTCCTTCGAGTTGCAGCTGGAAAAAAAAAAGGAATTTGGTTCTTCCAATGAATGTAATTCTTAAAGACATATAAGAAAAATCATTTTGTGGTTTTCTCTTGCTTTGGGTTTCGACGTAAAAACACGATTGTACTTTTTATGTGTAAGATTGCTTATTTGTTCATTGTTTATTTACTCTACAACTATTGGATGATAATGCTACATTGATATAACACTTGCATTTTATGGTTAAAAATGATTTAATTGCTCTATTATTGATTCACCCCCCCTCAGTAATCCAACAATTGGTATCAGAACTAGTTTCTCCAAGAAACAGTTTAACCACTGGAAGGAGATGATGGATTATTCTGAGAATGGAGTACCATTGTTTAATGGTCGAAATGGCTTAAAATATGAGTTATGGAGTGGAAGGAAGAAATTATTTTTACAGGCACAGGGGTATTATATTTTTCTATCAGTCATTACAGGATATGAACGTTAAAAAAGGGAAAAGACTGCAGCCAAGAAGGAATTGAATAACAATAACAAAATAGCAATGGATTTCACTAGGAAGGATTACCTAATCTGGTAAGAGAAAATGTTTGTAAATGTTCATCAGCCAAAGAACTTTGGGATAAGTTACATGACATATATTCTTCACCCATCACAGATTCAGAAAATGCCAAAGAAGATGCAGATACAGATCAAGAAGAAATATGTTCACCATGTCAAACAGATTCACAAGATGAAGAGTACATAATCAACATATGTATGTTGTTTTGCTTTAATTGTGAAAAACGAGGACATCTTGAAATATAATGCCATGAAGAAAATGAGATAGAAAAACTAATTGAAAACCAAGACAATTATGAAACATAATTGTTTAGTGCTTTAGATGAACTAAGAAAAAAGAGAGAAGAAAATAAGTTACTCAAGAAAGAGTTGATGAAACAAAAGGAAAGTGTTCACATTTTTGAAGAATCCCAATAGATCATTGAGAACTTAAGAACTCAGCTAGAAGAAGTCAGAAAGGTCAAAGAAAATATTGAATATCAAAAGAAGTATTTGGAAGCCAACATAGCAAGAAGCAGAAATGAGAGAGAAGATATTGACAGATCATCTTAAGGAAATAACTAACAATCTAAACTAGCTTGAGGCAGAGTTTGGTCAAGAAGAGAAAGGACTTGAAGAAGAAATAATCACATTAAAAATCCAACTTGAAGAAGCAGAAAGAACAAAAGAAGTCATGAAGTCTTAGATAATGAAGAAAGAAGAAGAGATTGAGAAGCTTGAAGAAGAAGTTGTCACATTGAGAAGTAAAATCGTCCAGCTCAACAAGAACATTGAAGAGACAGAAACATCCACATCATTTATAGAGAATGAAGAGAAGCACTCTAGGTTTCTAGAAAAGAGGAATGAAGAAAATAGAAAGAGTTATGCAGAAGTACTCAAAGGAAGGAATCATGGTCAGCCAGAATCTAAGAAAACTATTGAAGATACATCTTCAAGAAGACCATCCATGTTCAAGACAAAAATAAGCTTCAATCATGATCATGATCAATCAAGGCAGGAATTAAGAAGAACTACACCACAAAGAAGATCATGCACTCCTAGGTATGCAAATTTATTTTATGGCCATTGTTTTTATTGTACTAATTTTGGACATAAGGTTGCATATTGCAGGGATTATAAAAGAAATGTTCAAGAAATAAATCCCTATGTGGCCCCACGTGGAATTGATGTTACAAATGTCATAACTATGGGCACATAGCGAGTGATTGTAGAAGAATGATCGATGATTCCATGAAAGAGAAGACTAATATAATATATAAGAAAGTATGGATAAGAAAACATGAAGAATAGGTGAAAAAATACCAGGTCCCAGAGATCACAAGATTGGAAATAAAACGAGATGAAGAAAATTCTACAGAGAAAAAGAAAGATGTCAGATACATAAAGGTTTGGAAAATAACTGAAAGAAAAGAAGGATAGGTAAATAAAGAATAGGTTCAAGAGATTTTACTTTCAGGTATTGTAGTGAGATATGAATCCACAGATAGAAAGAAAGAAGTTAGAGCTCAGAGAGGTGATAAATCTATCAATGAAGATGATGATGAATACACATCAGAGCAAGAATTGTTCTGATCCATATGACTTAGAGACTCCCAGGTAATATGAATATTAGACAGTAGGAGTCTATGCGATAGCTCTGATAGACCAAAGAACCATCCTTTGAGCAGCTTGTAGAGTTTGAGTAGAAATATCCAGAGCAGTCAGTTAGCAGAAGTATAGTCATTTGTATTAGTGAATACTTCATGATAGTATAGTGATAAATGGACATTATGGGTAGTTTTGCAGTAGAGTCTTGGAAAGTATGGACATAGATGGATTCATAAGAAAAATTAGCAAGTTTGGATAGATATATGACAGTGGATGAGAGAATGGATTCATAAATTGGTTCAGAGACAAAGGAACATTATCATAATGGATGATAATTACATAGGAAATGGCTCAAACAATGGCAATGGATTCCAAATTGACAGATATTTTTTTTGGACACATGTAGTCCATACAATAGTTCACATTCAAAACAAAGTAATGCTTGGAAACAAGGATGCAGGAGTTGATACTAGAAGAAGAATCCGTTGACCAGAACAAATGTACCTAGCACTCTTATCTACGATTGAACCAAATAGTTTTGAAGAGGCCAACAAGGATGTATTCTGGAATAAGGCCACAGATGAAGAATTGGATCAAATAGAGAAGAATGACACTTGGGAATTAGTTCCAATACCAAAGAATAAGAATGTGATTGACACAAAGTGGGTTTTATGAAATAAATTGAATGAAGATGGACAAGTTAGAAGGAACAAATCTAGATTGGTATGTAAAGGATACACATAGGTTGAAGGAATTGACTTTGAAGAGACATTTGTCCCAATTGCTAGAATGGAAACAATTTGATTGCTTTTATCTTATGCATTCTCCAATAATATTAAAGTGTATCAGATGGACATGAAATCAACTTTTCTGAATGGGGAACTTGAAGAAGAAGTCTACATTGAATAACGAAAAGGATTTTAGTTGTCAAAGAACGTAGATTATGTGTGTAAATTGGAGAAGGCCTTGTATGGTCTAAAATAGGCTCCTATAACATGGTACTCTAGACTGGATAAATATCTACAATAGGTAGGGTTCAAAAAAGGAAGTGTAGAAAACAACCTCTACAATAAGGTAACTCAAGATAGTATTTTATTAATTGAAGTTTATTTTGATGATATTATTTTTAGAAGTATTGATGACAGGTAAAGCCAAGAATTTTGCAAAGGATATGAAGAATGAATTTGAAATTTCATTACTTGGAGAAATATCCTTCTTTCTGGATCTTCAGATATGTCAAGCAACCAAGGAATTTTTATTTCTAAAACTAAGTATATCAAAGAAATAAGTTCGGAATGGAAGATTGCAAACCAGTTACCACTGCTATGCAAACCGGTTGCAAGTTAAACAAAGATGATGATTCAAAGTCTACAGACTAGAGGCAAAACAGGTCAATGATTTGTAGCTTACTATATCTGACAACATCCACACCATTTGTAATTCACACAGTTGGACAAGTGGCACGATTTCAAGCAGCACCAAAATAATCACATGTCTTAGCAGTGAAGAGGATTTTCATATATCTCAAAGGAACAAAAGAGTTTGGATTATGGTATCCAAAAGGAAATGATCTATCACTTATTGATTACACAGATGAAAATTGGGCAGGTTGCATTGATGACCGACAAAGCACCAATGGAGCAACATTCTACTTGGGTGAGTGTTTAGTATCAAGGCTAAGAAAGAAAAAATCATCAATATCTTTATCTACAGTCGAAGAAGAGTATATTGTAGCGGCAAGATGTTGTACACAGGTTCTATGGATGAAACAAACTTTGACAGATATATAGGTTGACTATGATGATCTCATTCCAATCTATTGTGATAATACAAGCACCATCATTATCTGAAAGAACCTAGTGATGCACTCCAAGACGAAGCACATTCCAATCAAGTATCACTTTCTATGGGAACATGTTGTAGAGAAGAACATCAAAGTTGAATATGTGGGGACAAAAGAACAAGTGGAAAACATCTTTACAAAACCACTTCCAGGGGAAGCATTCGAGTATATTCATGAGAGACTCAGAGTAATTTCTACTCCAAAATGAATTATTTTGAGTGCTTATATTATATGTCTTAGATTTACACAAGGAAGCACCATAAAGAGGACAATTCAGGTTGGGAGATCATTTTTAGAAATATTTCAGTCAGGGGGAGTATCCCTAAGGACAGTTCAGTTAGGGGGAGCAGCCCTAGATTGAAAGATACATTTTCCATTGATGAAAAAGGGGGAGAGATTTGTTAGATGCAAAGGTAAATGCTTGGAGAAAGAGAACAAAGACATGGTTCCATGGGGAGCGATGGTCATAGGGGGAGCATGAGTGATATGACTTCAATATTGCATCAAAGTGTTTCCATCAATGCCAAAGGGGGAGATTGTTGATTAATTGGGTTGGTTTCCATTGATGTCAACCCTTGAATAAAGTCCGATAGCGAATTCTGGTAGCACAAAGGTTTGGGTAATGGACCCAAGTTTTTTTTTTATGTATAATGGTATGAGTTTCAATATATTTGAAGGTAAGACTATTCTAGATGGATATTACATTTCATTCCATTTCCGGTGGTATGTGAAAATTCACATAACTAATTATGCTTAGAGAGTTATGGCCATGTGAAGTTGGAGAACCCTCATGAGTCATCTAGAAGCCCCAAAAGGTAAAATTAGTCAAAGTGGTTGCAAAGAAGAAATTATTTAAATAATAAAGTGAAGTGATGAGTGTACTATAAGTCAAAATGGATACAAAAGAGATGATTTAAATAATAAACTTAATGAAGATATTACTAAGTGGACAAGTGGTGAGAAGTGTGTTAGCCCTAAAATAAAGAAAGTGGTTTAAGAGATTTTAGAAAGTAAATAATAAAGTGAAGTGATGAGCGTACTATAAGTCAAAGTGGATACAAAATAAATTATTTAAATAATAAAGTTAATGGATAAATTACTAAGTGGACAAGTGGTTAGAAGTGGGTTAGCCCTAAAATAAGGAAAGTGGTTTAAGATGGTTAGAAGGTAACCCCTTGAGGAAGCTACATAAAAGTATAAATAAGAGGCAAGGGTCTCTCATTTAATCACACTTGAGCATATTGAATATCTACAAATGACTGAGGCAACCAAAGTATATCTAAGGAGAATTTGAGAGGGAAGGTGAAGTAAAGAAGGTCGAAATTCAAGGGAAGATAAATTCTTTTGATGATGTTTTCTAAGGTATGTTACTTACAAGCCATCTCACCATTTTTGAAATAGCTTTTTATAGAATGATTTAGACCATGAAACATGGAGGTCGTTGAGGAAACATATCCATGTATCTTTGATAAAAATTTCATCTTGTGGGTCGTTGTATTTTTGGAGTTACACTTCGTGGAAAATAGGGTTTGTGTCTAGTCCCAAAAGTAGTCTAAAACAAGTGTTTTGGGGAAAAAAATCATAAATTATTTATAACATATCCAAATTCAGTAAGGATGAATGTATTGGTTACAATACAGTTTGTAGTATTCTTTGTATCATTTTCAAATCCATACAACGGATATTCCTTGTGGGGCAGGCTCTACAATTTCCCTCTCTAGAATAAGGAAGAATTCAACAAGGTATGTCATTTTTGCTATAATACCTTTTATGAGAGGTTCCAAGTAGTGAAACCTGGAGGAATTACATACATGAAACTGAAGAAAATTGTGTATTATTTTCAGATCTTTATTCAATACAGGTACATAGTTATGATTATTGCAAGTTAGGGTTGTTGACTAATCCAAAACTAGTCTTGTGAGACTAAAGTAAAATTTGATGAAAATGCTAGTCTCTTGTTAAGGAAGGTTTGCAGGTACATGATCATATACACCATTTATGTTACAGAGTTAAAAATCAGGTTTGGATGATGAAATTGATGAGGGATTTTG
Organism: Picea engelmannii; assembly: GCA_009831015.1. NCBI lineage: Eukaryota > Viridiplantae > Streptophyta > Pinopsida > Pinales > Pinaceae > Picea > Picea engelmannii. The sequence goes on from ML780601.1 coordinate 301,465, forward strand.
GTTGAGGTACATGTTGGGTACATGGTTGAGACAAGTAGTTGATGAGTTGACACATACATGAGGTGTATAGTTGATACATCTTGGTGAGTCATAGTTGATGAGTAGTTGATGCATGATTGGTAAATACTTTGTACATAGTTGAATACACTTGTTAGTAGTATTGTTGATACATGGCTTATGGATGATGTAGCATACTTGTATTGGTATATTATTAGAAGCACATATTGATCTTGGTGATGATTATGAGTTGTTGTGTTATGCTTGGTTGATGCACATATTGGTGATATTGTGCATTGGGTTGAGAGTTGTCTTGGTGATTGATCTTGGTGAGTAGATATGATTTGGTTGATAAGATTGATGAGATAGGTTGTAATGATAGGTTTTTTGGATAGGTTGTTGTGATAGGTTATTTGTACAAATTTGGTGCATGGTTGATGCACTTGTTTATAGTACATGTTGAAGTACAAGTTGATTCATGGTACATGTTGGCACATGTTATTGGTATAGGTTGTTTACAAGTTATTGGTACAGGTTGATTACAGGTTGTTTGGTATAGGTTTTTTTTTGTAGGTTGATTGGTATAGGTTTACAACAATACATCTCACAGTGATAGTGTGAGAGTGGTTCCATCATTCTACTTATATTTTAGGGAGGTTGGACAGGGTAAGGACAGGTGGTTGTAGCCACCTTCTAGTTGTAGTCAAAGAACATAAGGGGTTGTAGCCTCCTTCTGGTTTTAGCCAGAGAATTGGGGAGTTGGAGCTTCCCTCAGGTTGTATCATGAGAAACTAGGGGGTTGGAGCCTCCTTCCAGATCCACTTGGAAAACAAAGGAATTTGGTGCTTCCAATTAATGTAATTCTTAAATTCATATAGGAAACAACATTCTGTGTTTTTCTACCGGTTTGGGTTTCCACATAAAAACACTGGTGTACTGTGCAGGTGTATGATTTCTAATTTGTTCATTGTTTATTTACTCTGCAACTACTAGATGATAATGCTACATTGATATAACAATTTCATTTTATGGTTAAAAAGGATTTAATTCCTCTATTACTGATTTATCCCCCCTCTCAGTAATAAAACAATTGGTATAAGAGCAGGTTCCTTTGGGAAACAGTTTAACCACTAGAAGAAGATCATGGGTTAATCTAAGAATAGAGTACCATTGTTTAATGTTTAGAATGGTTTAAAGTATGAATTATGGAGTGGAAGGATGAGAGTATTTTCACATCCACATCGGTATTATATTTAGCTATGAGTCGTTATAGGATATGATAGTTCAAAAATGGAAAAGACTGCAACCAAGAAGGAATTGAAGAAGAATAACAAAATAGCAATGGATTTCATCTAGGAAGGATTACCTAATCTGGTAAGATAAAAGGTTGGTAAATTTTCATCGGCCAAAGAAATTTGGGATAAGCTACATGACATATATTCTTCACCCATCGCAGATTCAGAAAATGCCAAAGAAGATGCAGGTATAGATCAAGAAGAAATATTTTCACCATGTCAAAAATATTAAGAAGATGAAGAGTACATAATAAACAGAGGTATGTTGTTTTGCTTTAATTGTGAAAAACATGAACATCTTGAAATAAAACTCCATGAAGGAAATGCGACAGAAAAACTAATTGAAAAGGAAGACAATTATGAAGCAGAATTGATATTTCTTTAGATCAACTAAGAAAAGAAAGAGAAAAAAACAAGTCACTCAAGAAAGAGTTGATGAAACAAAAGGAAAGTGTTCAAGTTTTTGAAGAATCCCAATAGGTCATTGAGAACTTAAGAACTCAGCTAGAAGAAGCTAGAAAGATCGAAGAAAATCTTGAATATCAAAAGAACTATTTGGAAGACAACATAGAAGCACAAAAGGAAGAACGAAAAATGAGACGAAGATATTGATATATAATCTTAAGGAAAGAACTAATGATCTAAAAGAACTTGAGGCAAAGTTCGATCAAGAAGAGAAATGACTTGAAGAAGAAATAATCACATTAAAAATCCATCTTGAAGAAGCGAAAAGGACAGAAGAAGTCAGGAAGTCTTAGATAATGAAAAAAGAAGAAGAGGTTGAGAATCTTGAAGAAGAAGTTGTCACATTGAGAAGTAAAATCGTCAAGCTCAACAAGAACGTTGAAGAGATAGAAATATCAACGTCAGTTATAGAGAATGAAGAGAAGCACTCTAGGTTGCTAGAAAAGAAGAATGAATAAAATAGAAAGAGTTATGCAGAAGTACTGAGAGGAAGGAATCGTGGTCAACCAAAATCTAAGAAAACTATTGAAGATACATCTTCAAGAAGACCATCCATGTTCAAGCCACAAAGAATCTTCAACCATGATCATGATCAGTCAAGGCATAAATTAATAAGAACTACACCACAAAGAAGATCATTCACTCCTAGGTATGAAAATTTATTTTATGGTCATTGTTTTTATTGTACTAATTTTGGACATAAGGTTGCAGATTGTAGGGATCATAAAAGAAATGTTCAAGAAAGAAATCCCTATGTGGCCCCACGTAACATTGAATGTTACAAATGTCATAACTATGGACACATAGCTAGTGATTGTAGAAGCATGATAGATACTTCCATGTAAGAGAACAACGATATCAGATATAAGAAAGTATGGATAAGAAAACACAAAGAACGTGTGAACAAATACTAGGTCCCAGAGATCGCAATATTGGTAATAAAACGAGATGAATAAAATTTTACAGAGAAAAAGAAAGATGTCAGATACATAAAGGTTTTGAAAATAACTGAAAGAAAAGAAGGACCGGTAAAGAAGGAACAGGTTCAAGACATTGTAATTTCAGGCATTATAGTGAAAGATAAATCTACAGACAGAAATAAAGAAGTCAGAGCTCAGAGAGATCATGAATCTATCAATGAATATTATGATGAATACACATCAGAGAAGGAATTGTTCTGAGCCATCCGGATTAGAGACTCCCATGTAGTATTAATATTAGACAAGGGGAGTCTATGCAATAGCTGTGACATACCAAAGAACCATCCTTCAAGCAACTTGCAGAGTTTGAGTAGACAGATCCAGAGCAGTCAGTTAGCAGAAGTACTATAAATTGTATTAGTGAAGACTTCATGATAGTATAGTGATAAATGGGTCAATATTATGGGTAGTTGTACAGTAGAGTCTTGGACAGTATGGACAAAGATGGATTCATAAGAACACTTAGCAGGTTTGGAAAGATATATGGCAGTGGGTGAGATCATGGATTCATAAATTGGTTCAGAGAGTGGTTCAGAGACAAAGGAACATTATCATAATGGATGATAATTACACAGGAAATGGCTCGAACAATGTTAATGGATTCCAAATTGGTGGATAATTTTTTTTGACACATGTAGTGCATAAAAAAATTCACATTCAAAACAGAGTAACGCTCAGAAAGAAGGATGCAAGAGTTGAGACTAGAAGAAGAATTCGTTCACCAGAACAAATGTACCTAGCACTCTTATCTACGATTGAACCAAATTGTTTTGAAGAGGCCTGGAAGGATGAATTCTGGAATAAGGTCATGTATGAATAATTGGATAAAATAGAGAATAATGACACTTGGGAATTGGTTCCAAGACCAAAGAATAAGAATGTGATTGGCACGAAGTGGGTTTTTAGAAATAAATTTAATTAAGATGGACATGTTATAAGGAACAAAGCTATATTGGTATGTAAAGGATACAAACACATTGAAGGAATCAAATTTGAATATAAATTTTCCCCAATTGCCAGAATGGAAGCAATCTGATTGCTTTTAGCTTATACATGCTCCAATAATATTAAAGTGTATCATATGGACGTGAAATCATAGTTTCTGAATGGGGAAATTGAAGAAGAAGTCTACATTGAACAACCAGAAGGATTTTAGTTGCCAGAGAACGCATATTATGTGTGTAAATTGAAGAAGGCCTTGTATGGTCTAAAACAGGATCCTAGAGCATGGTACTATAGACTGGATAAATATCTGCAATGGGCAGGGTTCAAAAAAGGAAGTGCAGACAACAACCTCTACATCAAGGTAACTCAAGATAGTATTTTATTAATTGAATTTTATGTTGATGATATTATTTTTGGAAGTACTGATGACAGGTTAAGCTAGAAATTTGCAAAGGATACACAGAATGAATTTGAAATGTCATTACTTGGAGAAATATCCTTCTTTTTGGGACTGTAGATATGTCAAAGAAACCAAGGAATTTTTATTTCTCAAACTAAGTATATTACAGAAATAAGTTTGGAATGGAATATTGCAAAACAATTACCACTCCTATGCAAACCAGTTGCAAGTTGAGAAAATATGATGATTCAAAGTCTACAGACCAGAGGCAATACAAGTCAATGATTGGTATCTTACTATATGTGACAACATCCAGAACAAATGTAATTCAGGAAATTGGATAGGTGGCATGATTCCAAACAGCACCAAAGGAATCACATGTCTTAGCATTGAAGAGGATTTTAAGATATCTCAAAGGTACATAAGAGTTTGGATTATGGTATCCAAAAGGAAAGGATCCATCACTTATTGCCTACACAGATGCAGATTGGGAAGGTTGCATTGATGATCGATGAAGCACCAATGGAGCAACATTCTACTTGGGTGAGTGTTTAGTATCATGGCTAAGAAAGAAATAATCTTCAGTATCTTTATATACAATCAAAGAAGAGTATATTGCAACAACAAGATGTTGTACACAAGTTCTATTGATGAAAAAAACTTTGACAGAAATACAGGTTGAGTATGATGAGCCCATTTTGATCTATTGTGATAATACAAGTTCCATTAGTATCTGAAAGAACCCGGTGATGCACTCCAAGACAAATCACATTCCAATAAAGTATCACTTTCTACGGGAACATGTTGCAGAGAAGCACATCAGATTTGAATATGTGGGCACAAAAGAACAAGTGGTAGACATCTTTACAAAATCGCTTCCATGGGAACCCTTTGAGTATCTTCGTCAGAGGCTCAGAGTAATTTCTACTCCAAAATGAATTCTTTTGAATGCTTATATTATATGTCTTAGAGTTACACAAGGAAGCAACATAAAGAGGAAAGTTTAGGTTGGGACATCAGTTTAAGGAAGAGTTCATTCAAGGGGAGTATCCCCAAGGATAGTTTAGTCAAGGGGAGCAGTCCCAGATGGAAAGATACATTTTCCATTGATGACAAAGGGGGAGAGATTTATCATATGAAAAGGTAAATGCTTGGATAAAGAGCAGAGAGGCGTGGTTCCAGGGGTAGCGATGGTCATAAGGGGAGCCTGAGTGATATGACTTTAATATTGCATCAGAGTGTTTCCATCAATGCCAAAGGGAGATATTTTGGATTAATTGGGTTGGTTTTCATTGATGTCAACCCTTGAATAAGGTACAATAGATAATTATTGTAGCACAAAGTTTTGGGTAATGGACCCAAGTTTGTTTGATGTATAATGGAATGAGTTTTAATATATTTGAAGGTAAGATTATTCTATATGGATAGTACATGTCATGCCATTTCCAGTGGTATGTGGAACGTCACATAAATCCTCACGTGATCCAGATTTTATGAGTAGAACGAAATGATTATAGATTATTAACAGGTGCTTAACACAAAATAATAGAGATACATTAAAACTAGTTTTCTATTCAATAAGGAAATAAGCTGAAATTGTAAAATCCAGCGGAAACAAACTTACTAGAATGGTGGTGGCTTGTCTCTGAGAAGAGATGTGACGACTATGCTCATTCATAAGAAGATGATTACAATGAGGCTCTGAAGGCATTTTTAAAATAAACAAGAATTCCCAAAACCCTAGACAACCAAAAAACTAACCCTAGGAGATGAAGTGCCAAAAGTTATGTGGGCCCCGTCTGGGTAAGTTGGTACATCAACTTCCGAGGGTCATAACTTTTGCATACGATATTTGTTTTAGGCATATGATAGCTCATTGGAAAGATATCATCAAGGAGATTCATTTTTGGGGCTCAATAATTCCTTCATAAATATTTGAGAAAATCAATCTCGAAAAACTTTCAATTAGGCCCTCAAAATGGCCCTGGAAGTTAAAACTGCTAAAAATAGTAAATTGACAAAATTGTCAGAGAACGGTTTTGAGATAGTTGGAAACGGTGGGTGGCCACTAATATCCACCTAGATAAATACTCCCCCCTTAGGAATAAATTGTCTCCATTGTGTTGAGTTCCCCCATCAGATGAGAAAATTTCTACTGAATTTGGCCCCGGGTGAGCCACTTGCCTTGGTGTAGAAGTTGGCCTGCTTTGACGACTCGATAAAGATGGATCCTTTGCTATTGAGTTCCCTTGATATGTGTGTCCACAATATAATCACTGGATTGTTTTTGTATGCATTCGGGGTTGAGCTATGTTGGTTTCATCTACTCTGCTACGTCTGAGGTGTCCAATAATGGTGGGAAATAAGGGCGAAGGAGATCCACGTTGAACACTGGGTGCAGGACAAGGAAAGTAGGAATGTTGAGCTCAAAATAATTATCCCCCATGGCCTTGGTGATGGTGTACAACCCATAACGGAGTGGGATAATATTTCGATGGGGTCTTATAAGGCATTGTTTTTGCAAGTGCAACCAACTTTGTCGCCCACATGAAACTTATGTGGCACCTAATGTTGATCATGGCGTTTCTTGTACTTTTCATTAGAATTCTATAGAATATCCTAAACCTATTGATGGATGTGTTGGATCCTCTCAATGAACTAGGTGGCTTTGTTAGCTTCAGTTGGAGCAGGAGATGAGTCGGTCGAGGTGACCGGAAGGGGAAGTGCAACATCTATGGGACCCAATGGTTGGAATACCAACCCCACCTAAAAGGGGTTGTGGCTGGTTGAGCTATGGTGGGCTCAGTTGTAGCTATGTTGGACATAGGGGAGGCTCTCATCCCATGTTTGAGGGTGCTTTGAATTATACATGCGAAGGATATGCACAATCATTTTATTTACAACCTCAATTTGTCCATCTTTGTGGAGGTGGAAGGTTGTGGATTTGGTGAGCTTAGTGTCTAGCAGTGACCAGAGGCTTGACAAAAATATGATGAGAAATCAACTATCCCAATCTAAGACAATGGTTTGTGGGATTCCAAAATCTACCCAGACTCATTCAAAGAAGAGCTTGGCAGTGGCCTCTAATGTGATGTTCTTCTTGCAGGCAACCGTAATCGCCATGTTATAAAAGCGATCAACAACCACAAAAACATAGCCATTTCCCCACTTGGTGGACGGGAGGTCGGACATGTAGTCCATTGAGATGGATTCCCATGGCCTTTCAGGAGTATGAAGAGGGGTTTACAATCCCTGTTTCTTAGTGGTCGGTTTGGCAATAACGTAGGCAATCTAGGACCTGATATACTTGATGACATCTTATCGAAGTTTCGGCCAGTAGAAATGTTTTTGTAGCATCGCCACTATCTTTTCGACACCAAAGTGTCCTGCCACCCGACTGTAGTGGGCTTCCCAGATCAGCTTCACTCTCTCTCTTGATGGAACACAGATATGGCCTAGACGACACAACAACCCATCCTAAAGATGGAAATTATCAACAATTGCATTTGCACCCAACATTTGTTAGGTGGTGGCGAAGTCCGGGTCTATCTCATAGAGTTGGGGCCATCCAAAGGTATCATGGCCGCAGGAGTATAGCACCATGGTGAGTTTCATGACTAGCGGTTTTCTAAGGCAATCAATGGCGTGATTGGTGATTCCTATTTTATACTTGATGTTGAGATGGAATTGTTGAATTATGTGGACTACTTTTGATGGCGATCATTCTGAAATTTTCCTTGTGTCTACATGAACTGTAGTGGCTTATGATTAGTGTGGATGACTGTCTCCTTCCCAAGAATGTAATGTCTCCACTGGTGGCAGGCTTGCACAATGGAGTACATTTGTTTTTCGAAATTAGGGTACTTATGGACAACATCTGATAGTGTCTCACTATGATAGGCCATGGGGTGGTCGTGCTGAGTGAGAACGGTGCCCACCGGATAGTCTGAAGCATCTGTCTTGATCTCAAAGGGTTGTTGTAGGTCTGGTAGTGAAAGTACTGGGGTTGAGAATAAGTGCTACTTCAAATCGTCGAACACTTATTGTTGCAACTGACCCCACACAAATTTCACCTTACCACCACCCTTGGTTATTTGGCTGAGGGCCCATGCAATATGGGAGAATCCCAACATGAACCTGCAGTACAAATTGGCAAGGCCCAAGAAGCTATGAAGTTTAGTGAGTGTGGTTGGGGCTGGCAATTGACGGATGACTTGGATCTTGGCTGGATTCATATGTATGCCATGATGATCAATTATGTAGCCCAGGTAATGGACCTTGTCCATGCCGAGGGAGCATTTTTCCTAGTTGGCATATAACTTGTGCTATCGCAGTGTGTGTAGAACCTGCTGAATATGATGCAATTGTTTGGCCCAAGTCTTGTTGTAAATGAGAATGTCATCTAGATACACCACTACAAACGTATTGGTGAATGGTCATAGGATATCGTCCATCATCCTCATGAAAGTGGCTGGAGAATTTGTCAAACCAAAGGGCATGAACAACCATTCAAAAAGGCCTTCCTTTGACTTGAAGGCGATTTTCCATACATCTGTCTATTCTATTGGGACCTGGTGGTAGACAGACTTCATCAATCTTACTGAAGTATCAAGGAGGTCGTCAATTCGAGGAATCAGGTACCGATTTCTGACTGTGATTTTATTCAGAGCCCAGTAATCAATGCAAAGTCGCCAGGTTCCATCTTTCTTCTATACCAACACAATTGGGCTCCCGCAAGGTGATGAGATGGGATGGATATGTCCCTTATGGAGTAGTTCTTGGATCTGTCACTTGATATCCTCATTATCTAATAGAGAGCGATGATATAATAGCCGATTGGGTAGCGGTGCATCGAGGGTCAAATCGATGGGGTACTTAACCTGGTAGCTCAGAGGTATCCCAGTGGGTGAGGAGAAGATATCTGAGCATTCTTCCACAACCTTATCTACTTTTTTTTGTTATGTGGAGAGATCAGTTGCAGATACCTTGGATGTGGTTGTGATCTTTCACTTATTCTGAGAGAGAATCACGAAGAAGACAAACTTCCCCGTCTGAGAGATGACCTTCCTACATTTCTTAGCGGAGATCAAGGAAATAGCACTGGGTGGGACTGCCTCGGGTATCCTGTACAATTTCTTGTTCAAAGTAATAATAACACTATGATCCCTAGACTCATATAAAACATGACATTTCCATAAATAAGGTTGGCCCAAAATAACATCACAAACTTCAAGAGGAGCAACTTCACACAATACCTCATCTTTGAAGGGCTTGATGTCGTACGATAATCGACACTATTGGCTGACGCGGAGATCGCTTCCTTGGAGGAGCCATCCAATGGTGTAGGGTTGTGGGTGCAGTGTTGTCGGTAGGGCCAACCGCTTGACGACCTTTGCTGAGATGAGGTTCTTCTGGCTACCACTATCCATGATGAAGTGTAGTGGGGTGACTTTTACCCACATCTATGAATGGAAGAGGCTTTCTCCTTCTTCTGTCTCGTCTGGTTCACTAGGATGGAGCTTGGTGGTAGCAATGGTGGCACTGGGTTTTGCATCAATGATCCATCTTCCCCTTTCTAGTTTTGGCTTAGAGTTTGAACCCACATCTAATTCAGAGACTTTCACTTCGGCCACCAGCGACTGCTTTGAGCGGTAGTCAGCAATGTTATGCCAAGGGCTCTTATGGAAGTCACACCACTTCCTGGTATCTTTCTTTGTCTTTCCGGTGTCCTTCTTTGCTTATGGCTTGGACTGGTTGTCCTGATACTGTCCACCTTTTCTCTGTCCTTTTCTCTGTGGGTTGGGGCCACCCTTTCCTAGATTTTTTTGTGAGGGGTTCCCAGGCCCAAATTGTCATGTCTTTTGTTTGAGCTTCTTCTCAATTTTGACAGCATATCGGTAGGCCACGCCCAAGGATGAGATGTCTAAAAATTCCATTTCGGTCTGGATGTATCTATGAAAAGCATCGTGATACTTGAGCACCATATTTCGCTCCAAATATTTGATACCCAGCTTGGTGCACAAGGTATGAAAGATATTTGTGAAATCTGTCATTGCTTGGTCTCTTTCTTGCCACAGTGTGGTCCATTTGGTATACAAGTCGTCATAATTTTAGACAGGGTAGTATTGCTTATTAATAGCGTCCCTAAAGGATTCCTAGGTGGTCATCACTATAAATAATGAGTGTTCCTCTATTTCCTTTTACTCACAAAAAGTTTCCCACCAATCTTTGACATGGGGAACGACTTTGAGGAGCATGAGAGTAATCTTTTCTCTATTCGAAAAGTTATGGACATAAAAATACTCTTCTAGTAGATTCAACCACTTGTCTACAACATCTGCGTCTATATTACCTTCAAATATAGGAATATCAAAGTTTATTTGTACCTTGAAGGGGGTGGCGCCTCCATTCGAAGAATATGCGTCACCTGTTGATAGCTGCTGAATGATTTGCGCAAAACTATCCATCATATCGTTCTTTTGTTGCGTGAGGGATTCCTTAATCAACAGTTTGAAAGGATCTCCTGTCCCGTCATATTTCTTTTCTCCTTCCATGAGAGGTATCTTGGGCGTGGGAGAGATTTTGTCCTCAAGAGAAACAAGCTCGAGACCCAACTCTTTGTACTCCGACCTCGTTGGGGACATGCATTAAGACGACAAGGAGCAGACCACTCTGATACCACTGATCCCGATTTTATGAAAATAATGAAATGAATACATATTATTAACAGGTTCTTACCACAAAATAACAGAGATACAGTAAAACTAGTTTTCTATTCAATAAGGAAATAAGATGAAACTGTAAAATGCAGCGGAAACAAGCTTGTTGGAATGGTGGCGGCTTATCTCTAAGAAGAGATGTGACAGATGCACCCATTCACAAGAAGATGATTACAATGAGGCTCTAAAGGATTTTTTACAATAAAAAGGAATGCCAAAAACCCTAGACATCCAAAAACCTAACCCTAGGAGATGATGCGCCAAAAGTCATGTGGGCCCCGTCTGGGTAAGTTAGTACATCAACTTCCTAGGGTCGTAACATGTTCTTACGTTCTCCGTTTTAGGCGTATGATATCTCGTTGGAAAGGTATCGTCGAGGATATTGATTTTAGGGTCTCAATCATGCTTTCATCTATTATTCAGAATCTCTATCCCAAAAAACCTTCATTTAGGCCCTCAAAATGGCCCCAGAAGTTAAAACTACTAAAAATAGTAAATTTTCAAAATTGTCAGAAAATTGTTTTGAGCCAGCTGGAAAAGGTGGGTGGCCACTGATATCCACTTGGATCATCATGGTTACAGAGTTATGGCCATGCGAAGTTGGAGAACCCTCATGAGTCATCTAGAAGCCCCAAAAGGTCAAAGTAGTCAAAGTGGTTGCAAAGAAGAAATTATTTAAATAATAAAGTGAAGTGATGAGTGTACTACAAGTCAAAGAGGATACAAAAGAAATTATTTAAATAATAAAGTTAATGGAGAAATTACTAAGTGGACAAGTTGTTAGAAGTGGTTTAACCCTAAAATAAGGAAAATAGTTTGAGAGATTTTAGAAGGTAAATAATAAAGTGAAGTGATGAGTGTACTATAAGTCAAAGTGGATACAAAATAAACTATTTAAATAATAAATTTAATGGAGAAAATACTAAGTGGACAAGTTGTTAGAAGTGGGTTAGCCCTAAAATAAGGAAAGTGGTTTAGCCCTAAAATAAGGAAAGTGGTTTAAGATAGTTAGAAGATAACCCCTTGAGGAAGCTACATAAAAGTATAAATAAGAGGCAAGGTTCTTTCATTTAATAGCACTTGAGAATAGTGAATATATACAAGTCACAGAGGTAACAAAAGGATATCTAAAGTGAATTTCATAGGGAAGGTGAAGTACAGAAGGCTGAAATTCAAGGGAGGATAAATTATTTTGATGATGCTTTCTCAGGTATGTTATTTACAGGTCATCTCACCATTTTCACAATAACTTTTTTTATAGAATGATTCAGATTGCAAAATCTTGAGGTCGTTGAGGAAACATATCCAAGTAGATGTGATAACAATTTGATCTTTTGGGTCGTTGTATTTTTGGAGTTACACTCCGTGGAAAATAGGGTTTGTGTCTAGTCCTGAAACTAGTCTAAAACAAGTGTTTCGTGAAAAAATGTCATAACATCTTCATAACAGATCCAAATTAAGTAATAAAAAATGTATTGGTTCAAGTATATTTTATAGTAATATTTGTACCATTTTCATATCCATACAACAAATATTCTATGTGGGGCACACTCTACAATTTCTCTCTCTAGACTAAGCCAGAATTCAACAAGGTATGCCATTTTTTCTATAACTACTTTTCTGAGAGGTTCCAAGTAGTGAAGCCTAGAGGAATTGCATAAAAGACAATGAATAACATTGTGTACTATTTTCATATATTTATTCATTACATGTACATAGTTATGATTATTGCAAGTTAGGGTTGTTGACTAATCCAAAAACTAGTTATGTGAGACTAAAGTAAAATTTGATGAAAATGGTAGTCTCTTATTAAGGAAGGTTTGCAAGTATCTGATCATATACACCAGGTCTATTATAGAGTTACAAATCAGTTTTGGATGACAAAATTGATGAGGAATTTTGGTTGAGGTACATGTTTGGTACATGGTTGAGACAAGTAGTTGATGAATTGGCACATACATGAGGTGTATAGTTGATACATTTTGATGAGTCATAGTTGATTAGTAGTTTATGCATGATTGGTATATATTGGTACACTGTTGAGGGAACTTGTAAGTATTATTGTTGGCACATCGTTTATGGATGATGTAGCATACTTGTCTTGGTATATTATTAGAAACACATATTGATCTTGGTGATGATTATGAGTTGTTGTGTTATGATTGGTTGATGCACATCTTTGTGATATTGTGAATTTGGTTGAGAGTTTTCTTGGTGATTGATATTGGTGAGTAGATTTGATTTGGTTCACAACATTGATGAGACGGGTTGTAGTGATAGGTTGTTTGGAAAGGTTGTTGTGACAGGTTATTTGTACATGTTTGGTGTATGGTTGATGCACTTGTTTATGGTGCAGTTTGAGGTACAGGTTGATGCATGGTACATGTTTCCACAGGTTATTGGTACAGGTTGTTTACATGTTATTTGTACAGGTTGATTACAAGTTGGTTGGTACAGTTTGTTTGGTGTAGATTGATTGGTATAGGTTTGCAACAATATATCTCGCAGTGATAGTGTGACAATGGTTCCATCATTCTACTTATATTTCAGGGCAGTTGGATAGGGCAAGGACAGGTGGTTGTAGCCACCTTTCATTTGTAGCCAGAGAACATAGGGGTTTGTAGCCTCCTTCTGGTTGTATCTAGATAATTGGGGAGTTGGAGCTTACCTCAGGTTTTAGCCCGAGAAACTAGGGGGTTGGAGCCTCCTTCCAGTTGCAGTTGGAAGACAAAGGAATTTGGTGCTTCCAATGAATGTAATTCTTAAAGATATATAAGAAAAATAATTATGTTGTTTTCTCCCACTTTGGGTTTCCACGTAAAAACACTGGTGTATTGTGTATGTGTATGATTGCTCATTTGTTCATTGTTTATTTACTCCACAACTATTGGATGATAATGTTGCATTGATATAAAACTTGCATTTTATGGTTAAAAAGGATTTAATTGCTCTATTACTGATTCACCCCCCTCTCAGTAATCCAACATAAACTTACATGGAAATAAACTTATATGGATCAATTACTATTAAAATCAAGTAACATAAGCTTAATATAATATGTTTCAAATTCAAGGTGGCATATGTTAATTTCAAAGGTCATATTAATTGGCAACCATCATTGAAAAATAAGTTTTATCATAACCTAAATTCTATTATTTCATATGCCATATGCATCTACTAAAGGAATGACTTGCATATTATTGATGATTAGATTTATCTTATTACATCCATGAAAAAAAATATATGCCCAATATTGTGGATTTCTAAAACTAGTCGCTATACCAAAAGCCATTATATTCAAAGTTATTGGAATTTATTTTCAACCAAACACAAAGTTTATGCTTTAAACTATTGTTGTTTACAATTGTTATTTTTTATATGTTGGAAAGACTTTTTATTATTGTACTTATATTTACAATACTCATATTTTATGTACATCCATGGAAAAAATATCTAGATAATGCATCATCATTCTCGAGGCTTAAGACTAAAGAATTCAGTTGGGAAATTTGAGATCCTTTCAGCTTAATATCGTTGAAAATGCTTCCTATACCAGAAGGAATCTTATTTTTAGTTTTTTGAATGGAAATTGAACCAAAAAACACAAAGCTTATGCTTTAAACTATGGTTGCCTTTGATTTTTCTTTTTATGTGTTGGACATAATTTTTTTATTACCATATGTGAATTTACAAGAATCGAATTTTGGGAGAGACTGTGGAAAGAAGCTGAGGAGAAAAATATATTTTTATTAATGTGATACTAGTTGAATAATTAATTATACAAAATAATATTACTTACATAATTTTTTTATAAATAAAAGATATATAATTTATCTGTAAAAATTAAATTCTAATTTTGAAGTAGTATAAAGAGAGAAATATATGTATTTATTTCGTAAATAAATAAATATATGGTTTAGATATATCGTACACTATAAAGATATCAATATCTATACTTATTTTGTAAACAAATAATTCTATGGTTCAAATCTATTGTGCACGAGAAACTTGTGCATTGGTTATCAATGAGACACCCCCTCACAATTTCATCACATGATCTAAATAGAGGAACACATGTTGGCTTGTGGTAATTGCAGGAACCCCTCTACATTGGGATTATAAGCAGGAGATATCCCCCCACAAATAACACTTTTCACCTTTTAAATTTCAATACATTGATGTTTGAGAAAAAATTTAAAATCACGGTTTAAACAATATTTATTGAAATAAGAAGTGTTAAATGCACACCACCATCACGACACTTTAAATCATGACAATGGATTGTATCGAACCTGGTATATCATGAAATCCATTGGGAAATGGTGCCCTAGATCCCCAACATCCAATCTCCCGATATCATTGTACCGACCTATCCCCTCGGGTGCATTGTTTATGTAAATGCAAAGAAGCAACTCGATGGCTCAAGAGCCCGACATCCCAATAATTGTGAAATTATTAATTCAATGTTTTTTAAATGATATGTGAATCAATTTAAAAGTTAAAACATGTTTTTTGAGGCATCAAATTGTAATTAGACCGCCAAGGAACTGATTACATGGATCTCGTAAGGAATAAATATTTGCACATTAGCCTCATTGGCAATTGTAAACTAAAAAAAAAGTGTTATTTTAAATAGTTTCTACTCGTAAGCTATTTTGTTTTTGATTGTACTTGTGTTGCAATGGCTTTGATCAATAGACAACGAATATGTGTGTAATACTTGACATTAAATTATTTTTTGACAATATGCCTATGTAGAAACTTGCATTGCAAGTTTACATGTACTCAAAACTAGAACAATGTATTTATGTATGTTAAGTCATTTTTGTTTCTATTGGTAATATCTTGTAGTTTCTATGTTGAACAATTAACAAACTTGTATGTTTATGGCTTGTCATCTTGTTCAATCTTTTTTGACAATATGGCCAAATAGAATCTTCTATTGCAATTTTTTTTCTATTATAATCTCATACAATGTGTTCATTGAAAAATTTTGTTGGACATGTTCTGATCAACAGTTAGGAAACAAGAAACAATTATAATGTTTGTATCAATGCCATATTTTCATTCCCTCACCAAGGACAAACTGTCATTTTCCTAAGAAAAAATTGCAAAAAAACATGCCCATGAACATTTGTTTCAATGGAATAGTTATACCAATATGGAAGGTGTTGATTAAGGTTGGTTGTCATTGATGTCAACCCTTGAAGAAAGCCCCATAGAAAAAAGGTTGGGTAATGGACCCAAGATTGTTTGATGTACAGATGACTTGTTATTTTATTTTCATGGTTGATAATAAGTAGAAATGGATGAACTCCAAAATGGTCCCCTTATGGTGAAATCCCTCACGGGAAGACGCATTGTGGATTGAGTTATTATAGAAGTATGGTTAGAGAACCCATGATTATTTGTGGAATAATGATATGAACTCTAGCAAATTTGTCAATGAAACTATCCTAGATGGATAGTCCTTGTCATTCCATTTCCTATGGTATGTGGAACGTCACATAACTCCTCACAGTTAGAGAGTTATGGCCATGAGAAGTTGGAGAACCTAGGTTTGGGTAATGGACCCAAGTTTGTTTGATGGATAATGATATGAGTTTCGATATATTTTTAGGTAATAATATTACACATGGATAGTACATGTCATTCTATTTCTGGTAGTATGTGGAACGTCACATAAGTCCTCACGGTTTGAGAGTTATGGCCTTACGAAGTTGGAGGACCCTCATATGTCATCTAGAAGCCCCAAAAGGTCAAAGTAGTCAAAGTGGTTTAAGAGATTTTAAAAGGTAAATAATAAAGTAAAGTGATGAGTGTACTATAACTCAAAGTGAATAAAAAATAAATTAACTCAATAATAAATTTAATGGAGAAATTAGAAGTGGGTTAACCATAAAATAAGGAAAGTGGGCAAAGTGACCTTGAAGATGTTTTTAAGGAAGCTACTTGGAGAGTATAAATAAGAGGAAATGCTCTCTCATTTAAGACACACTTGAGCATATTGAATACCTATAGGTTTCTGAGGTAACCAAAGGATATATAAGCCTAATTTCTGAGGAAAGTGAAGAAAATAAGGCCGGAATTCAAGGAAGGATAAATTCTTTTGATGATGCCTTCTAAGGTATGTTTTTTTCAGGTCATCTCACCATTTTTGCAATAATGTTTTTTCTAGAATGATTCAGACCATGAAATTGCTATGAAATTGAGGAAACATATCCAAGTATCTGCAGTAAAAAATTAATCTTGTGGGTCGTTGTATGTTTGGAGTTACACTCCGTGGAAAATAGGGTTTGTGGCTAGTCCTGAAACTAGTCAAAAACCGGTGTTTCGGGTAAGAACGTCAGAACTTCTTCATAATAGATCCAAATTAAGTAAGAAAAAATGTTTTGGTTAGAGTACATTTTTTAGTATGTTGTGTAATAGTTTCACATCAATTCAACAAATATACGTGCGGGGCACGCTCTACAAGGTCGCTCTCTAGAATAAGCCAGAATTCAACAAGGTGTGCCATTTTTGCCATAAATCCTTTTACGAGAGGTTCCAAGTAGTGAAACTTGGAGGAATTGCATAAAACAAACTAAATAACATTGTATATCATTTTCAGATCTTTATTCATTACAGGTACAAAGTTATGATTATTTCAAGTTAGGGTTGTTGACTAATCCAAAACTAGTCTTGTGAGACTAAAGAAACATTTGATGAAAATGCTAGTCTCTTGTTGTTAAAGTTAAGGAAGGTTTGTAGGTATGTGATCATATACACCAGGTATATTACAGAGTTACAAATCATATCTGGATGATGGAATTGATGAGGGCTTTTGGTTGAGGTACAAGTTGGGTACATGGTTGAGACAAGTAGTTGATGAGTTGGCACACACATGAGGTGTATAGTTGATAATGTTGGTACATATTGATGATTCATCCTTGATGAGTAACTGACACATGATTGGTACATACTTGGTACATGGTTGGTTTCACTTGTTTATGGTACAGGTTGATTACAGATTGTTTGGTACAGGTTGGTGCATGGTTGATGCACTTGTTTATGGTACAGGTTGATCACAGGTTGAGGTACAGGTTGATGCATGGTTGATGCATGGTTCAAGTTTATTGGTACATGTTTACAATGGTATATCTCACAATTATAGTGTGAAAGTGGTTCCATCATTCTACTTCTACTTCAGGGAGGTTGGACAGGGCAAGAACAAGTGGTTGTAGCCACCTTCCAGTGGTAGCTGGACAACATAGGGGGTTGTAGCCTCCTTATGGTTGTAGCCAGAGAATTGGGGACTTGGAGCTTCCCTTGGGTTGTAGCCTGAGAAACAGGGGGGTTGGAGCCTACTTCAGTTGCAGCTGGAAAACAATGGAATGGTGCATGGTTGATGCACTTGTTTATGGTACAGGTTGATCACAGGTTGAGGTACAGGTTGATGCATGGTTGATGCATGGTTCAAGTTTATTGGTACATGTTTACAGTGGTATATCTCACAATGATAGTGTGAAAGTGGTTCCATCATTCTACTTCTACTTCAGGGAGGTTGGATAGGGCAAGGACAAGTGATTGTAGCCACCTTCCAGTTGTAGCTGGACAACATAGGGGGTTATAGCCAGAGAATTGGGGACTTGGAGCTTCCCTCGGGTTATAGCCTGAGAAACAAGGGGGTTAGAGCCTCCTTCAGTTGCAACTGGAAAACAATGGAAGTTGGTGCTTCCAGTGAATGTAATTCTTCAAGACATATAAGATAAAGTATTCTGTGGTTTTCTCCCGATTTGGGTTTCCACGTAAAACACTGGTGTACTATGTATGTGTGTGATTGTTCATTTCTTATTCCTCATTATTGGATAATAATTATACATTGATATAAAACTTGGATTATTTGGAGAAAAAGGATTATAATTACGCTATTACTGATTCNTCAGTAATCCAACAATTGGTTTCATAGTAGGTTCCTTCAAAAATCAAATTAACCACTGAAAGGTAGATCATGGAGAGTACCAACTCATATAAAAATGGAATACCACACTTTGATGGACAAAAGTATACTTTTTGGAGCATAAGGATGAAGACATACATACAAGCATAGGGGTTTGAAATTTGACAATCAATTATAGATGGATACACAGTACCAACAGTTCCACCAACAAATGACAAAGCAGTGAAACTTGGTCAGAATAATTCCAAAGCTACAAATGCACTTTTTGTTGTTTTTCTTCATATGAGATATGATCGATATTCAATATAT